>CM035793.1:47149523-47162023 GCA_020466265.1 Siphamia tubifer | reverse complement strand
TCTGCAGATCATGTGTTCCTTCATCGAACACTGACCTCCAGCTCTGATTGGAGTTTCTGGGATGAAGATCAGCACCTCCAAGTCTGATGCCGTTGTTCTCATTAGCTACATGCTAATGCTAACAAAATCTGTTAGCTAGCCGTTAATGCCGAGGCCATGGTTCTTATTAGCTACATGCTAATGCTAACACAATCTGTTAGCTACACTTTAATGCCGAGGCCATGGTTGTCATTAGTTACATGCTAATGCTAACACAATCTGTTAGCTACACATTAAGGCAGAGGCCATGGTTCTCATTAGCTACATGCTAATGCTAACAAAATCTGTTAGCTAGCCGTTAATGCCGAGGCCATGGTTCTTATTAGCTACATGCTAATGCTAACACAATCTGTTAGCTACACTTTAATGCCGAGGCCATGGTTGTCATTAGTTACATGCTAATGCTAACAAAATCTGTTAGCTACACATTAAGGCAGAGGCCATGGTTCTCATTAGCTACATGCTAATGCTAACAAAATCTGTTAGCTAGCCGTTAATGCCGAGGCCATGGTTCTTATTAGCTACATGCTAATGCTAACACAATCTGTTAGCTACACTTTAATGCCGAGGCCATGGTTGTCATTAGTTACATGCTAATGCTAACACAATCTGTTAGCTACACATTAAGGCAGAGGCCATGGTTCTCATTAGCTACATGCTAATGCTAACAAAATCTGTTAGCTAGCCGTTAATGCCGAGGCCATGGTTCTTATTAGCTACATGCTAATGCTAACACAATCTGTTAGCTACACTTTAATGCCGAGGCCATGGTTGTCATTAGTTACATGCTAATGCTAACACAATCTGTTAGCTACACATTAAGGCAGAGGCCATGGTTCTCATTAGCTACATGCTAATGCTAACAAAATCTGTTAGCTAGCCGTTAATGCCGAGGCCATGGTTCTTATTAGCTACATGCTAATGCTAACACAATCTGTTAGCTACACTTTAATGCTGAGGCCATGGTTGTCATTAGTTACATGCTAATGCTAACACAATCTGTTAGCTACACATTAAGGCAGAGGCCATGGTTCTCATTAGCTACATGCTAATGCTAACAAAATCTGTTAGCTAGCCGTTAATGCCGAGGCCATGGTTCTTATTAGCTACATGCTAATGCTAACACAATCTGTTAGCTACACTTTAATGCTGAGGCCATGGTTGTCATTAGTTACATGCTAATGCTAACAAAATCTGTTAGCTAGCCGTTAATGCCGAGGCCATGGTTCTTATTAGCTACATGCTAATGCTAACACAATCTGTTAGCTACACTTTAATGCCGAGGCCATGGTTGTCATTAGTTACATGCTAATGCTAACACAATCTGTTAGCTACACATTAAGGCAGAGGCCATGGTTCTCATTAGCTACATGCTAATGCTAACAAAATCTGTTAGCTAGCCGTTAATGCCGAGGCCATGGTTCTTATTAGCTACATGCTAATGCTAACACAATCTGTTAGCTACACTTAAATGCTGAGGCCATGGTTGTCATTAGTTACATGCTAATGCTAACACAATCTGTTAGCTACACATTAAGGCAGAGGCCATGGTTCTCATTAGCTACATGCTAATGCTAACAAAATCTGTTAGCTAGCCGTTAATGCCGAGGCCATGGTTGTCATTAGTTACATGCTAATGCTAACACAATCTGTTAGCTACACTTTAATGCTGAGGCCATGGTTCTCATTAGTTACATGCTAATGCTAACACAATCTGTTAGCTACACATTAAGGCAGAGGCCATGGTTCTCATTAGTTACATGCTAATGCTAACACAATCTGTTAGCTACACATTAAGGCAGAGGCCATGGTTCTCATTAGCTACTTCTGGATCTTCGTCACGAATGATGGAAGGATGGAGCGGGAGGTCGACAGGTGGATTGAGGCGACATCTGCAGTAATGCGGGTGTTAAACCAATCTGTCGTGGTGAAAAAAGAGCTAAACTGGATTGCAAAACTCTCGATGTACTGGTCGATCTACGTTCAGACCCTCACCTATGGTCATGAAGTTTGGGTCATGACCCGCGGAGCTCAGCCTTAGAGATAGTGGGAGGAACTGTGAGATAAAAAAGTCTAAATGATCAGATAATCTACATTCCCAGTCTTTAAACACAAGAGAATTTATATATATATATATATATATATATATATATATATATATATATATATATATATATATATATATATATATATATATATATATATATAAAAAAGGCACACTGTGAGAAACTCTGTGGGTCTTGGCGCCCCAAAGACTTTTGGTACCCTAGATGACCGCCTACTCTGACTATGACTAACCTGAACCCCGGATTGATTATGTGTTGATTTTGACAGAACTTTAAAAAATACTGGATTTTGACTGAACAAATGCAAAATAAAGAAGATAATAGAAAAAATGGTGATAAATGACTAAATAAAAGACAAATGTAGAATAAATTTTATGTGTGAACTGACACAAAAGTCTTTATGGGTTAAAGCTGGTTATATGAAATCTGCCCGGTAACAGCTGATGTCATCTCACCTCATTACATGATTTTTTTCTTCTGTTTGAATAAAAGTCTTAAAGACTAAATATGAGACTGATGTTCATTGTGTTTTTGTTTGTCCATGACCTGGGAGACCTTTTTCTTTTACAGATGTTAAATTAAGACTTTCTGAGCCTCTTTCCTTTAAACAAAGTGAATAATTGATGGTGACACGTCAGTAGGAACCCTCCTTAATGGGGACCCATGCCCACCCATGTCATTCTGGAAAATACTGGTGTTACATACTGGTTTCAACAATCCTCAACGAAATTTATTCACATTATTCTCTATCAAAAATATTTTGAAAAAGGAATTATTATTATTATTATTATTATTATTATTATTATTATTATTATTATTATTATTATTATTATTATTATTATTATTATTATTATTATTATTATTATTCAATGACATAAAAATACTTTTATCTAAAAATCTCTGACTAGACTTCATTAATATGAACTAAATAAATTATATTAAACTCTACATGAAAAAACAGACTTAGTGCAGTTTGGTTTATTAATGATATTTTAATTATTCATCAATTGCATTTGACTCATTTTTGTTTGAATAATATCAACTGAAAATCACTGACTAGAAATAAATCATATTTTATCAGTAAAGTCAACAACGTAAATATGATCCAGATATTCAGGAATATGAATTAATTCCACCTAAGTCAAAATGATCAATTTTTGCAGATATTTGGTATATGTAAATGACTATTTTCCATATAACTAGTAAATATTGTACAGTTTTTCTCCTAAAATTGATTTGGATTTACTCAACATGTGGTAATTCTGAAGTAAATCCAAAAATAATTCAACTAATAATTTCATTATTTTGGATTTAATTATGTTTACATTTACTGAAAAAAACAATAGTAATTAAAGTTTAAATCATTAAAATATATTTCCCTGTGTTTGGATGTAATGAAAGGAACAGGTTTATATTATTGTTCGTCATATTTATTCTGACTAGATTTTGACGCTAAAACGTATGGACTGGTTTCCAAAGATGTGCGATCTGTCAGGATTAACATTTGGTATAAAATATTAAAAAACAGTCAAAAATGTCCAGAAATGAATTGAACCATGTTTGCGAAGCTTTAACTCTCAAATGATACATCGTAGCATTTTGCAGTAAAAAGGAATAGGAATATGTCGTACGGATGTCGCGTTATTATAACAAATAAAACATTCATTCTTAATAGGACCGAGGAAAAAACATATTACCAACACTCCTGCTTCTTCATACTTTGTGGCACAGACTTCATTTAAACTTTCAAACACAGTCATTTTTGTGGTGTCTTTAGGATGTGATTGTCATGAGGGTGTGATTTACGGTTGTCGATAGAGAACTCAGTAAATCCACCCTGAAAAGACCAAAATCTGACTTTTTATCAGTGGGTGATGTCATCGCTAGAGCACGAGAGAAGAAAAAATTAAGCTGAAAAATGTCTCAATAACTCGTCCTCACGGCAAAACCATAAATAGTAGACAAACAATCTTTTCCACAAATGTTGCCATGGTTGTGAGAATTCAAACAAACCAGGGTTTGAAGATCTAGCTCTTTTTAAAGTGAAATGACAGGAACCTGTTTGGGATGATGTCAGGGATTTCTGTCAATAGACTTCTATTGGAAAAATCATTTCTGTCTCATGTTGAGTTCAGTGTTTTTCAAATTGTTCTAACTCACTTATTTTTCACAGTACACACATAAAAAGTACATGTACTTGTTCCTCACACCCTCCTGTCACTCATCATCAACTTTGTTTTCACCAATTATTTACACTTTTACCAAAAATCACAGTAGTTCAGAGGCATGGTTTAACATTCAGACAGACTTTACTCCAGTCAGCTCTGTGTGTCTGCGTGTGGAACTACAGGCTGGTTTCCATGGCAACGGGGAAAGGCCCTGACTCACAGAAAATGGGAGGAGCTTTAATAGAAAATGGGAGGAGCTTTAATAGAAGTGACTCAGTCCACAAACAGTAACAAACAGATTCACATATGAAGTGAACAGCAGATATTTCTTCCTTTCACCAGAAACAACTACAGCGACAAGAAACAAACGCTTACATTTACTTCAACTGATGGATGGAAGTCTAGTTATTATTGTCATTTTGTTGGTACAGTGGTACCTCTACTTTTGAAGTTAATTCATTCCAGAAGTGTTTTCGTACTGTGAATATTTCGTAAATAGAGTCGCATTTTACATGTAAAAAGCCGAATTCTTTCCAAGGCCCCCAATACTACCCCTCAAACCCTTAAAAATTATCAAAAGATTAATTATTTTGTATGAAATATCTGTTAAAAGAAAATGTAGATTTATTTATATTTTAGTGGGTCCAGGCTAATGTGGGTGTCCAGGACAGAAGAGTTGATCCGGGTCTGGGTCAGAATGAGGATGCATCAGTCTGGTGGATCATGTTTGGTGTTTAAATCTTCAGGTAGTCCACTTTGTTTTCCAGTGACCGTACATTAGCGAGCAGGACTGATGGAAGCAGCGGTCTGAACGGGTTAGCTCTTAGCTTAGCTGTAAATCCACCGCCACAGACGCACCTCTGCCTCCTCCTGCGCTGACTCGGACGTCTCCGAAGGCGTCCTCTGTGGGGGGAGACTCTGCTCTAGGACGCTGGAGCAGACTGAGGTCGCATCCTCGCAGTCCGGTCCTTGTCCTTGTAGAACAGTCCACGTCTGCGGGCTTGAGGAGTCCAAGTTTGGACCAATTGTGGTTAAGCTGATGATAGTGTGTGGGTCATATACTCTTCTGCACCGTTGGACTCAACTGTTGATACTAACAGCGCTGGTCTAGGTGGAGAAACGTTAAAGTGTGTGTGTTACCATGGAGACACAGCAGCCGCTCTGGGATGAATGAGGGTCAAAGGTCACCAAAAGTATCATGAGTAGCTCCCTCATAGTCAATGGGATGATACGTACGTGACGTATTTATGTACATTATGTAGTTATGTACAGTAATGTACTGCATTTATATCTCAGAGGTTTCAGTTTCCTTTTGTAAATTGAATTTTCTTTCATATTCAGAGGCAAAAAATTGAGGTAAAGGTTTTTCCTAACTTGGATTTTTCGTTAGGTGGGGCTTTTGTAAGTAGAGGTACCACTGTATAATTTCTTCAAGTAGAAAATGTTGATAGGAGACATAATTTACATACTTTACAGATTTCACCTACATTTATATTTAACCCTCGTGGGGACCTGGATTTTGGTGCCTATAGTGTCAGAGGTCCCCATAGTGTAAAAGTTCCTCATAGTGTCAAACATCCTGATGGTGTCAAACGTCCCCATGGCATGACTGTGAACAAATCAATGTCCCCATAAAGCTCAGCCTCCACACACACACACACACACACAGGCAGTGTTAAATGGAACAGTAGCAGTGACCTGTTTGACAATGAAGTGCAGAGTGAAATGTACTTTTAATAAAACATGTTAAACCTCCTGAGGACGTACGCTACATGAGCATCAGACAGTGGGCGAGCAAGCATCAGCATACATGGAGAGAGAGAGAGAGAGAGAGAGAATCACTCTGAATAATTCATGTGATCAGGATTCATCCTGCACTGGTTTAACTGGTTTAACTGGTTTAACACCAGTTTATCCACTAAAAACTAAAAACACGATTCTTCTGGGTTTAAAACGATACATTCATTATTCCAGTCGACACAAGACTTTTTTTTCTATAACACACATTAGTGCTGTTGTGCGTTTGTCATGTGAGGACACTCACACAGATTAATCATCACTACCCCTGTTCACTATTGCATAACTAATGAGGACGCTCACACACTCATGCATAACTAATGAGGACGCTCACACACTCATGCATAACTAATGAGGACGCTCACACACTCATGCATAACTAATGAGGACGCTCACACACTCATGCATAACTAATGAGGACGCTCACACACTCATGCATAACTAATGAGGACACTCACACACATGTAGAGGTAGAGCTGTGTAATGGAGCGATGGCCTACATCTGCTCTGCACCAATGACCCCATACTGTCTGCACTGCACACACACACACACTATACACCAAACACAGACTTTCTGGGGACCGCCATGGGGCCCTAATAAACCAATAACACTATTTCCATTAGTACTAGCTCTACTTGATACTACCTGATTCTACTCAATAAAACTTGTTTTGGTGTTTGGTGTGTTCCCAGTGTAACAAAAGTACCTGGTTTCCTGGTACCAGGTCTAAGATTTTTGGTTTGAGTGATTCTATAACATGAGGTGTCATCAGCGTAGACACTGACTGGTCCGGTTGTTTCTGTGTCGCTGTGTTATCAAACGTGTGTGTGTGTGTGTGCATATATATACTGGGTGAATTTTCTGAGGTGGGGGGGGGGGGGGGGGGGTTCGTCAAACCTTCTGACTCGCATGTGTTTCCAGATGGGTGGGTGGGTTGTCCACATCACAGCTAACCCCTGACAACTGTTGTATGTGGGCCCTGCCCTGGTGACACAGTTGGCAGAGGGGAGGGGCCTCGACCCTCAGGGAGAGAAGGTCCAGTGAGCCCCCGCCCAAGTCCGAGCAGAGGACGCTGTAAAGTTTGCCACCGGAACCACGAGCGACAGTCGCCCCCTGACCCTTCCTCGCTGACTGGCACAACCCAGACCTGCTGAGGTTGAATCCTGTGTGGACCCCACCTGCTCCAGATGGAACCCCCACTCCTCCATAGATCTCCAGCCCAACACTCCTGGTTGTAGCGCACGTACTGATGATGTCATCAGTACTGAGCTCATGCTGATGTCATTCGCCCCTCCCCCTAATCTACCAGTGTGTGTGTGTGTGTGTGTGTGTATATATATGTGTGTGTGTGTGTGTGTGTGTGTGTGTGTATATATATGTGTGTGTGTGTGTGTGTGTGTGTGTGTGTGTATATATATGTGTGTGTGTGTGTGTGTGTGTGTGTGTGTGTATATATATATATATGTGTGTGTGTGTGTGTGTGTGTATATATATGTGTGTGTGTTCGTATTTGTATCTTATAAAAATCAGATGAGCTCCAAAAGCTTTCAGTGCAGTTTAAATATTTCAGATGAAAAACTCACATGTTACAAATAAAAAATATCAGATAAAAAATCTGCTCAGTTAATTTGAGGAGATTTAAAAACCTGAGTATTACAAAAAATAGACAAATATGAGTAAAATAAATATTACATGAAATTACATTCAAATTATCTGAGAATTATTAATGATCTGTTACTTGTAATAAGTGGTTATAAAGGTGTTATTATTATGACATTACATTAAAATGATGATGTGACAACACTAAAAAGATGCACAAGGTGTAAAATAAACTATAAAAAAACAATTATAAAACCAAGAGTAAAATTAAATTTGTATTTTTAACACTTGAGAAAAAACTAATATTTTCATGGATTCACAGTCAGTTCATTTGGACGAAGTCGCAAAGTTAGTTATCGTCACATGTAGTCTGTCCGTCGTCGTCCACAATTCACTAAAATCTCTCCTCCCTCAATTCTTAAGAGATTTTAGTTCTGATGTATTAATTAGAAAGTCATTGATCTAATATTTCTTGGTATCATTAACATCTTTAACCACAGAAATATGACATTACCCATTCGGGTTAGGGGTCAAAGGTCAGGGCTATATAACCCTAACCCTACTTTAGTTCAGTCACGTTACCCCAGAACAGCTTTGGGGGCTTCCTATACCATTCAACTGTTTTAAAAACACACACACACTGGGATTGAGTTATTGATCATCTATTGAATGACTATCTTTAATTGATAACAGACATCACAGCTGTGAGGACCTGATGAACACAGGTTAGAGGTCAGGGGTCAAGATTAGGACCTGATGAAAACAGGTGAGAGGTCAGGGGTCAAGATTAGGACCTGATGAACACAGGTTAGAGGTCAGGGGTCAAGATTAGGACCTGATGAAAACAGGTGAGAGGTCAGGGGTCAAGATTAGGACCTGATGAACACAGGTTAGAGGTCAGGGGTCAGGGTTAGGACCTGATGAATCAATCAATCAATAATGCCCTTTATTGTCATTTCACATTTGTAAAACGAAATTGTAGTGTCTTCTTTCAGTGCAAATATAAAAGTAAAACCAATTAAATTAAAAAAAGATTTTTAAAAAAAGATACAGTATTTACATGGTATTTTACACCAGCGTACTAAATATAGGAGATATGTATAAAAAGGTAAGTAATTTGACAGTATGTACAATAAAGTAAATATGGATGTGGATATGATATATATAAATAAATAAATTGCATGTTATAAATATATTGCACAGGTAGAAGGAGGTTAAATGGTGGTTTTCATATGTTGTTGTTCATGTAGGTTAGGGTTTTGGGGAAAAAACTGTTTTTTAGTCTGTTTGTCCGAGTCCTGGTGCATCTGTAGCGCCTCCCAGAAGGAAGTAACTCAAACATCTGGGAGGCGGGATGGTAAGCGTCCTGGATGAAGCTGACGCACCAGGAGCTGTAGAGGTCCATCGGGGAGAGGGTAGCAGATGATCCTCTGGGCTGTTTTGACTGTCCTCTGTAGCCTCTGCAGATGTGCAGTTCCCGTACCAGGTGGTCAGGTAGTACGTCAGCAGGCTTTCAATGGAGGAGCGGTAGAAGACCAGCAGCAGCTTCTGATCCAGGTGGTTTTTCCTGAGGAGTCTCAGGAAGTCTAGTCTCTACTGAGCCTTCTTGATGATGGTTGAGGTGTTGGTTGACCAGGAGAGATCATCAGAGATCTGGACTCCTAGGAATCTGAAGTTGTGAACCCTCGCCACCTCCTCACCATTGATGAAGGGGGGGGCGATGCTCACTCCTCTTCTTCCTGAAGTCCACAATCATCTCTTTTGTCTTCCTTGTGTTTAGGTCCAGGTTGTTTGCTGAGCACCAGGTTGTGAGTCTCTGAACCTCCTCTCTGTAGGTGGCCTCGTCCCCCTTGGAGATCAGCCCAACCACTGTGGTGTCGTCAGCGAACTTAACGATCCTGTTGTTCCTGTGGGCCGGGCTGCAGTCGTGGGTGTAGAGACCGTACAGGAGGGGGCTCAGCACACAGCCCTGTGGTGACCCGATGCTCAGTGTGCGTGTGGAGGAGAGGTGGGGGCCTGTTGGTTAGAAAGTCCTTAATCCAGGTGCATATGAGAGGGGGAGGCCAAGAGTGTCCAGTTTACGGATGAGGATGTCCGGGATGATATTATTAAAAGCCGAGCTGTAATCCACAAAGAGCAGCCTGGCATAGCTCTGCTGCTGCTCCAGGTGTTTCAACACGGCGTGCAGAACAATGGTGATGGCGTCCTCTGTGGATCTGTTCGCCCACTATGCAAACTGGTAGGGGTCGAGTGTGGGGGGAAGATAGTCCTTAATGTGTTGGAGAACCAGTCTCTCGAAGCACTTCATTATTATGGGGGTGAGGGCAACGGGGCGGTAATCATTGAGGCTGGTTGAGGTAGATTTCTTTGGGATGGGAATTATTGTTGATGACTTCAGGCAGGTGGGGATGACTGCCTGGGCCAGGGAGAGGTTGAAGATCCTACAGAAGATGTGGGACAGCTGGCGGGCGCAGGCTCTAAGCACCTTACCAGGTACTCCATCTGGGCCAGGAGCCTTCCTGGGGTTTACTTTCTGGAGCACCCGCCTCACCTCCTGCTCCTGCTCCGATGAGTGGGGGGGGTGCTGGGGTCTGCTGCTGGTGAGGGTGGGGGCATGGCTAGAGCAGGTGAGTGTCGTGTAGATGGTTCGAAGCGGGGTAAAGAAACAATTAAGCTCCTCTGCCAGTGACTCACTTGGGTCTACCGTCACATCGCAGCCTCTGAAGTTGATGATGCTCTGGATGCCCTGCCACACCTTCCGTGGTCTGTTGCTGGTGAGGTGGGGACTCTATCCTCTTCTTGTAGTCCTCTTTGGCTTTTTTAATCCCTTTCTTCAGATCAGCACGAGTAGAGATGTAGAGGGCTCCATCGCCTGATCTGAAGGCAGAGTGACCCGTTTGGTCATCCAGGGTTTCTGGTTTGGAAAAACCCGGATTGTTTTGTCCACAGAGACAGTTCCCATACAGAACTTGATGTAGTCTAAAACTGTCCCTATGAACGTGTCCAGGTCATGGTGTTCGAAAAGGTCTCAGTCTGTGTGTTGGAGGCAGTCTTGGAGTTTATCGAGTGCATTTCCAGGCCAGGCTGGAACAGTCTTTGTGTTGGGCCGGGATCTGCGTCTGAGGGGAATGTATGCAGGGATTAGCAGCAGGGAGACGTGGTCTGATTGTCCAAGGTGGGGGACAATCAGACCACAGGTTAGAGGTCAGGGTTAGGACCTGATGAACATAGGTTAGAGGTCAGGGTTAGGACCTGATGAACATCGGGACATTGGAAATATTTTTTTTATAGGTTTGTGGTGGTGCGTTCAAAGTCCTTTATTCCTCAGGAAAAATATGTGAAATTACCTTGAACTCACTACATAAGACTTACAAAATTATGTGAATGCAACACAAAAAACATACAATGACCCTGAGGGATATAGGACCTTGAACGCCACACCAAAAACATATGAAATGATGCTGAATTCATGAAAAGATTCCATTTTTCTAAAGTTTCCAAAATCACTATTAAATAAATCAATGAAAAAAACCAAAGTCTCCTAAATACAAATGACCCTGAACGCACCACCAAATAAACACAGTCCACTAAAGGTTTGAACATCAGCTGACCTGTACCGACCAATCACAGCAGCCGCTGACTAAGGCTCACATTTTACCAGGAGGGTAAGGGAGAGGAGGATGAAGAGGAGGGGAAGGGAGAGGAGGATGAAGAGGAGGGGGAGGGAGAGGAGGGGGGGAGAGAGAGGAGGATGAAGAGGAGGGGGAGGGAGAGGACGGGGAGGGAGAGGAGGGGGAGAGAGAGCAGGATGAAGAGGAGGGGAAGGGAGAGGAGGATGAAGAGAGAGGAGGATGAAGAGGAGGGGAAGGGAGAGGAGGATGAAGAGGAGGGGGAGGGAGAGGAGGATGAAGAGGAGGGGGGAGGGAGAGGAGGGGGGAGAGAGAGGAGGATGAAGAGGAGGGGAAGGGAGATGAGGATGAAGAGAGAGGAGGATGAAGAGGAGGGGAAGGGAGAGGAGGATGAAGAGGAGGATGAAGAGGAGGGGGAGGGAGAGGAGGATGAAGAGGAGGGGGAGAGAGAGGAGGATGAAGAGGAGGGGGAAGAGAGAGGAGGATGAAGAGGAGGGGAAGGGAGAGGAGGATGAAGAGGAGGGGAAGGGAGAGGAGGATGAAGAGGAGGGGGAAGGGAGAGGAGGATGAAGAGGAGGGGGAGGGAGAGGAGGATGAAGAGGAGGGGGGAGGGGAGAGGAGGATGAAGAGGAGGGGAGGGAGAGGAGGGGGAGAGAGAGGAGGATGAAGAGGAGGGGGAGAGAGGAGGAGGATGAAGAGGAGGGGGAGGAGAGGAGGGGGAGAGAGAGGAGGATGAAGAGGAGGGGGAGGGAGAGGAGGGGGAGGGAGAGGAGCATGAAAAGGAGGGGGAAGGGAGAGGAGGATGAAGAGGAGGGGGAGGGAGAGGAGGGGGAGAGAGAGGAGGATGAAGAGGAGGGGGAGGGAGAGGAGGGGGAGAGAGAGGAGGATGAGAGGGGGAGAGAGAGGAGGATGAAGAGGAGGGGGAGAGAGAGGAGGATGAAGAAGAGGGGAAGGGAGAGGAGGATGAAGAGGAGGGGAAGGGAGAGGAGGATGAAGAGGAGGGGAAGGGAGAGGAGGATGAAGAGGAGGGGGAGAGAGAGGAGGATGAAGAATTGGCCAGAATACAAGCTCCGCCTCCAACAGGAAACACAGAGACGTGAGTTTAACTTTGACATTTTTTATTAAAACGCGCAGTTTCATCTGTAACAACACGAAAAGTAAAACATAGAACAACAGCTGAGAGGTCAGAGGTCAAATGGTT
>CM035793.1:47143810-47149423 GCA_020466265.1 Siphamia tubifer | reverse complement strand
TATGCTAGGAATAAGAGCATAAATCTGGGATATCTACTTGCTAATGCTAGGAATAAGAGCATAAATCTGGATATCTACTTGCTAATGCTAGGAATAAGAGCATAAATCTGGATATCTACTTGCTAATGCTAGGAATAAGAGCATAAATCTGGGATATCTACTTGCTAATGCTAGGAATAGAGCATAAATCTGGATATCTAAATAAGAGGACAAATCTGGGAACATGAACTCTGTGGTGTCCAGGTGATTTTCAACACAATGCACACTTTCCACTTTGTGTTTAAAAAATTATTATTTCTGCAAAGGAGGTTTGTTTGTTTATTCTACGGGCCCTCTAGAACGTTCTGTTCAGCGGCGGATTTTTTTCGATAACCGCCCGCTGCCCATGGTAACAGGTTTTGTCACTTCAGATTCACTGTACCATATCACTCCGCAGGTAGTTCGGCCACTTTTAAAGTAAATATTAGCTTCATTGTAACTGCTAGCTTATCCAGTGCTAACATATCCTGACCATAGTCAGGAAATCAGGGGACATCACCCGTCCTCCTCATACAAAATATCCAGGGCCGTGGTCAGTATTTTACTCGGGGTTAGAAAACAAAGAGTGGTTTCAGTGAGCTTTGTTTTCAGTATTTATTTGTAAGAACAGGACAACACCTGCTACGGTCGACCTGACTGTGTACATCCTCTCTCTCTTTTCTCCACCTAAAACTCTCTGCACCGCCCCTTCTGTCTGCCCGCATAACCCACATCTTATTGACTCTTTCACAACACTAGTCTGTTAGAGTAGTGACAGTAATAAACTGTAATAATCCGTAGAATAAGCGGAATAATACACGACCCACCAGTTACTATCGAAAAATGTTCCCCTTCCCAGACCAGATAGTATCAGGTGTTTTTTTTCTTTCACTTCATCTGACCTTCTGACCTCAGATGAGATAACACCCATAGGCTCCATGACGTCACGTAAAGACGTCACATGACGTCGCACCAATGGTATATTTGGTAATGTATGACCTTTAACCTTAAAGCAGGTTATTGACATATTTAGTTAATCAGACAATATCTTGTGCTTCATATTTAACATTAGATCTAACATGTGACATTTGGTCGTTGTGCGACGTCACATAACGTCAGAGTGACGTCATACGTGGTCGAATATTGAAATGGACATATGTGAAAAACAGGAGCCAGGATTTCTGGGAATGTTTTTAAACCCTCTAAGGGATTGTTAATGATCCATAAAATAAATGGTTAGTGAACACAGAACACTAGTTTATAAATAAGTTCTGAACATCCAGATCCAAACCTTGGCAGATTTAATGTGTTAGCGTTAGCGTTAGCACAGACTGGTGCTGCTTCACTGAGGTCTGAACTCTACAACTGATCTAGTTTAATGTGTTAGCATTAGCATTAGCATCATTAATTAAAATGAACACACTATAAACAATGTCTGGAACTGGACCAACTTGATCTTTCTGTTCCTGTCGTTGCTCCTGGAGCTGGTATTTCTGTCTTTGTCTCCATTATGGAGGTTTTGTTTGAAATCCTTTAGGGGTGCTAACGAGTCACTTCTAGAACACAGTCGAGTTTAGTCTGTATTAAATGTACAGCATCAGTTCTTTATGTGGATACGTGTGATAATTATGGTTTAACATTATTCTCTTCTGCTTTTGGTCGAATTGGGAACTTCAAATATTTAAATTAACCAAGTGACTTTCAGTAAAGGTAATAGTATTTCAGTAAAGGTAGTAGTATTTCAGTAAAGGTAGTAGTATTTCAGTAAAGGTAATAGTATTTCAGTAAAGGTAGTAGTATTTCAGTAAAGGTAGTAGTATTTCAGTAAAGGTTGTAGTATTTCAGTAAAGGTTGTAGTATTTCAGTAAAGATAGTAGTATTTCAGTAAAGATAGTAGTACTTCAGTAAAGGTAATAGTATTTCAGTAAAGGTAGTAGTATTCCAGTAAAGATAGTAGTATTTCAGTAAAGGTAGTAGTATTTCAGTAAAGATAGTAGTATTTCAGTAAAGGTTGTAGTATTTCAGTAAAGGTAGTAGTATTTCAGTAAAGGTAATAGTATTTCAGTAAATGTAGTAGAATTTCAGTAAAGGTTGTAGTATTTCAGTAAAGGTAGTAGTATTTCAGTAAAGGTAGTAGTATTTCAGTAAAGGTAATAGTATTTCAGTAAAGGTAATAGTATTTCAGTAAAGGTAATAGTATTTCAGTAAAGATAGTAGTATTTCAGTAAAGGTAGTAGTATTTCAGTAAAGATAGTAGTATTTCAGTAAAGGTAATAGTATTTCAGTAAAGGTAGTAGTATTTCAGTAAAGGTTGTAGTATTTCAGTAAAGGTAGTAGTATTTCAGTAAAGGTAGTAGTATTTCAGTAAAGGTAGTAGTATTTCAGTAAAGGTAATAGTATTTCAGTAAAGGTAATAGTATTTCAGTAAAGGTAGTAGTATTTCAGTAAAGGTAGTAGTATTTCAGTAAAGGTTGTAGTATTTCAGTAAAGGTAGTAGTATTTCAGTAAAGATAGTAGTATTTCCGTAAAGGTAATAGTATTTCAGTAAAGGTAGTAGTATTTCAGTAAAGGTTGTAGTATTTCAGTAAAGATAGTAGTATTTCAGTAAAGGTAATAGTATTTCAGTAAAGGTAGTAGTATTTCAGTAAAGGTTGTAGTATTTCAGTAAAGGTAGTAGTATTTCAGTAAAGGTAGTAGTATTTCAGTAAAGGTTGTAGTATTTCAGTAAAGGTAGTAGTATTTCAGTAAAGGTAGTAGTATTTCAGTAAAGGTAGTAGTATTTCAGTAAAGGTAGTAGTATTTCAGTAAAGATAGTAGTATTTCAGTAAAGGTAATAGTATTTCAGTAAAGGTAGTAGTATTTCAGTAAAGGTTGTAGTATTTCAGTAAAGGTAGTAGTATTTCAGTGAAGGTAGTAGTATTTCAGTAAAGGTAATAGTATTTCAGTAAAGGTTGTGGTATTTCTGTAAAGGTAATAGTATTTCAATAAAGGTAATAGTATTTCAGTAAAGGTTGTAGTATTTCAGTAAAGGTAATAGTATTTCAGTGAAGGTTGTAGTATTTCAGTAAAGGTAGTAGTATTTCAGTAAAGGTAATAGTATTTCAGTAAAGATAGTAGTATTTCAGTAAAGGTTGTAGTATTTCAGTAAAAGTAGTAGTATTTCAGTAAAGATAGTAGTATTTCAGTAAAGGTAATTGTATTTCAGTAAAGGTAGTAGTATTTCAGTAAAGGTTGTAGTATTTCAGTAAAGGTAGTAGTATTTCAGTAAAGATAGTAGTATTTCAGTAAAGGTAATAGTATTTCAGTAAAGGTAGTAGTATTTCAGTAAAGGTTGTAGTATTTCAGTAAAGGTAATAGTATTTCAGTAAAGGTAGTAGTATTTCAGTAAAGGTTGTAGTATTTCAGTAAAGGTAGTAGTATTTCAGTAAAGGTAGTAGTATTTCAGTAAAGGTAATAGTATTTCAGTAAAGGTTGTAGTATTTCTGTAAAGGTAATAGTATTTCAGTAAAGTTTGTAGTATTTCAGTAAATATAGTAGTATTTCAGTAAATGTAGTAGTATTTCAGTAAAGGTTGTAGTATTTCAGTAACGGTAGTAGTATTTCAGTAAAGGTTGTAGTACTTCAGTAAAGATAGTAGTATTTCAGTAAAGGTTGTAGTATTTCAGTAAAGGTAGTAGTATTTCAGTAAAGATAGTAGTATTTCCGTAAAGGTAATAGTATTTCAGTAAAGGTAGTAGTATTTCAGTAAAGGTTGTAGTATTTCAGTAAAGATAGTAGTATTTCAGTAAAGGTAATAGTATTTCAGTAAAGGTAGTAGTATTTCAGTAAAGATAGTAGTATTTCAGTAAAGGTAATAGTATTTCAGTAAAGGTAGTAGTATTTCAGTAAAGGTAGTAGTATTTCAGTAAAGGTAGTAGTATTTCAGTAAAGGTAGTAGTATTTCAGTAAAGGTAGTAGTATTTCAGTAAAGGTAATAGTATTTCAGTAAAGGTAATAGTATTTCAGTAAAGGTAATAGTATTTCAGTAAAGATAGTAGTATTTCAGTAAAGGTTGTAGTATTTCAGTAAAGGTAATAGTATTTCAGTAAAGGCTGTAGCATTTCAGTAAAGGTAGTAGTATTTCAGTAAAGATAGTAGTATTTCAGTAAAGGTAATAGTATTTCAGTAAAGGTAGTAGTATTTCAGTAAAGGTTGTAGTATTTCAGTAAAGGTTGTAGTATTTCAGTAAAGGTTGTAGTATTTCAGTAAAGGTTGTAGTATTTCAGTAAAGGTTGTAGTATTTCAGTAAAGGTTGTAGTATTTCAGTAAAGGTTGTAGTATTTCAGTAAAGGTTGTAGTATTTCTTAGTTGGTGTCACTGGGTCAAACCCTTTTGGTAAACATTGTAAACATGTTCCGTCGTCATCTTTCAGTACACAGTAGTATACTACTGTATACTACTGTATACTACTGTGTACTACTGTATACTACTGTGTACCACTGTGTACTACTGTATACTATTGTATACTACTGTATACTACTGTGTACTACTGTATATTACTGTGTACTACTGTATACTACTGTGTACCACTGTGTACTACTGTATACTATTGTATACTACTGTATACTACTGTGTACTGCTGTATACTACTGTGTACCACTGTGTACTACTGTATACTATTGTATACTACTGTATACTACTGTGTACTGCTGTATACTACTGTGTACTACTGTATACTACTGTGTACCACTGTGTACTACTGTATACTATTGTATACTACTGTATACTACTGTGTACTACTGTATACTACTGTGTACTACTGTATACTACTGTGTACCACTGTGTACTACTGTATACTATTGTATACTACTGTATACTACTATGTACTGCTGTATACTACTGTGTACCACTGTGTACTACTGTATACTATTGTATACTACTGTATACTACTGTGTACTGCTGTATACTACTGTGTACCACTGTGTACTACTGTATACTATTGTATACTACTGTATACTACTGTGTACTGCTGTATACTACTGTGTACCACTGTGTACTACTGTATACTACTGTGTACTACTGTGTACCACTGTATACTACTGTGTACCACTGTGTACTACTGTATACTACTGTGTACTACTGTGTACTACTGTATACTACTGTGTACTACTGTATACTACTGTATACTACTGTGTACCACTGTGTATTACTGTGTACTACTGTATACTACTGTGTACCACTGTGTACTACTGTATACTATTGTATACTACTGTTTACTACTGAGTACTAATGTGTAGTACACAGTAGTACTCAGTGTGTTTGACTCTTCTATTGTCAGTTAAAAAAAACTCATCAATTTGACTAAATCTTTTTTATCTAATCATTTGGACTTTGTATTTTACATTTACAACTTTGTCTATTCATCAAATATCCCCAAAAAGCTGAACATTGTCGATGACACGAGCCTGTAGGTGGATGTGCTGAACACTGAACATTTTAAATGTGTGTGTAGCATCACTGCAGTAGTTTAAGCTTGTTCAGTCAGAGGCTCGTAGAAACACATGTCCATTAACCCACCGGAGATACTGGATGGTGCTGTAACACAAGCCTGACATC
>CM035793.1:47058810-47138810 GCA_020466265.1 Siphamia tubifer | reverse complement strand
CTGGAGTTTGACACCTGTGCTCTAGCCATTCCCCAGGTGGAGAGGGAGGAAGATAAGATGGTCTTTCTCAGACCCTGTCTGTCCTTGGAGAGAGTGAGAAACTCTCTTCAGGAACGTACGAAATTACTGTTTACATTATCACTGAGACTTTCACACAGAACTTAATGACAAACAATATCAGTGAGATGTAGTGACCCAGTCAAGGTAAACGTTTCCATCACAGTGGAAAATACAGTCCATGCTTCTACTGAAGTGTATAAATATGTTCATTCACCTGCAGTGTTCTGCCTGGATTTTATTAAATACATTTACCCCAAAATGTGACTTTGCTCTGGTGTGATTTATAAACGTTTGTTTCTTCTTTATTCTGCATTTTTGGGCTGGTGACATTAATACTGTGGAGTGACTGATAGTCCAGAAAATACAACATTTAGAATTTGACTGATGTGACATGTTGGTATTAGAAATATTCTATAATGGAAATATTCTATAATGGATATATATCATGGAAATATTCTATCATAGAAATATTACATTCATTTCTGTGTTGGAGAATTTCAGGTGCAGAATGAATGAGGTAAAGACCCCGAAGCAAAACTATTGTTTATCAGTGACACAGTCATAAATATGGAATAAGAAATTCATAATCATTAGAGAAGAGATAAAAAAAAGGAAAAAATGATGAAATAAGTCAAAGTTGTGAAATAAAAAGTCACAATTGTGAGATACAAACTGATATAACTGTAATGTGTGTATGTGTGTTTTTATTTTATTTTTTTTATTTTGAAGGAACAACTCTTACACCGGAAGTACGCAACTTGACACAGTAATGAGAGTGGGTTTTCTGGTGTTCGGGTCTAAAGTCTATTTCTCTCAGTCTGTCAGAACCAGCAGAAGCCTTGGATCCGGATGAAAGCACCGGACTGGACATTGTTTTGTTCACATTCTGGGCCTGTTGTATTGCCGCCCATTCTTTTATTAGCTAACCGATGCTAACGTTCTCATAGCCTGCTAGCCAATAACAGACCTGTGTGTGATGCTAATATTACCATAGCTTGTTAGCTGATAACAGACCTGTGTGTGATGCTAACATTACCATAGCTTGTTAGCTGATAACAGACCTGTGTGTGATGCTAACATTACCATAGCTTGTTAGCTGATAACAGACCTGTGTGTGATGCTAACATTACCATAGCTTGTTAGCTGATAACAGACCTGTGTGTGATGCTAACATTACCATAGCTTGTTAGCTGATAACAGACCTGTGTGTGATGGAGACGAGCTGTTTCTGACAGACTTTATCTGGAGAAAACGTGGGGAAAATGTCCAAAAAAGTTGATATTCTGAGGTCGTTGGTGGAGCAGAGACTAAGTTTAGCTGCTGAAGAAATATTTGTTTTGTTTGAAAGAACCATAGCAGAGTACGAGGAGGAACTGTGTCGAACTAAAGAAGAGAAGGACAGAAGAAGAGAATTTAACACCGTTTTATTACGAACGGGTGAGTTTAACATGGGAGTGAATGAAGGGTCAAAGGTCAGAGTTAGTGGAGTCTGAATAAAGGATGTTAACCAGAGGTGGAAGTAACTAAGTAAAAGTACTTTCCTTACTGTAGTGTTTAGGTATCTGTACTTGACTGGAGTATTTATTTTTCTGGCAACTTTTTACTTTTAACATTTTTGTATAAATATTTGTACTTTATACTCCTTACATTTATATAAATATATGTACTTTATACTATTTACATTTATATAAATATTTGTACTTTATACTCTTTACATTTATATAAATATTTGTACTTTATACTCTTTACATTTATATAAATACATGTACTTTATACTCTTTACATTTATATAAATATATGTACTTTATACTCTTTACATTTATATAAATATTTGTACTTTATACTTTTTACATTTATATAAATATATGGGGCTAGCCATGGTTCAGTTGGTAGAGTAGTTTGTCCATTAACCAAAGGGTTGGCGGTTCGATTCCCGCTCTGTCCGAGTCAGTCTGTTGTGTCCTTGGGCAAGACACTTCACCCTCCTTGCCTCCAGTGTGAATGAGTATGAATGTCCGGTCGTAGGCACCAAACGGTAGCCAGGCTTCTGTCAGTCTGCCCCAGGGCAACTGTGGCTACATCCATAGCACAAAAAAACAGTTTTATTTTTTACATTTTTACTTTTACTTCAGTAAAGTAGTTCAATTTAATTTTATTAATAAAGTCCCACACAGTCCCTGTTCTTAGACCCAGTTGAATCAGTACTTCTACTTTTTCACACAAGTAGCTGTACTTCTACTTAAGTACAGAATGTGAGTACTTTTTAGCCTAGGATCTAGTCTGTCCCCAGTGGCTGCAAATGGTATTTGCTACGGGGAGACAGACTAGACAGCCTAGGATCTGAAAATCCCAACTGGGTCGGACCAATCAAATCGCGAGGGGCGGGATTGGAGCCCGCCCTGCCTCATGACGACACAAATACGACACGTAATGTTGTAGTCGCAGAGACGTAGCAGCTAGCACACCAAAGAGAAGAAGAAGGCGTAGCTGCTAGCTAGCACACATTGCCGTAACACCAGTTGCTAGCTGCTAGACAACATGGCTCATCACCAGGAACAACCATTCGAGCTGGCTTTGGCAGCAACGCTAGGTGATTTAAAATGACACTTTTCCCTGTGAGAGGAGCAGAAAACGGCACTTAAGCTGTTTTTGGAAAAAAGGGACGTTGTCGGAGTTTTGCCCACCGGGTATGGCAAAAGTTTGATTTATCAGCTGGCTCCGCTAGTGGGACGACGCATGGGTCTGCACAACCCGCTGGTGATGGTTGTGTCACCCCTTTTAGCCCTAATGGATGACCAGTTGCAAGAGGCTGAAAAACTGGGAATACGAGCAGCACAACTCGGCAAAGGCGACCCGGAGGAGATCCGAAGCGGCCGGTGCCAAATAGTGTACGGGAGTCCTAGCTAAGCTGCTGCACTCGTTTTGAGACTACATTCTGGTGTGTTCTTCCGGTGACGCTGTCTACGAAATCCATGTTCATCGCTCTGACTGGTTGGCTCTGACTGGTTGGCTCTGACTGGTTACCCATCCAATAGCGTGGCGTTGTGTAAAGAGAAAACTTGACAGACAGCGGTTATCCCGCCCACAAATTCGCCTAGACTTTCTAGACTCTCCCCCGTAGCAAATACTATTTGCGGCCACTGGGGACAGTCTAGATCCTAGGCTACGTACTTTTACCACCTCTGATGTTAACTATGACACCAGTCATTCACTAAAACAGTCAATTAAAGTGAATTGTTGTGAATGTGTGTGTGTGTTATTTGCTGCTGCAGATGTTCCACACATCTGGGAGAAGAAAACACCAGTTTCCACTGAGCAGCAGGACTTCAATTCCAGTCTGGACCAGCACCAGGACCAGGACCAGCAGAACCCTGAGGTGGTCCACATTAAAGAGGAGCAGGTAGAAGTGTGGAGTGAAGCAGAGCAGAACCTTCCAGATGTGAAACATCTAAGACCAGCTTCAGGTGAGGAGCTTCACAAACCTGCAAAGAAGACAAGAGCCTAATACACCGTTTCCATGGAAACCCTTATCTGGAATACGGTTGATACGTGATGAAAAAAAAGCATGGAAAAGTTTTTAAATTTGAACTAGTATTCACAAAATGTTTAACCCCACCCCCATTTTGTGTCAATCTCCAGTTTCTATGACAACCTCTTCTTGAATTACAGCCAATAATGTGATTTTGACCTTTCTGCTAAATTCCACCTTGACCTTTGACCTTTTGCAATATTGATCATTTGGTTATATGTATATATGTGTCAGTGTGTGTAATATTATGATAATATATCCAGTATTGATTAAGTTATAGCGTGATATGTCTGTGTTTGACACAAACAATACATATAGTACATATAACTAATGTGCACCAGATGCAATGATCCATTTGAGTAAAGGTCAAGGGTCAAGGTCACAATTAACTAACATGTCAAAATCACATTATGGGTTATAACTCCATAACAGAGGGTCACAGAACTTTCAGATTGGTACCAAACGATGCATAAAGAAGATTTATACAATTCTAATAATTGGTGTTAACACCTACGACAGATAGTTTGTGAGATCTCTGGAGGTCAAAGGTGACATGTGGCCAAATTAACTTGTGTAACACTGTTTGTGTTTATCTTGTGATTTTGCCTTTTTTTAATCTCAGATTTTTTTTCATCACATTATTTTGACATTTTATTGCATTATTTTGATGTTTTATCGCATGATTTTGATGTTTTATCGCATTATTTGGACGTTTTATCGCATTATTTTTTTGTTTTTTCACATTATTTTTGCTTTATCGCATTATTTTGACATTTCATTGCACTATTTGGACATTCTATTGCATCATTTTGATGTTTTATCACAATATTTTGACTTTGTATTGCATTATTTTCATGTTCTATCACATGATTTTGATGTTTTATCACATTATTTTGACTTTATCGCATAATTTTAACATTTTACTGCTTTATTTTGATGTTTTATCACATGATTTTTTACAAATGTGATTTATTTGAACATTTAAAAAATGGAAAAGAAAAACATACATAAAATAACACAAGCATGTTCAAAGGAGTGGGTGGAAGTTTACACTTATAAACTCATTTTGATGAGCCGATTTTCATAACAAATGAACAGACCCTATTTAAACATGAATAAAAAAAATCCCACCCCTTCTTACTATATCCTAACAAAAAAAGCAACAAAAAAACTCTTTCTTCCAAAAGAAAAAGAACACTATATTCGTTAACTATATCTTATATATATATATATATATATATATATATATATATATATATATATATATATATATATATATATATATATATATCGCATTATTTTGATGTTTTATTGCATGATTTCAACTGAAAGAGGAATCAAGCTTTATTCTGTATTAAACAGGAATAAACTCTCATGTAAACATGACCATTAGGATGTTTTATTCACACTGCTTCTAATGCTCATATATCACTGGAATCACACACACACACACACACACACACACACACACACACACACACACACATATACACACACTAGTGTTTGAATCTTATCTTTGTAAACAGGGTCACTTTGACCTGTTCTGTTCAGATGATTCCAGACCATAAACTTTCCACTGGTATTTGAAGATGACTCACAGGATTACTACATTCACACAGTAATCCAGAATAAAATCTATTTCCTTTATGTTTACGTGGACATGTTAATTGTGAATAAAGGTTTCCATGGAAACAGGTGTATTCCGCTCTAGTTAATTGTTCTTTCAGAGCTGGAGGGACAGAGGGTTCTGATTGGACAGAACAACTGCTTAATGTCTGGAAGAAAACCATGGAGTCCACTTCCTGTTTTATGTTGGTTTCAACTATTAATATGTTGGAGCAGATACTACATGTGAGGTTAGCGTTAGCGTTAGCCTACCCTTACAACATCTTAAAGCAGATATTACATGTGATGTTAGCATTAGCATACCCTAACACTAACAACATCTTAAAGCAGATGCTACATGTGATGTTAGCATTAGCATTAGCCTATCCTAACACTAACCCTAACAACATATTAGAGCAGATACTACATGTGATGTTAGCGTTAGCATTAGCCTACCCTAACACTAACCCAAACATATTAGAGCAGATACTACATGTGATGTTAGCGTTAGCATTAGCCTACCCTAACACTAACCCTAACAACATATTAGAGCAGATACTACATGTGATGTTAGCATTAGCATTAGCCTACCCTAACACTAACCCAAACAACATATTAGAGCAGATACTACATGTGATGTTAGCGTTAGCATTAGCCTACCCTAAGACTAACCCTAACATATTAGAGCAGATACAACATGTGATGTTAGCATTAGCATTAGCCTACCCTAACACTAACCCAAACAACATATTAGAGCAGATACTACATGTGATGTTAGCGTTAGCATTAGCCTACCCTAACACTAACCCTAACATATTAGAGCAGATACGACATGTGGTGTTTGACTTTATTTTTGTCATAATTACGAAGCAGCAGCTCGACTGAATCGACAAACTAATGTCCACAACCCAATATGAACCTAATATCGACCATAAATACGTGCATCAACGACCACACATATTTAGGCGTTTACATGGTTCATCTTAAACAGGAATGAACCTTTATTCTGAATTAAACAGGAATAAGAACTGTAATGTAAACGGGAATAAAAACTCATGTATACAGGTTTAATGAAAAGAAACTTTGTATAAATTGTGTGTTTTTCAGAGATTCCTTGTGAGATGAAACAGAGGGTTTTTCCTGAGCAGCAGGACTGGATCCCCAGTCTGGACCAGGACCAGGAGGACCCAGATCCCACCCACATTAAAGATGAATTGGGGTCAGCGTGGGCCAATGAGGAAGAGGAGACCAGTGGAGGATCTGTAACAGATGTGGATTCCGATCCAGATCAACATTTCCGAGTGGATTCTGACGAGCAGACGGACAACTCCTCCGACAGCGAAGACTACGATGAAGACTACGATGAAGAATGGATGCCCTTATATAAAAGAAGCAAACCTTCACTCAGCAGTTCCACCGAGCAATTGAACACAGAGGGTGAGAACTGAAACAACACCAGCTGGGTCACATCAACCAAAAATTAGATTAGAATTTTAGAAGTGCCAAAATGAAATGAATAAATACGCCATTAAATAATTAACTAAATATGTCATTGATTAATTAAAATGTCATTTAAATAGATCAATGTGTTTATTAAATGTATATTTAATCAAATTCATAAAAATACCAATTAAGTTTAGGTAAAAAAACCCAACATATTATTATTTGACTAATTATTATTTCCTGGTTCTTGTGTTGTAGTGGATCATGAATTTATTTTATCTGTCAACATCGTCCATCAAAGTCAGTGGGCGGGGCTAAGGTGAATATAGTCCAATCCACAACATCGGGAGTGTGAGAGCCAGAGTCTAGATTTTTAGAGATTTTGTCTCCCAATTTTAACTTTGTCATAATTTTTATGGTCTAATTATTAGCCTGCATTACTAGCCTATTACCACCCTATTATGTTATTGGCAGTTATTACTTTTGGGTTGTAACAGACCTCCACCCCACCCTGCCTGGAAATGTGAAAAATGTTATTATTTTTCGCTTAAAATTTACAGGACATTTGAGATGAAAGCTGAAAAAAGAATGAGTTAAATTGTCAAAGTGAGGTCCAACAGATGTCCCTGAAAGGCCAGGATCATCAATAGGCCTGTTCCCACTGTCACAACTTCTGAGACTTTTGTGGGGGATGTACTTTGACTGGGACATGAGGGACATGACGCTCTTCTAGACGCAGACACGCTTCATCTACATTCTATCTTCTTCTTTTCATTGTTCTTGTGCTGCGTCATGTGATAAACTTCCTCCAGCATCTACTCTGGAGTTGTTCATCACGATCTGATGATGTCATTTGCAACAACCAATCTGCGCGACTTCCACCCAGCGACTCTACTGGGCCGCTCTCCAGTACCTACCCTTGAGCAGGAACTCCGTGGGTTCCTGTAAAAGTTCGGGAAGGTAGCCCTGTCAGAACAGCCCCGTCAGTGGAAACGCGCGCATACCGTGAAGTTCCTGTAAAATGTCCCCGAAGTTCTGATTGTGGAAACACGCCTAATAATTGTTGTAAATAATCTGACAATAACAAAAATATATAAAATATCAAATTTTTTTTATTCTGCAAATGAATAGAACTTGAAATACTACTTATAAAAATACAAATGTGAGAAAATGCGGAAAGAACGGACAGGGCGCATCGGCACGATCCTTTATTTGTACGAATGTTGAGCCATCCAGGGACCCCACCGGCACCATCTTGTGGTCTCATAACAAAATTACACTCATTTGGAGAAAAAAACAAGAAGGCAGGAAGTTTTCTACAGCAACTCCTGACACAAATATGGACCAGGTAAGAATAATTTTTGAATTTTATGACTGAAACTTCTATATTTATGCACAGTAACATACGTGGCTTCACTTTGCATGCTTTTATTTCAGTAATATTAGCGTGCATCTGTAAATGTGACGTCGAGGTTGAGCTTCACTGCAAAGACCTCAAGTTTTGTCAAGAACATTTTTAATTTCTTTATTTTGAGCCAAAATGGTAGCCTAGCCATACTAGCGCTAACTCCTCCCAGTGTCAGCAAATCTAATGTTCTATCATAGTAGCCTAGCCACACTAGCTCCTCCTAGCATCAGTAAATCTAATGTTCTATCGTAGTAGCCTAGCCACACTAGCTCCTCCTAGCATCAGTAAATCTAATGTTCTATCGTAGTAGCCTAGCCACACTAGCTCCTCCTAGCATCAGTAAATCTAATGTTCTATCGTAGTAGTCTAGTTTCACTCAATGTAACTTTTGTCTAGATTTCCCTGAAACTGGTCGACCAATCACAGTGAAGTATAGAGTCAGAGGGCGGGCCTAACAAAGTGATGCTGCAACGATTGGTAGAGAAACAAGTGGCAACAACCATAGAAGAAGAACAACAACAGGTATAGATTTACTTTTATCACAGAAGCGACAACAGTCGTTCAGCTTCATAATCCACCATTTTGTTTAGTCATTCATTCACAATTTTAGTGTATTTTTGTGCATTTTAGTATACTTTTACTGTGTTTTTACTGTATTTTTGTAGGTTTTTTGTGTATTTTTATCTATTTTAGTGTATTTTTACTGTATCTTTGTGCTTTTTAGTGCCTTTCAGTGTATTTAATTGTCATTCATAGTGCATTTTAATGTATTTTTTGTGTATTTTTGTGCTTTTTAGTGTATTTTAGTGTCATTCATAGTGCATTTTAGTGTATTTTTGTGTACTTTAATGTATTTTTTGTGTATTTTTGTGCTTTTTAGTGTATTTTTAGTGTAATTTTGTGCATTTTAAAGTAATGTTTAGTGTCATCAATCATTAAATTCTTTTTACAGAAGCGACAACAGTTGTTCAGCTCCATAATCCCCCATTTTCTTTAGTCATTCCTAACTTTCTCCAGACTCCTCCGTCAACTTTCCGGCGCTCTAACTACATCATCCTAAAGATTACACTGATTGGTTGCAGTACCGTCCTATTGCATACAGAGGATTTGAAAGACAACCTTTTAGCCCCGCCTCCCCTGACTATGAAGCACCACTAGACCCATACATGGAATGAATAGAGATAGCACTGCTAGGCTAGGCTAATCATGTTTATTATTCTAGGCAGAAGGGACGTGTGGACGACTGAACTGCTGAACGCTATCGCAGACGAGTCTGAGGTTGAAGATCTGTCAGAGGATGAAGACAAGGACGCTGCTGAGCCTGAAACTGTTCCATGTGAAGCATCTGCGGATGAACCGGATGTTTCACATGATCAGCTTCACGTTGCTCACATGACTGAAGATACTGCAGACGATATGAGCCAGCCGCCGCACAAACAACCACGTCTGGGCGACGGTGGTGAGACACCAGCGTTTTCACTGTAGTTCACTTGTAAACCAGGCCAAACTCCCTTTCGTTCACTTGTAAACCAGGCCAAACTTCCTTTCGTTCACTTGTAAACCAGGCCAAACTCCCTTTAGTTCACTTGTAAACCAGGCCAAACTCCCTTTCGTTCACTTGTAAACCAGGCCAAACTCCCTTTCGTTCACTTGTAAACCAGGCCAAACTTCCTTTCGTTCACTTGTAAACCAGGCCAAACTCCCTTTAGTTCACTTGTAAACCAGGCCAAACTCCCTTTAGTTCACTTGTAAACCAGGCCAAACTCACTTTAGTTCACTTGTAAATCAGGCCAAACACACTTTAATTCACTTCTAAACCAGGCCAAACTCCCTTTAGTTCACTTGTAAACCAGGCCAAACTCCCTTTAGTTCACTTGTAAACCAGGCCAAACTCACTTTAGTTCACTTGTAAACCAGGCCAAACTCACTTTAGTTCACTTGTAAACCAGGCCAAACTCACATTTTGAACAAAAGGGTTCAAATTTGCAAAAGTTCTTTATTCTTACTTTTAGCAAATTAATTTTTACTAAATGACCCCCCTTCCTGTGCCGAAAAAGGAATCCCAAAAGTTTAAAGGAAAGACGGACCCTGGCAGGGCTCCAGACTAACTTTTTTACAGGTAGCACTGGTGCCACGTAGCTTTTCATTTAATAGAACCAAAACAAATTGGGTAGCCCCATATTTTTCATTGCATAGTGTGTTATTAACGTTATGTTTATGAAAGTTAAAGATTTACAATGACCCAATTTGACAATTGTAATATATTTTAATCTGAATTCAAGTTTCACTGAACAAGCAACAGTACAAAAAAGATCACACAGTGTTTCTTCTGGAATCTATTTCTGTAGTGGGGGCAGGCGCACTGGGGAGTCGTGGCAGCATAAACAAATGACACTTCACTGCAGATTTTATTTCTAGAAATTTAATAAAGTTAAACTTTAATAAGAATAATAATCTATGACTTCGTAAAAGGTGAATGATACCTGTCTAGAAGGGGTGTGACGAGATCTGGTGAGATGTAATTTAGCGATATTTCTCATTGCGTTAAAATTCTGTCTTGCGAGATTTGTTGTGCAGCAAGCAGACGGGATGATGTTGGAAAAAACTGGTATTCCCGGGATACAATTTGCTGGGGAATCCGCCCCTCTGGTTTTGGACATCGGTTTTGTTATGGTCCACTGATTTTGCTGCCCACATGTGTCCAGGCCCCGCGAGGCCAGGATCCCACCATTGCCGGCACGTGCCAGCTACTGTGGGGTTTATGGGACACCCTCTGACTCGCGTGTGCATTAGACTCCTGTGTTTCCAGATGGGTCGGTGGGTTGCCGACATGGCAGCTGACTTCTGACATTTGTTATACGTGGGGATGTGGTTGGTGCGCCGGGGGAGAAGGGACAGGAAGTCCAGGAAGTGGAGAAGTCTGGGTAGAGGGTTCTGGAAAGACCGGAGCTGGTTGCAGCACACCGCTGTGGAGGAAATACACCTGGCGGGGGTGTATTTCCTCATTTGGACCTCAGCTTATACACTCAAGCGCCAGATTTGATTTTGAAAAAAGGAGAAATATATAATTTTATTTATTTTGACTTTTGTAACATTTTATTTTAGTTTTAATTTGTAGAGGAAGAAGCAGTGGCATCCGCTGAACTTTTATCTTGGGTGGTCTCACTGTAATTGTCAATAATTGGTCAAATGTATCTTATCAAAGCGTCGTTATGGGACAAATCTAAAGTAAAAACAGATGCAGATAGTGGAAAGATTAGAAGATGCTGTTTACGTAGCTCTTCTCCACGTCTGTGACGTTACCACTTCATTCAGTATCAAAGCTCATGCACCGTTACTGTGCTTCTTATCGATATTGGACCAGAATATCATTGGTATTCATTGATACCAAATAAAACACACACTTGTACAGATCACAATTCATTAATTAATTTTGGATTTAGCCCAGAGGACCCGAAAGACAACAACATCTGTTCCACTATGAGGCTGGAGTTGGAGTTATTATCCCCCACCTGAATGTGGTGCAGACCTGGAGGATAACATGACGACGTGACCCAACGTAACAAACGGCAAGATTTGTGCGAATTTCATGGATTCCATTGGAATAGACAGAAAAGCTATGGACAATCTGACAACCTCTGAGGAGGATCAATATCTGCAAATAAAGAACTAATATAGAAGAATAAAGTGGACTGACACACACACGACTGCCAACTCCGTGAGGGGAAAATACGGGACACTATGGCAATTATTTTTATATAATCATCAATGGCAAAATAAGAATTTCATCGCGTTTAAAGCTCAGCTCAATAACGGACGTAAGTTTGTTTTTAATATGGGACAATTCTGTATTTATTATTAATAATAATAATAATAATAATAATAATAATCTTTATTTGTATAGCACCTTTCATACAAACAATGTAGGCCAAAGTGCTTCACATTGATTAAAAATTAAAGTACAATCTTAAGACAGGGTGACAAAATAAACTGATTATAAATAAGAAATAGATCAATAAATAACAAATAAAATTACAGATAAAATTACAAGAGTAGTATAAAGAATGTAAAGAATGGAGTCACAGAATTGTGACTCCATTCTTTATCTTCCTTCAAAGGCTAATGAAAATAAAAATCTTTTTAATGTAGTTTTAAATCTACTCAGTGAACTGTCTTCCCTCATGTCTTTTGGAATTGTATTCCATAACTTTGGTTCATAGTTAACAAAGGCTGCGTCCCCAATTTTCTTGGAATATATCTGAGAGTCACTATAAGCCCGCATTGGATGACCTTAGTGTTCTAGTTTGTACAGAACTGGTCAGTGAGTTTGAAATGGAACTGGGTCTTGTTATATTTAAGGCTTTAGAAGTGAGCAGTAGTATTTTAAAATATATTCTGTGAGTTACCGGTAACCAGTGCAGGGAAACAAACACTGGAGGAATGTGCTTTGTGTCACAAACCGGCCTGGTTGGAGTGGCAAATTAAGGGAGACCAGACAGGTTTTTATATATAACATAGTACTTTAATATAACTTAAGAGGTTTACAAAACAAAAAAAAGGAGTGAAGTGTGAAATATCTTGGCATCAGTTATGAGTGTAGTGCATGTGTGAGTGAAAATGTGAGTGTGGATGTTGAGTGCAAAAGGTAACACAAACTGAATTCGAATCCAAACCAAACCAGAACAGAACAAACCCAACAAAGCTGTGTATGGAGCATCTGGGAGATCTCCACAGAGAGCGACCAGGTGAGCTTTTATAGCCTCCCACCGCTCTACCAGGTGCCACCTGTTAAATCTAACGACTCTCCCTTTCCTCCAGCTCCAGGTGATCACCTGATAGGCAGAAAGGGAGGAGCCGTAACACCCCCCTCCATAAGAACAACCCCAAATACATCACACACCAAGCAATACATCTAACCCACATTCACACAAAAAACAACCTACTCCACTTGACAACCAACCCATCCTCAATCTTTGCCTGCCCACCAGCCTGCCTCCCCCCTCCTCCAATCTTAATGACTCTGCAATTCTAAACAAAAGACATCCTAAGACCAAGGCGCTCGAGACAAGGCATCTGCAACTACATTTTCTCGACCCTTTATATGCCGTATATCCAAATGATATGGTTGCAGGAATAAAGCCCAGCGCATCAGTCTCTGATTGGGATTTTGAAGTGAATGCAAAAAACTTAATGGGTTATGATCAGTGTACACAATCAGCTCAGAGCTTGACCCAACATAAACATCAAAGTGTTGAAGAGCCCAAATAAGTGCAAGGGCTTCCTTCTCTATTACTGAATAGTGTCTCTGGTACATTTTAAACTTTCTAGAAAAGAAGCTGACTGGCCTTTCTACTCCCTGTTCATCAGTCTGCAACAGAACTGCCCCACCCCCCAAATCACTTGCATCTACCTGCAACTTGAAGGGCAAGTCCAGCCGGGGAGCAGCAAGCACTGGAGCTGAAGACAGGATGCTCTTTATCTGGTCAAAAGCTTGCTGACAAAGTGGAGACCAAACATACGGAATATCAGCTTTCAACAGTTCAGTCAGTGGAGCTACTATAGAAGAAAAATTGGCACAAAAGCCCCGATAATAACCTGCCATCCCAAGGAATTGCAACAACTCCTTCTTAGTGGATGGAACAGGAAATTCCTGTATTGCCAAAACTTTAGCCTGAATGGGACGAACCTCTCCCTGTCCACAACCTTGCCCAAATAAGTTACTGTGGCTTTTGCAAACTCACATTTTGACAGGTTAATAGTTAAGTGAGCCCAAACCAGCCGGTCAAACAGAGCCTGTAGTCTCATAAGATGTTCCTTCCAGGTGTCACTAAATACAACCACATCATCTAAATAGACTGCACAGCCTTCCAGTCCACACACAACTTTATTCATGAGCCTCTGAAATGTGGCAGGGGCATTTCCCAGTCCAAATGGTATGACGGTGTAGGAGTACAAACCTGACGGTGTTACAAAAGTACAAATTTCCCTGGCTCTTTCAGAAAGGGGAACCTGCCAGTAGCCCTTAAGGAGGTCAAACTTGCTGACATACTTGGCTGCTCCCACCTGATCAACACAATCTTCCACCCTTGGAAGAGTAAAAGAATCAGGTTTTGTTACTGCATTGACTTTACGAAAGTCAGTGCAGCGTCTATGGGTGGAATCAGGTTTAGTAACTAAAAGACAGGGAGAAGCCCAGCTTGAAGAAGAGGGCTCAGCAATACCATGTTCCAACATATAGGACACTTCTGAGTCTAAAACTTTACGTTTTTCAGGAGAGACTCTGTAAAACCACTGAGTGATTGGCTTGGCGTCTCCCACGTCCACATCATGCTCTATTAAATCAGTACACGTTGGAGTGTCCGAAAACAAACTTGGGTAACTGTGAATCAGTTTAACCAATTTCTCTTGTTTGACCTCATCTAAATGTCCCAGCAGTGTATCTAATCTGGATAAAGTTTCTGATTTTTTTAGTCTGGGCTGCAACAGCCCCCCAGACCTTTCATCGTCGTCATCAAGTGCTGCCACGGAAGTATTGGCCAGCAGAACTGGACAATTTAGGGATGCCTCACCTGTTGGAACACGAGCATAATAAGGTTTAAGCAAGTTTACATGACAGATTTTACTTGGCTTTCTTTTACTTGGCATTTCAATCAGATAATTCTGTTCCAAGACCTTATGCAATACATTACAGGGACCTACAAACTTTGCCTGGAAAGGAGATTCAACAAGTGGCAACAGAACCAAAACTTGGTCAGCTGCACTAAATTCCTGCCTCTCTGCTCTACGGTCAAACAATCGTTTAATTTTGTTCTGGGAGACTTGCAGTTTTTGTTTTGCCAATCCTCCAACCTCATAGTCGATGTCTAAAACCATTGACATAAGCTATCAAGTTCTGTGGAGGGTCTGTCAGCTTCCACTGATCACGCACTACAGACAAAGGACCATGAACAGTATGTGCAAAGATGAGTTCATTAGGACTAAATCCTGTACTTTCCTGGATAACCTCTCTCGCCGCCAACAATAGCCATGGCAAACCCTCCTCCCAGTCTGCCTTCAACTCTGTGGAGTAAGCACGCAGCAACGATTTTAAATGCTGATGAAAGAGTTCAAGAGCACCTTGACTGTGAGGATGGTACGCTGAGGCCATGTTGTGCTTTATTCTGAGTTGTTGGAGAACTTGTTTAAACAGCCGAGATGTAAAATTTGATCCTTGATCAGTCTGTATTATTTGGGGGATCCCAAATACAGAGATGAACTGGCTGAGGGCCTTCACTACAGATTTTGCTGTTATTGTGCGCAGTGGATAAGCAGCCGGATATCGGGTTGACTGACACATTACCGTCAACATGTAAAAACTACCCGACTTTGATCCGGACAGAGGGCCCACACAATCAATAATAAGATGCTTGAAGGGTTGACTCACTGCAGGTATTGGATATAAAGGAGCAGGATTTATAGTTTGATTAGGTTTACCTGTAACCTGACAAGTGTGACACATCTTGATAAATCCAGAGACATCATGTTTTAAACAGGGCCAGAAAAAATGCTGAAGCACCTGAAAATGTTTTCTTTACGCCCATGTGTCCTGCAACATTTTCATGAGCGGTCTAAATTACTGACATCCTAAATTTTGATGGCAGTACAATTTGCACAATAGGATCACCAGTGAACGCTTCACCATGAGGAGCCCACATCCTGAACAAGAGGTCATCTTGAAGAAAATACCCCTGCTTGGCCTTGGCAACCTGCAACATGGGCAAAGCCAGATTATACAAGCCCTTCAGAGTTGGGTCCTCCTGTTGCTCCTTCACCAACTCTTAACAAGAAACACAAAGATCAGCTGGTAGTGAAAATGCAAACTGTTTAAGCTCACAATCCTTTTCTGAATCTATGTCCTTATCAGCGCAAGCAGCAGTCATTGAACGAGTCACAGCACAGACTGTAGACACAGCTTGCTCTGGATCTTCCACTTTTTGTGGTTCTTTAGCACAAATTCTTGAACCTACTTGGTCAGGTTCAGTTCCCTCATTCTGATTTGGAAGTGTAGCACCATTATCTGATGTTTGTACCCTGTCTGGTGTCACATCTGCCCACACACTGGCACCTGCCAGGTCATTTCCTAAGATGATATCCTCTCCCTTCACTGGCAGTGCTGGACGAACACCAACTTACACATCTCCCTGTATTAGACCACAAGACAAACATATTTTATGAATAGGCACAAAAATGGTTTGCAAACCCATTCCTCTAACCGGAACACAGCTCCCTGTGTCTGACTTAGCAGAAAAAGGCAGAATTGCTGCCCTCGCAAAGGTCCGCAATGCTCCCGAGTCCCTCAAAATTCTGACTGGAACTTTGACGTTATCACCAATTAATGTTACATAGCCTTTAGACATAAATTGAGCATAACCCGAGTCAACCTCTGTGGTGTCTACTGATTTAACTTGCATTTGAAATGGAGCCACTAGCTCCATCTGGTCAATGGGATTCGGAACAGATGCAGCCAAACCAGCCGACTTCACCTGAGATATTTTAGTTTTCACTCTCAACAGAGGACAGTCTTTCTTCCAGTGACCCTCCTGCCGGCAGTAGTTACACATGGTTGGACCAATTTTACCCTTACCATGCTGCTGCAATTTAGGGGATACAGAATCTGCTGTCTGGGATTGGTCCCTCTGATAACGGTCACCAAAAATGCGCTTGTGAGTTAACACATATTCATCTGCCAATACAGCAGCCTTTTTGGGACAAGTGGTCTTTTGTTCATTAATGTATGTTGCAATATAGTCTGGTATAGACTGTTTAAACTGTTCTAGAACAATTAGATCACTTAACTTGTCAAATGTTGTTACAGCAGATGAAGAGCACCATCGATTAAAATGTGACTTCAAATCACGTGCAAATTCTACATGCGTTTGTCTACCTGTCTTTCTCCAACTCCTGAAACGTTGACGATATGCTTCAAGAACTAATTCATATGCCTTCAAGACAGCTGCTTTGACAGTTTTGTAGTCTTTACAGTCGTCAGTGGATAGCGTGGAATAAACCTCTTGTGCTTTACCTGTGAAGACACACCTCCACCTCCTTCTCATTAAACTTCGGAATTAATTTCAGATTATTTGACATCTCAAAAGGCGGCGCACTGGTCTCCCCATTGAGAACAGCTGCAGACATTTTACCATCCTTAATCATAGATAGTTTTTGTATTTCCAAACCCAATTTCATTTGTTCCTTTTTGTATTTGATCTTTTCCATTTTTTTCTCATGCTCCATTTTCAACAACAGCAGTTCTCTCTGTTGGTCAAACATTAAGCCAGCCATGGTACTTTCTTCACTCTTACCTTCTCTCTCAGTAAGAATACCACCCTCTTGCAGGTTAGCCAGTAAGATACGCTGGAGATTTTCCTTTGAGCGTCTGAGATCAACCTCCACAGAGTAATGCTGAGCAATCATCACCAGCTGTTCCTTGGTGCATCTTTCCAGCAGCTTCTCTGTGGGAGACTGAATGAAGTCATCAACTATGGTGCTCATTACTACCAATCAAAGTTAATACGTTACAAAACCAAATCAAACTGCCACCCAAATCACTGCATTACGCATGTGGCCAAACAAAACCAGCATCTCCTCTTGCTAACTACCTAGCCACACAAACGAACTCACTCAACCCTAGTCTTCGTACAGGTAGTTGTGGCGGGTACTTATTCACTCAAACTCAATGGGCTTGGAGAGCAACTGCATAATACAGCGACAATACAAAAACCCATGAAGGTGATCCCGAGCCAATGGCTCCAACCACTTTCCCCGTTACACTAAGAACCACATGCAACAGATTCTCTATTAGAATCTGCTGCTACACCTAACAGAGGAGAACACCAGCCCAAGTAATGCAAACGTCAAACAATTCAGAACCACATTCTCAGTACCAACAATTCCAATGTAATCAGTTAAACTAATGCTGTTTGGATGAGCCCCCATTTGTCACAAACCGGCCTGGTTGGAGTGGCAAATTAAGGGAGACCAGACAGGTTTTTATATATAACATAGTACTTTAATATAACTTAAGAGGTTTACAAAACAAAAAAAAGGAGTGAAGTGTGAAATATCTTGGCATCAGTTATGAGTGTAGTGCATGGGTGAGTGAAAATGTGAGTGTGGATGTTGAGTGCAAAAGGTAACACAAACTGAATTCGAATCCAAACCAAACCAAACCAGAACAGAACAGAACAAACCCAACAAAGCTGTGTATGGAGCATCTGGGAGATCTCCACAGAGAGCGACCAGGTGAGCTTTTATAGCCTCCCACCGCTCTATCAGGTGCCACCTGTTAAATCTAACGACTCTCCCTTTCCTTCAGCTCCAGGTGATCACCTGATAGGCAGAAAGGGAGGAGCCGTAACATCTGTCTTTTTGGTTCTGGTTAGTAACCTAGCTGCAGAGTTCTGGATCAGCTAAGTCATTACAGTAGTCCAGTCTGCTGGAGATAAAAGCATGGACCAGGTTTTCAGCATCCTTTTGATTTATAACTGGTATTTCTTTGGCTATGTTTCTAAGGTGGAAGAATGACGTTTTAGTGACTTTCTTTATGTGGGACTTAAAGTTTAAGTCTGAGTCTAGAGTGACTCCCAGACTTGTCAATTCTGTTTTGATCCAGGAGGTGAGTTTGCCCATCCTACTCATCAGCATTTCTCTTTTTGCTATTGGGCCGACAAGTAGAATTTCTGTTTTGTCCTCATTTAATTTCAGAAAATTTCTGCTCAACCATTGATTTATTGCCATAAGACAGTTTGTAATAGAATGCATGGCTGTGATGTCATTGGGTTCTGCGGAGATGTATATTTGTGTGTCGTCCGCATAGCTATGAAAGCTAACATTATGTTTTCTAATAACATCTCCAAGCAGTAGCATGTATAAGGAGAACAGTAGCGGACCCAGGCAGCTCCCTTGTGGAACCCCATAGCATGTGCCATATTTGTTTGACACGTGGTATTTAAGGGTCGTTTGACAACCCTACCAGAGCACTGTAGGTGACCTGTCAATCAAACGTACACATACAGCTCTACTGTCTATGAACATTAGTTTATATGCTAATCAGCTGTTTTAGCAAAACACCGGTGGCAACGTTGGTGTATGACAACTTGACAATTAACAGTATTGACAGTTTCATAGCTAAAGCTTTCATTTCATAGCTAAAGTTGCTGAACTTACCATCAGATTGAAGTGACGGCTGCCTTAACAGCCAATGATGGCTCACTTGACCACAGTGTCTTTGTAGCAGGTTTGTAGTTCAAACCCTCTCTATCTAACCACTCCTTTAGCTGTTTTCTTCAGCTTCTACATCCAACCATAGCACACGTAGTTCCCGAACCATTTTTCCACTTGTCGTTGTCCATAATTTTTTTCACTAAATCACTCGGTGTTAACATGTAAAGTCAACAGGAGGAGCCAGACAGGAAGTGAACAGCATAATCAGGAAGTAAAGCAGTAAGGGGTCGTAAGTTCATGGTGCTTTACACATCTTTGAACATGATGACGTTCCATATTTTCCAGCCAATAAACAACAGCCAGGCTGCCGGACTCGCATGCATGCGCCCCTGTGGCCTCCTATCAAATGTATTATGTCAGGTGTAGAGTCCTGGTAGAGTGACTCTATGTTCAGTTAATGGAGAGAACAGTGGGCGCCCCATTCGACGTAACAACTTAACTAAAGTAAAGCGTAACTGGTTTTGTGAATATGAACGATATCGTTGCAAAGGATTAAATGACAAATATGAGAACTATGTTAAATTAATAGTTTAATAAATATATCAAAGATGTTAGCCTGTTAATTTAAATGTTTTGAGATCAAATTGCTTTTTTTTGTTTAGTTTTTTTTCCACGCCCAAGCGGACCGGCCGCCACTGGGAAGAAGTGACATGTCAGTCTCAGACTGTTGAACTATTTTCAGTCTGTATTGACAGAGAAGAACGTTTTGTTTTTCATATATTGTCTATATAGAATTTTGTTTTATTTATTTTAACTTTTATAACATTTTATTCAGTTTTAATTTATAGAGGAAGAAGTTCATTAAAAGTTAACTCTTACACAGTTATAAAATAACTGTTGCCTGTCGTCTATTCATATAATTTATCATTTATTTTTCTTAAAATCTCGTCTCGATCTCGTGAACCCAATCTCATGTCTCGTGTCGTGAGCTGAGCATTTCGTCACACCCCTACTGTCTAGGCTCATCCTCGTCAATGTTTTCTTTTTTTTTTTTTTCAGAAATACTTCCATAAACTCATCTGGAGTCAACATTAGCTCGTGTAGATATAAGCTTAATGCTATATTATAAATTAGCTTAGTTGGCACAGCGCACAATTAAATTAAGTTGTTATGTTACATAACATTAGGTAGCTATCAATATTTGGCACATATCTATTTAACTTTTAAAAATAATTAGTTATCTCAAATGACACGTGATGTATTTGCAACAAACATAAAATTTATAGAAATTTGAAGAAGCGCAGGGATTCAAGTTTTCCATCGCTGCGAAGATTTTCTGTCAACTGAACTCAAATTGGAGATCAGGTTGTGACAGGTGAATGGATTTCCCAATAATACTGTAACGTTTAACAAAAATGGCTGAGACTGGGCCTGTCTGAAACGTTTATTCCTCTCCACAGCGGAGCTAGACACACAGACATGTGCAGGGCTGAATGCACTCCGGCTATTTCTGGATTTCCAGCGTAGCAACATGGCTAATTTTTTTTATCGTCCTCTCTTTCATTATTTTCTGGATTGACGATGCACAGACCAGTTTTAACAGTGTCAACTACAGTTACATGTCTATGTACAAGACCATCAGCCAATAAGAAACAGGGCGGGCCTTTGTCTCAGCCAATAACAGTAGACTAGATTGATGCTCAACCAAGCTGTCACAGGAGCATCTTTGTGTCCACTCCAGTCTCCTCATGTGTCTCAACTTGTGTGTAGCATCAGTGAAGCATGGCTACGTTTATGAAGCAGGAGAGGATGTAAAACACATGGATAAAGGTCGAAAACATAAATGGCGCTGGGCTTGGCTGGACGATTTGGGTGTTGACGGTAAACACTTTTAGAGCTGGTGTCAAAAGTTCCCTCGACCTGGTGAATGTTACTGCACTTTATGTAAGAAGAAGTTAATCTATGGAACAAGTGGAAAAAAACCAAGCAGATGCTTTCCACAAAGCAGCAGCCAGGTTGGTCCCACAGTGGACATTCCACCCTCCATTACAGACAGAGGGACTGGTTTAAAAACACCACTGTGTGTCTACATTGTGGAACATGACTTGTCGTTAGCGGTAGCTCAACCACTTGTAGCTCTGTGTAAGAAAGTGGCTGAAGGTGGAACTGCACTTACACAGCTCTCTGTGTCAAGACAGCATGTGGTCTATCTGCTCACCTATGGCATGGCGCCAGAATTTAAAAACGTCTGAGAAACTTCGGAGTTCGGTGTTTTCCTTCAACATTGATGAGGCCATGGACATCATAGTTTTCACACTTCTAGTTTTCAAGGCTTAATATATCCATAAATAATGACGCTATGCTGTTAGTAAGTGCACCATGGGATAGACAGGGTCATACTGAGGGGGCATGTTGTTTTTTAGGCCTGTATCTTCCTTTAATTTAAAACTAGAGGTGTCCAAATCTGCTTGTACATTCTCTATGTAATTCACAAGCTTGAAAAGTGGGCGTGGCACCCACACTAGGGAGGGCTTCATCTCCAAAACTTTAGACATAGGACGATAAAACCTGGGATTCTTTCTATTGGCATCAAAAGGTTCCTGTGTGTCGAATATGGGGCAAATCGAAGAGGGTCACCTCTATGGAATCGTGTGAATTGACATGACCCTGAATCAAATCGAATGAGATCATTTACTTCCAGTGAGTGTGCAGAACTGTGCTAATAATGCCAAACTAAGTTTAGAATCCATTGGGAAGGACATGGGCAGAGTTTTCCTGAGTCATCAGTGGGTGGAAGGAAAGTGTTGAAACAAAAACTATTGTCAAAAATAGTGACTTCACAATATTGATGTTACACAGGCTGTTAATGGTTTAAGTAATGTATTAAAACAGTACATCACTTACATCATACCCCCACCCCTTACCCCCACCCCTTAGCTCCTGAGGAAGAAAAAAAGTTCAGGCTCAGGATTTTTTTTTTACCATCAGCGCTGTAAACACACCCATTCATTTGATTCCAAGGTGTCGCCAGTAGATGGCGCTTCTCTCATACAGAACATTAAAGTTGTAATTCCATCGTTATTTCATTAATATTGCTGTGTTCTCCATTGTTATTGAATACATTGTGTGTTGGTTCTATTTTAAAAACCGTCCAGATTACTTTTTTCAAGCTGCTTTTGCACGGTAAAAAAATTTAAAATGACTTCTACTTCCTCATACATGTCCATGACGCAGTGATGAGGCATCTGTGATTGGCTCAGAATGTGTGAAGGAACACTCCTCCCCTCTCCTCTGGCTCTCTGTGTGTGTTTACCTTTACCAGAGTAGCATCCAGCTAGGTTTTCGTGCCATTGCTTGTTCTAAAAACGTGCAGTAAAAAAACAGTCTTTATTTCCACAGAGAGCACAGGAACCAGTTTGATCCAACAGTTTTTTTACAGTTTGTGCAGCAGCTACTGTGGTGACGTCTTCTCTTGTAGATGCTAATGCTACTTCAGATTCATTGCAATGGAGGACAGGCTTAAACCCACATGGGTGACGCTAAAGTCCATCTGATGTTAGATGAACCGTCTTTTTCTGGGTCCCTGGTTCCTGTTTTGTGTGAATGCGGTATGCAGCCAGTGGAGGTGACATACCACTGTCAAAGGAGCATGTGTTGGTAACGCTGGGTGAGCCATCACCATGGTAACGCTGGGTGAGCCGTCAGATTCCAAAAGGACACAAGTGGAATAGTGGTTTTCAGCAGAATGACTCGTTTAAAGACTGAACATTCAGTACTTAAATGGTCGGGCTTTAAACAGAAAAAAATAGTCTCTCAGCGGCACGCGTAACAGGTGTTCTGATAGAAGTACGCGTGACAACAGGAGTACAACTCTGATCAGATATGTCTCCAGACGACGTTCAGACCTAATAAATTACGAGAGATTACCGGGATAAATTACAAAACAGGAGGGGGGCAGGAAAAGGGTCTGAAATAAGGGAGCGTCCTGGGAAATACAGGAGTGTTGGCAGCTATGACTCCAGTCCATCTGTCTTTTTTAATGCCTTGTGTGCAGCATAAAGCTGGATGCCTGATTGATTAAAATGCAGGAAATTGCATCTAAGAAGTACAAGATTTTCTGGGGAGGACACCCAGAGTCCCCGTTGAAAATATGTCTCTTGTGCCAGCCCCAAGGTAGTGCAAAGCCCATCCAACAGCCTGATTCTGCCGCAAATAATAAAACCAACAGGTGTTTAATTATAGCAAACTTAATTAGTCAATGTTTCCTATAACAGCTACGCTACCAGAGCCGTATTTGACGGTGATGGTGGTTTTAAATTTAGTTCAAACCCTTGTGAAATACCATTTGCTATAACTTGGTAAACTTAAAGAGAACCAATATGTTGCAAATCTAGTTGGAGGGGCTCCTACTGTTTTGCAAATTCCGGTCTGAGCTGGTTTGGTTTATTTAAAGTGGGACAATTGGTGTGCTTATCCCACAGCTCCCGTCCAGATCTGTTTTGATTCTGTGAACCGACTGAGACATGTGTCACTACTGAGTGTCACAGCCCGATGGTGGTCCTTATCTGGCACAGGGGCATAAAACAGGTGCAACTGTAATGCGGATCTGCCGGTGTACAAGCGGATCCATCCCACAATCTGTTGCTGTCTAGGGTATGTATTTTACGCTCGCTCACTTGCCCTGAATTGAATTGCTCCTCCCCGTGGCCAAATGAGAGATTACAGCTGGTTTTCAGCAAGGCGGGTTAGGGGCATTACCAAACAGATGCATTGATCATGTCATAGAGGGATACGAGAACAATGGAAAGCTGGCAATGAACCAGCCACAGACCAGCTGCGGTCCTGTGATGGAAACTTGAAACAAAATGAGTGTAACTCAACTCACAACTAAACCCTGTACAGGACTGTAGAAGATGTCCATATATCACTACCCCTGTCTTATTAAAACGACCAACAACTAAACCCTGTCAAAAGAAATAAACCCAAAACAGGACATCCACACTCACTGGGTAAAACAAAAACAGAAACAACGCTAGCACAAACACTAAGTGCAGTCAACCTGCATCTGGCAGCACAAACTCCTGTTGAGCATGCGGCCGGTCGTGAATGGTCTTTGAACTGACGTCACACCTCTGGAGGTGAGGCAGGAAAAAAAACAGTCCACTCCCAAAGTTTTGCTCCTAAAACCCAATGCCCATCCCATTTATATCTGCTACAGTGGAATCCAATTAACATCCTGAAAAACCCCCAATAAATGCAGGACATTGCACAAAAAATACCACAAAGGCAAAAAGCTCCACAAATATAATAAGAATTATCTCATGAAATAAATTAGGAATCATAAAAAAAGAGGGGGAAAAAAGGGGTGCTTTGGAACATAACAGCATGAGCGACTCTCGCCACAGATTATAATCAAGTGAGATGTCTCACGCGTCTGGCAATAATGGAATTCATTATCGACAATTTTTATTATTGATTGTTGCTGACATTGACTAATCATTGCAGCCGTAGCCAGGAGTGAATATTTAAACGTTTTTCATATGTTCAGTTATCCGTTGATGAGAATTGGGATGGGATTAAATACGTTATTCTTCGGCCCGCTCTTTCTGAATGATTTGGAACTTCTCTTTTTGACTTGCTTGTAATTGTGTGAATTCTCGAGATAAATGCCACACTCAATCAAATCACTTGCCTTCAAAATGTTGGGTTTATTGTGTTTTATTATTAGAACCTGATCAAGATTCTGTGCAAGGATGCAGGGCCGGACCAAGAAATGCAAACCCAGAGGTCTGGAAGTCTGCTCTGTTTAACCCTGCCCCAGTCCCTTTTCAGGGAGCTGACGAGCAACAGGATAATAGAGCAGATGTATCGCTGGCACAGGGAGCTGATGAGCAACAGGATGATAGAGCAGATGTGCTGATGAGCAATGTGATGATAGACCAGATGTATTGCCGGCGCGGTACATGGAGCAGTAAGTGGACGCGGAACTGATAAAACTCCTGGGCCACTCTACTAATGCTATGTCGTTGGCTAAAAGTGGACGATCTCTCAACACGTCAATTAAAGAGATTCTTTTGAGTGTCCATCTTAATGTCCTGCATTCCTTACCCACAAACCCGCACGTTCTGGTCCACAAGCCTGAGAATCCCCGCCATTAGTGACGTCATGCGACGTGACCGTTTCCTCAAGCTGAGGAGCCACCTGAAGGTCGCTGTCGATGACAAAGTTCCCAAAGACAGGAAAACCGACAGATTCTGGAAGGTGAGGCCTTTCCTCAATCACATACTCGAAGGCTGCCGCACTCAGGCTCGACCCCGGTGTGTGTCAATAGATGAGCAAATGATACCATTCACCGGAGTGTGTCCGTTCCGCCGGCATATGCCACTGAAGCCTAATCCAGTCGGCATGAAGAACTTTGTCCTGGTATCGGCAGATGGCACGGTTCTGGACTTCGAAGTGCACCAAGGTTTAAATAGTAGGGTCATAATTTGAGGTTCCGTGACCATCCTCTGGCAAGGATGTTTTGATGATTGATTTGACCTCTATGAACCCTTTAAAAAAGATTTAGCCCCCATGTCCCTCCCAAAAATCCCGGCATTTTTTGCTAGAGAGCCAAATTCAAAATGGTGCCCGGCGCCGTATTAAAAAAATAACTTTTGATCTGATTGACCTAGAATCATATTTGAAGGCACTTTTTCACACAAGTCAGCCATGAGGATTCCAAATCTGACATTATTTTGTTAATACAACTTCATTTTGACAATGAAATTCAAGATTAGGGATCAACTCGACTGGCGAGAGACAATCTGTTAATAACAACGGTTAATAACAACGGTTAATAACAACAATCAATAACACAGTCAAGATGAAGTGTGATGTGGGAACAACATCTTAAGGTCATTACCCATCACAAAAAAGAAGCAAATTGTGTTTTGTGTGGTTGTACTTTCACTTACAACCGTTCACTTTCAACCGTTTTGGCAGTTGCCATGTCTTGCATGCATGCAACTGTGCTCCCTTGTCGATGGATACATAGTGGATCGATAAGGTCAGTCAACTAATGATTAAAGAAATCGATAACGTTCATCCCTATTCAAGATGGCTGCCATCTAGTACAGTGGTTCTCATCCTTTTCAGGCCGTGACCCCCCAAAACAATTATTATTTTTTTCAGCATAACTTTAGCTCTGCACCCTCGTCAGAGGCATATCTCTCATCACATGCTGCTTATTTAGTGCTGCTGCTTGTTGCCTCAGTCATTCTTTTGAGCCTACAGTGAGAAGAGCTACAGTAGATACTGGATCTGTAAAGACATGCTGCATGTACAACTGCTTGAATATGGAAGAAAATAATACAACAACAGGGACAGATAGAAAGTCATGTGTTCTCCAATGTGGTAATCTGTGTAATGAAGCCACAGATACCATTAAGTCAACTCAGAGATGGGAAAACATAAAACAAAAGTCACTGTTATGGAGTGGCCTTGACAAATTTGGGAATGTCTATGAAACTGTTGATTGGGATAAAGGTCCAGTTGGAAAATGTGTCCATGAAGCTTGTATGTTGACACTATGTAATTCTAAGAAACTGGAACAAGCCAAAAGAAGACAGAAAAAAGAAGAGACCGATGTACGCCCATCTCAGTCTTCTTCTATGTTAGATGAACGTTCCACAGCTGCGGATCCACCTGCCAAACAACTGCGATTAAGTCTTGGGCAGATACATGAAAAAACAAAATGTGTCTGGTGTTGTAAGCCTGAGTCACCAAAGCACCCAGAAACAAAGTTGAGCCTGATTTCCTATGATCATGCATGGGCAGCTTTCAAGAGCCATACAGTTACCCTGGAAGATCAGACAATGCGGGACAGAATCAATTGCCTGATCGATTCTGCAGCTGATCAGCCCTATGCACTTGAGATCCAATATCACTACACATGTTGGATGAAATATATGGCAAAATACAAAAAAATGACAGATGACGACAAACTCCCACATATGCACAATGTCACTCTACGTGAGACACAGACTGTTCTTTAATCACATAAGAAAAGTAATTATTGAGGAACACCAGCTTAGGTCAATGCAGAGCCTCCTTCAAGACTACAGCTCTATAATCTCTCGTTATTTACTGTGGTCTGTAATAATACAGTAACACTTACTATAACAATATATACATACAATAATAAATGAACTAAGACCCACTATATGAGTCACTCAGATGTATTACATGGGTCATGGAACACACACATCACTCACAGAAATCACAGATGACAGCTAGAAATGCGAGCTGCTAGCATATTATCGTATTAGCTTCAACACCACACTGGCGCTAAACAGCATTAACTTATACAGTACAACATGCTAACATCTACCTGAACTGTACTGTGTTATTTATCTGACCTTGTGGCATCTACACTAAGTAATAAACCAGGAATAGATGAATAAAAAAGAGAAAAAAGAAGCAGAGATGGTGAACTTAGCACAGTTACCTACAACACAAAGGCTAATAAAACACGGACTACATTCATAACCGTCGTAAATTAACAACAGTGGTGTGTTCAACAGTGTGGGACATTTGAAAACTTACAGAAATGGAGTTAAAAGGACTCCTGCATTCGTCACACTTTTTGTGTTACAAATTGACCCCGGCCCCTCATCTGAGAAGGGAAAAGTTATGTGGCCCTCACTGGAAATAGTTTGGGGACCCCTGCTCTAAGGGATTGTTAATGAGCCAAAAAATAAATGGTTAGCACAGAACACTAGTTTATAAATAAGTTCTGAACATCCAGATCCAAACCTTGGCAGATTTAATGTGTTAGCGTTAGCGTTAGCACAGACTGGTGCTGCTTCACTGAGGTCTGAACTCTACCACTGATCTAGTTTAATGTGTTAGCATTAGCATTAGCACAGACTGGTGCTGCTTCACTGAGCTCTGAACTCTACCACTGATCTAGTTTAATGTGTTAGCGTTAGCACAGACTGGTGCTGCTTCACTGAGGTCTGAACTCTACCACTGATCTAGTTTAATGTGTTAGTGTTAGCGTTAGCACAGACTGGTGCTGCTTCACTGAGGTCTGAACTCTACCACTGATCTAGCTTAATGTGTTAGCGTTAGCATTAGCACAGACGGGTGCTGCTTCACTGAGGTCTGAACTCTACCACTGATCTAGTTTAATGTGTTAGCGTTAGCGTTAGAACAGACGGGTGCTGCTTCCCTGAGGTCTGAATTCTACCACTGATCTAGTTTAATGTGTTAGCGTTAGCACAGACTGGTGCTGCTTCCCTGAGGTCTGAACTCTACCACTGATCTAGTTTAATGTGTTAGCCTTAGCAGAGTAAGTAAATAAGTAAGTAAAATGTTATTTCTAAAGCACTCTTCACAGTATGAGTACGCAGAGTGCCTTACAATGGTCACAGACAAGAAATTAAAATTAAAACACAGTAATAACCGTACATACAAATCGAAGAGGGGGGAAAAAAGTGCATTTCCCAGTGCAGATGCAACAGTACCAGTAAGACACAGCAATTTATCAGCCCTAGCACAGAAACTGTGAGGGGTGTTTTTAGTCTAGTGTAGGGTAGGCTTGACGGAAAATACATGTTTTTAAGTCCTTCTAAAAGAATCAATGGACGGAGCGGCTCTCAACAGCTGCGGCAGGGAGTTCCACAAACGAGGAGCCACTGCTGCAAAAGCACGATCGCATTTTGTTTTTCGTGAGGTGCGAGGCACTACAAGGAGCCCGTGGTCCACCAACCTCAGGGAGCGACTGGGAGCATGCCGTTTGATGAGGTCACAAATATAGCCTGGTGCAGTATTATGAAAAGCCCTAAAAGTGTACATAAGTATTTTGTATTGTATTCTATAAGTAATTGGGAGCCAGTGTAGGGAAGCAAGGATTTCTTAGACTTAGTCAGTAGTCTGGCTGCAGTGTTTTGAGCCATTTGAAGGTGATTTATGGATGCTTGATTTAAACAGGTAAACAATGTATTACAATAATCAAGCCTAGAAGATATAAAGGCATGTATGGTCATCTCCAGTTCCACCTGCGAGATAACAGCATGTAGTTTAGCCAGGTTTCTCAGATGGAAGAAACAGTTTTGAGTCTTCACATGGTTATGTAAAAGCATTGACTGGTCAAAGTGTACGCCCAAGTTTCTAATACTAGGGTGCACATTGTTTTTAAAGGGACCCAGATGCTCTAAAACTTTGATTGTATAGTTATCGGATGCAGTTATCAACACTTCAGTCTTAGCCGCATTTAACTGGAAGAGGTTGTTTGCCATCCAACCCAGTATGGCATCCAAACAGTCCAGCAGGGTACTGAGGCTTTGCACTTTCTCAGGTCGAAAAGAGAATTGCAGCGGAATGTCGTCCGAATAGCAATGGTAGGTCACACCAGAAAACTTGCTAATGAGGTTACTTAATGTAATGGAAGAGTAATGGAGCCAGCACAGAACCCTGTGGAACACCACATTGTAGTGGAGCGATGTTTGATTTATATGGGCCCACATCCACAGAGAAACAGTGCTCACTCAGGTATGACGAGAACCAATCCAGATATACCAACCCAGGTTCTCAGTCTATCCAATAGGATGCCGTGGTCAACAGTGTCAAACGCAGTGCTTAAATCTAATAGGACTAAGACTGAGCATTTGCCGGAGTCGGAAGCCATTAACAAATCATTAGAGACTCTAAGTAGCGCTGACTCAGTGGAATGGTTTTTCCTAAAACAAGACTGAAATTTGTCGCTGATGTTGTGAGTGGACAGATAAGAGTTGAGTTGTTTAGCAGCAACCCGCTCTAAGATTTTTTAAATAAATGGCAGCTTTGAAATGGGTCTGTAGTTACATGGTGAGAAAGGATCTAGGTTAGGCTTTTTAAGAAGAGGTTGGACTGCCGCCGCCTTAAAATATGATCTACCACTGACCCAGTTTAATATGTTAGCATTAGCACAGACTGGTGCTGCTTCACTGAGGCCTGAACTCTACCAATGATCTAGTGGGGTTTTCTTGTAGGGCTGTTAAATGATTAAAATTGATTACCCCCACTTAATTTGGATTAATTACGATTACTCATGACTAGGGCTGCAACGATTAGTCGATGTCAGGTGTCAGGCGACACCAGGTGACTGGCCATGAAAAGACTTGGTATTTAAGATAGGTTATAAAAATTACAAAACAGAGGCGAGACAGAACTCAGTGTCTGTACTTCCTCCATCATTCTATCTCCTAGTGCAGCTTAGACTGAACTGTGACTTCAGTCTGTTTTAACTAACCTGACTATATTTTTTTATCAAACACGAAGGTTTTCAACCTAATTTTAAATGTAGAGACTGTGTCGACCTCTTTAATATTAAATGGAAGATGATTCCATCAGACAATAGGCTAATAATGCTTGCTGTAATGTTCGCTAATAATGTAGCCTAATAATGTAGGCTAATGTAGGCCAATAACATAGGCTAATATTGACTCTTTTTCAGAGTCGATATTGAAATATTTTCTAACGTAACTGCAAAAATAAAATGAAATAAAAGTCGATTTATTATGTTATTGAGAGTTATTACATTAAAGTTGTTTTAGTGTCAGATCAACAACATATTAACCTGTCAATAATGTCATACCTTATTACGTTGTTGACAGTTATTATATTTTGGGTTGTAACAAGATGGTTGCCATGGAAACGTGTCATTTGCTTCATCATTTTCTTGTTTTTTTTTTCAGGTGTATCTAACCCGTGGAGTCCCCAAGAACCAGATCCCAAAAGCAACGCAGAAGCTGCCAAGTGACCGGATTACGATGCAGGAAGGCAGAGGAATGACTTAATTTGTCATCAAGGGTGACGAGAAGCTGAATGTTATGAAATGGTTCAATAACAAGCCAGTCCTAAAGCTCTCCGATGCTGTCCATGCCAAGGAGCCAAAAGATACCTACCAGCGCTGGTCCAAGGAAGACCAATGCTACGTAAGCGTCAGACCACCGAAGAATGTCCAGGAATCCAAGGCATAGGTGGGCGGGGCCAATTTGTCAGACAGAATAATGAGCTACTACAGGATGAGTCTGCGAACAAAGAAATGGACCATTCCCACTTTCTGGATCTGGCTATGGCCAACAGCTGGCTGCAGTATCGCAGAGATCACAGAGAACACAGTTCCCCAAGAAAGGCTATCATGACGTTCCTGGCGTTCCGCATGGACGTGGCTGAGGCATTCCTCAACAAGTGTGATGTCGCGAGCGCACAGTGTCCACAACCTGGTCAAAGGTCCTTGGTCACTCCAGTCCCCCATATCTCGGTGCCCACCACCTCTGGTTTTCATCTACCAGAAGTTGTTGATCTGAAGAACCTAATGCGCTGCAGACCAAAAGGCTGTCCTGGGAAATCTTGTGTGCGCTGTATGACATGCAGCTTGTTCCTCTGCCTACAAAGTAAGCAAAACTGCTATCAAGCCTTTCACAGAAGCTAGTCTGGATTATTTTGGTAACTTGGCTCCACCCATTGCAGTTAGTCTGCAAACAAAGAAGTGGACCATTCGCATGCTTCTGCACTTCCTGGATCTGGCTATGGCCAACAGCTGGCTACAGTATCGCAGAAATCACGGAGAACACGGTACCCCAAGAAAGGCTATCATGATGTTCCTGGCATTCCGCATAGACGTGGCTCAGGCGTTCCTTAACAAGTGTAAAGTCACAAGTGCATGGTGTCCACAATGTGACCAAAGATACCTGGTCACTCTGGTCCCCCATATCTCGGTGCGCACCCCCTCTGGTCCTCATCTACCGGAAGTTGTCAATTTCAAGAACCTGATGCACTGCAGACAAAAAGACTGTCCTGGGAAATCTTGTGTGTGCTGTGCGACATGCAGCTTGTTCTTCTGCAAAATATGCACAAGCTAGTCGGGACTTTTTTGCTAACCTGGCTTTACCTGATCTTGGAACTCGTCTGGTCAGGCAGAATATCTACAGCTTTCCAAACTCCAGAGAAATCTGGAACTCCACCCTCTTTTTTAGGAGCAAATCAACATTGAGCATCTCCAGCGGCTCTGGGCAGAGGCGTTTTTTTTTTTTTAATGTGGTGACGAACTGTGAGCGGAACCCCAAGATTGTAAACGGAATCAGCGACAAGACTTTGACATAGCCATAGATGATGTACTGAAAGATTTCACCCAGAAATTCTGGTATACTATAAAGTGGTACCTCTATTTATGAAATAAATTTGTTCCATAAGTGTTTTCATACCGTAAATTTTTAAAGTTGCATTTTACATGTAAAAGGCCTGATTGGTTCCAAGGGCCCCAATACTACCCCCTAAACCCTGTGAAATTGATAAAAGTATAGTATAAATGTGTGGTTTCAGTTTTATAAACAGTATATTTTAGATGTAATTTATAGGTGTCAGTGGGTATATGTTAACCTGATTTACGTCATCTGGCTGCAGATGTGCTGTGCTCAAGCAACCACCAAAGTAGCACGATGATCAAATCTGTTTCCAAACAAAGGAGCCAATCAGTGTCGCAGGGTGGTGTGATTTTCAGCAGAAGTGGTGGCAGTGTAGTCTTTTCAGATACACAACAACAGCAGCGTGCCTTCTGTATTCGAGTATCCATATGGACTCAGCTATTTCCAGTGTTTTGTCTACTCTACTACATGTTCATTCCTTAAAAGATGAACAGAGGACCGCTTTGGAAGCTTTTGTTAATAGATATGATGTTTTCTTTCTTCTTCTGACCAGGTTTGTCAACAGTTTGATCTATCAGATGGTTCCACGGTGGATGCAGAAATAATCCCAGTGCAGAAGCCCATGGTTACTGTGGTACCCCCCTGGTTGTGTTGGTAGAGGACCCAGTAAAAAGGCTGGTAAACTGGGGCTGACAGTAATGGAACTGGAGGAAGAAATGACAACTACATCTGCAACAGATGTTAGCAGCTAGTGTTCGTTAGCCCCGAATCATGACTGAAGGATAAATGTAGAACCATGCTTTCTTACGACGTTTACCAGAAGAACTTGGTGGGCATCGTAGTAGATGAGGTTATAAATAAACATCACATCTAAATGTTCAGTTTGTGATGATGTGTTTACACCTGATGAAAACTATTTTCACTGGTTAAGTGGCTTGACTGGATGAAGCAGCGTCAGTTAAGAGACGGACAGATTTTTTATCTAATCACATGAAGGATTTTAGAGAAGACCCTCCTTTGAAAACGGCGCGATTGTGGAAGAGTCCCAGATGGTATTGTGAAATAATAAATTGTGAAATACTATCTGGGGACAGTCAGGTTAGGTAAATGAACTGAACATTAAACATTAAACCATTCAAATGAACCAGACATGTGGGTCATTTTTATACCATTGGGTTTGTTTTAATTGTCACTTTCACCCTTCAACAATGTTTGTTGACAAACGTTTGGTGAAATATTGATCCAAAGACGATTGACTTTGACCACTTTTCATAATCTTCCTAAAATGCACAAGGCGTACGTCATGAATGTGGGCGACAGCGCGACTCAACATTTTTTGGATGTTTTTTTTTCCACAAATTGGGAAAGTTGATTAAATGTCATCATCATGTCTTTTATTGGTGCTGATGGAATGATAACTGAAACCTCCTCGACATTCTTTTCCTTTAATTCCTTATCATTGTCTAGTGTTGCACCTCCTTCAGCTCCCCCGAAGACAGTTCTTATCTCTGCTCCTCCACCAACTGGTTAATGTCCTCCTCAGTGATGACCTTTGACCTCTTTGTCCATATCACACAGAAGCCTTTGGAAGGGTTCACTGCTTTTATTGCATCCTTCTGCTTCAGTATTGTACCGATGGTAGATGGGTTTCTGACATATTCCTTTGCGATATCATTCAACCGAGCAGGTTATAGCAGGTTGTGGGGGGGGGGGTCGAGTCAAATAAGAACGTTTTAAAAATGAGGGAAATCTGGGTTTTGATGTAGGATTGATGCCCAAATATCAGTTGTAATATGTGTTGTTTGGAGCGAAGTACACAGGTGACTTTTTTTTGCCAAGATAAAAAAAAAAAAAAGATCTGTCACGCCCCCTCTCCGCAGATGATTCAAACCCTGTTGTCAGAAATGGACAAGATGGTTTAACATGTAAAGCTACAGAGTTCTAACCTGATTGATCATGTGTTAGCGTTAGGCTATGCTAACCAACAGTCAGGGTAACAGAGTTAAACATCTAGTAAATAATGTGTGTGAACTGTCCCCATGAACACCTGCACACTACACACTATTATGACAATGCACTTATGCACAACAATACATCTATTTTTAACACAAACATGTCACTTTCATTTATTAGTAATAAAGGGGTAGGAACATATTCATTGTAGACGGGACATGACAAAGTTAAAATCCTAGCAAAAACAACTTTTATAACCCGTAACTTCGCACACAGGTCACATTTCCTACCATGAAAGAGGACGTAAATATACATAACACAGTTGTTCAGTGCAGAAATCAGCACAGATACAACTATACTAGTACTGTACTCATTCTTACCTGAATGATTATCCAATCAAACAGATAATTTTAGATCAATAATGACCAAGCCTACATGGTGGTTGTTCACAATGTCCAGTTGTGACAAAATGAGATCAATGATGGTGAAGGTGGTTTTTATAGTTGTCCACAGACCAGGGAACACTACTATTGGATTTAATTGTTCACTAATTGTAATGGCACAGGCCTACCTTCACATCTTACTGTCACTCATCTGCAGTGGAACCACCATCAAATGTCCATTTGTCAAAACAATCAGAAAAGGCTGGAAGTAGAAGGATTTGATTGGTTTAGACAAATCACATGATGACATGACAGTTCTCCACTAGGCTAGGAGAACTCTGAAGCACCCCTAAAAATAGCCTAAACTCACCTCTGGTTTTTTGTAACTTGGATTATTCGGTAGCTGGGCCTTTGGCAAGTAGAGGTACCACTATATATGAATCATAACCTCCTAATAACTATACAATACCATCACAGAATATCGGGGTACGTTGCTAGCATAGGAATGGAAATCGTTGGTAACCAGAGGACCCCCTGTACTGGTTCAAGTCTTTGACTCATGTCGTATCGAGCATGAACGGGAGCCAAACAAAAACCGCTCTGCACTCGGACCAGGTTTTTCACGCTCTGCTCCGTGTTCAATCCATGTTCGCTCCATGTTCGCTCTGTTCCCACAGCCAGATGTAAATGCACCAAAGCGAGCCGAGTCGAACTGATATTAGTGGAACGCAGCATTAACATTAGGGGGTTTGAGTTTGCATAATGATGTTGGTATATGTTTGACTTTTCTACGTAAACCCTTTGACAGACAATGATAGAAGGACTTGAACAAGCAACTTAGTTTACTACGACATGTTCAATAAACTGCACTTTTTCCTGCGAAAGCTGTACACTTTGGTCTGCACTTTTCTGTTTTTTGACACTTTAAAATAAACGTTTGCACTTTGTTAACCAATGGGGTCTTCATTGTTTCGTACAGGAAGTATGGATACTTGAGCCACATTTTGTAATAAACATTCAAAATGTAATAACTTTTTTCATTTCATTATGTAATAAATGTTTCCTCATATAATAAGTTATTCCATTTTGCAGCACCAGGTGCTTTGGTGGTGTGAGATTAAAACTTAAGGAGCTGTTTGAGAACCATTCCAAGTGGTTTATGGCTTGGCTGGTAACATATTAGACATTAGGACAATTTTAAATTACAGATATGTTTTGGAAATAGAAATGTTTACCTTTTAATCTCATGATTTTTACTTTTTATCTCATGATTTTGGTATAAGTCTTCATAATAAGGTAATAATTTCTGAAAACTTACTTACTTAAAACAAGACAATAGAAGTCCGGACTATGACCATGATGGTACGTTCTTTCTAATGAACCCTTTATTTTATTTTTTTTTCACAAGGGTTTGCTGGGGAGTCGTCCCTATCAGAGAACGCACCAGATGGCACAGTGTGGACTCCCTTCCAACCTGATGGAAACATAGAACGAAGCCACGCCCAGGTCCAAAAACTTCTGAGTGAAACCGCCGGGCCAACGCCGCACGCCTGCGCAAACATCCATAATAAACTGTCTGCATTTCTCTGCCTCTGTGACGAAGGGATGTTGGAACACATTCGAGAATGTACGGTGGCTGAAGCGCAAAGGTCCGGTGCTGATCGAGCGTGCTGGGACGTTTCACCAGCCGAGCTGAAGGCGTTTGTGGCGCTCCTGTACATGAGAGGCGCCAACTGTGGAAAGAACATCAACATGGGAAGCTACTGGTCCGAGCAGTGGGGAAATGCTTTCTTTATGTCCACGCTTCCCAGGGACCGTTTTCGGGAAATCATGCGTTTCCTTCGCTTCGATAATAAGGAAACTCGTCCCAGTCGCCAGAAAAGGGACAAGTTTGCACTGATGAGCGACGTGTGGCAGAGGTTCACGCAGAACTGCATCGTGTGCTACAATCCCGGGGTGGACATTACCGTGGACGAGCAGCTGTTCCCCACCAAAGTCAAATGCCACTTCACTCACTACCACCTCAACAAGCCCGACAAACAGGGCATCAAGTTCTGGATGGTTGCCGATGCCAACAGCAGGTACCTGTTGAATGGTGCCCCGCATTTAGGTAAAACGGACAACCCGCTGTCCGCACAATCATTTGGGGAAACCATGGTGCTGCGGCTGGTGGAGCCGTTCGTTGGTAAAGGGAGGAACGTCACCACCAAACAAACGTTGACCTCTGTGCGACTCGGAAACGCTCTGCGGTCCAAGAACACCAGCCTGGTTGGTGCCGTGAGGCCAAACCGGTCGGAGCTTCCGCCGTCCGTGCGGCAGAGGACAGATCTGTTCCGAACCAGGCTGCTGAAACATGGAAATGTCACGCTGACGACGTACCAATGCCGGCGTCAGAAGAACATCAGCGTCCTGAGTTGGCAGCACCATCAAGTGTCCATCTGCGCCGGCGGAAAACGAAGGCCAGAGACGGTGAGATACTACAACCGAACCAAAGGTGGCGTGGAGCTGCTGGACCAGATGGTGCGCCAGTACTCCGTCAGAGGTTAGTATCTGAACATTACCTCTTTAAACACTACCTGTACTCAACATTCTGAAGGAGTTTTAGTAACTAAACCTTATCTCTAACCCTTAATATTTAACCCTAACTGTCTATAAATGTAGTGAGTATTTTTAGACAATCAGGTGCGTCTCTTTCTTCCTGTAGGTGGGACTCATCGTTGGCCAATGGCAGTGTTTTACAACATCCTGGACCTGGCTGCTGTTAACGCCTGCATTCTTTACCAGAGCTGCACGGGACAAAACATCTGTAGGCGGGACTTCCTGCTGCAGCTGGCCCAGGAGCTGCGAATGGAGTGGATGGCCTTCAGACAGGCCCCACCCCTTTTCCTGCTGGGCGACAGCAGTGGGAAGCAGAAGAGGATGACGTGCATGGTGAAGACAAACTGCAAACAGAACAAAACCACGTCCAGGTGCCTCAGGTGCAGGAGGTCCGTCTGCGGAAAATGTACCCGAGAAGTTCTCAACGTCTGCTCCCAGTGTATATGATTCAGCACAAACAAAATCCTTAACCTTTGACCTTTTACGTTAGCTGTAAAAGAACAGTAAAGATTACAGACAGTTTGTATTTATGATTGAGCAGCAATTTTTACTGATTAACTGGGGGGCCAAAGGTCATTTTTAGGTCAAATCGGTAATGGTGTGTTGTAAAAGGTTGAGTGGTATTTTTGTAAAGGTTCCACTTTCAGGAACATCATCCAGGTGAACAACCTTACAAACCAGCTACTGGATCTGGATAAGTATAGACCTTTGTCATAGACCAGTGGTTCTCAAACTGTTTGCACTGATGTTCCCCCTTTAGAAACATTTTTTTAATTCAGTTCCCCCTGACATGTACGAAAGATTTTTGGAAGAAATAAAGAGGAACAATGTAAAATCACTGTCTGATTTATTAAATACAAACTTATATCAGTTTTTATCTCATGATTTTGATGTCAATGTGCCTTAGAGTGCGGAAAATACGGTACTTATTTTGTCAAATAATTTTGAAAAGTTTCATGTACCCCCAGAGGTCCGTCTACCCCCATTTGAGAACCACTGGATTACACGACCCTGTAGGTCGATCTGTTCAAAAGTAAATATTCCTACATGTCCAACGGTGTCCATTTTAGATGTGTGTGTAACCACTGCAGTAGTTTAAGGTTGTTCAGTCAGGTATTATTATATGAGGGTGTAGTAGAAAACAAAAAACACCCACAACCTTTTACTCAAGCCCATATCTGTAACCCCCCCCCCCCCCCCCCCCCGGCCGGCTCCACAGATATATACACTAAAGTAAAAATACTGGAGTATCTCTCTCACTGTGTTTCCATGAACGTCTTTCACAAAACAATAGTGACATTCCTAACTTTTGGACAGACTATATGTGACCCGCCACCACGAAACCAGGCATAAGTCGCGCTGAGCCGTTCAGAGCTACAGCCAAATTTAGGCTGGAAGGTGATTTGTTATTAGTGTTTACACCTTATCAAAAAACGGTACCTTAACACCTCTATGTTCACTTCCTGTGGTCATTACATTGAAATCCAATCAATAAAGGTGTTTATTGAGTCAATTATTTAAGCGGTGACAAAAGTTCAGGTATTGCTGAGCAAAGACAAAGACGACTTCCACCTCTTTTCGCCGAACAAAACGATCTCCGTTCCGTGGGTAAACACCCAAGTGTTTGGTACGAGGTAAAAGCTTATATTGAATGTTCTGTCCAATGGTGTAAGCCAAATGATTATAATACGTCACACTTCTGTCCTATTATTATAATATATAAAACTTCTGTGACATGTCCATCAGAGTGTCCTTTAACATCTGTCAACAATTTGTGTCAATCGGATACAAATTATTATGCGTTGCTAAGGACTTCCTACCCCAAAACAGTCCAAAACTTTAACGGACAATATCTAAAAATATGCAAATTGTAAAATATGTCCAAATGTGGATATTAAAATGACCATAACTTTGGTTCTACTTGTGATAGAAACATCATTTTTTCACCATCTTAAACCTTAGTTTCCACTCTACCAAGATACACAGATAACTCTGTTTGGATTTACACACACTTATGTCTGGTTTACTGGTGGTGGGTCACATATTAGTCTTTTGAAGGTGTTTCCATTGACAGTTGTTCTGGCCGTGGTAACTCTGCTTACATATCATCCCTCCATACTTCCATGTGGTTCATATCACGCCTTGTTTCTCTGCAGTTTTCTGTCTCTAAAATGACACTGAAGTTTTTCTACTGAATTATTTCCACAAAAGTCTCAGTCTCCTCCTTTGTCCATTTTCACTCCCAGACAAGTGATCATGTGACCGTGTACGTTACGTCTTTTGACATATAATTGCGGAAAAAGTGTTTCCATTGCACTTATGTGATATATTAGAATATGGAAACATCTAAAAAAACACCTCATGAGAGATTCAAAACTTTTTTATTGATATTTTAGTGTTTTTTTTTCCAAATTCAGGTGTTTCCATTAACAGTTTTTATAGATATTTACATGAGGTGTGTTTCCAATGGTAATTGAAATGCAGCTACTATGCCCCCCCCTCTCCCTCTGTCTCTCTCTCTGCCTCTCTCTGCCTCTCCCCCCCTCTCTCTCTCTGGCTCTCTCTGTCTCTCCCCCTCTCTCTCCCTCTGGCTCTCTCTGCCTCTGTCTCTCCCTCTCTCTCTGTCACTCTCTCGCCCTCTCTCTCTCTGCCTCTGTTGCTCTCTCCCCTTCTCTCTCTCTCTCTCTTTTTGCCTCTGTCTCTCTCTCTCTCTCTCTCTCTCCCCCCTCTCTCTCTGCCTCTGCCCCCCCCCTCTCTCTTTCTGCCTCTGTCTCTCTCTCCCCTCCCTCTCTCTCTGCCTCTGTCTTTCTCTCGCTCCCTCTCTCTCCCTCTGGCTCTCTCTGCCTCTGTCTCTCCCTCTCTCTCCCCTTCTCTCTCTCTGTCACTCTCTCCCCTTCTCTCTTTCTCTCTCTCTCTGCCTCTGTCTCCCCCCTCTCTCTCTCTTTCTGCCTCTGTCTCTCCCTCTCCGCCTCTGTCTCCCCCCTCTCTCTTTCTGCCTCTGTCTCTCTCTCTCCTCCCTCTCTCTCTGCCTCTGTCTCTCTCTCGCTCCCTCTCGCTCCCTCTCTCTGCCTCTCTCTCTCTCTCTCTCTCTCCCCCTCTCTCTCCCTCTGTCTCTCTGTGAAATAGTGTGTGTTGTGTTTTAGATAATGTTGTTTTATGATAATGATGATGATGATGTTTATTCTCTGTGTGTTTACATTGCATGCAAACACACGAAAAGTATTGTTCATTGTATTTATTATTATTATTAGGACTTTTTCTGACTTATACAAAAAGCTTCAGGCTGGCCCACACCGCAGTAAATAGACCAAAATGTTTATGTGAAAATGTGCGTCCTGGTCTGAACAGTCGTACAGATTTCACATTATTATACCAAATAAAACCCCATTCATTCTTAATGGGACCCACTAAAAAATTTCCTTTTTTTCCCAACACTCCTGCTTCTTCATACTTTGTGGCACAGACTTCATTTAAACTTTCAAACACAGTCATTTTTGTGGTGTCTTTAGGATGTGATTGTCATGAGGGTGTGATTTACGGTTGTCGATAGAGAACTCAGTAAATCCACCCTGAAAAGACCAAAATCTGACTTTTTATCAGTGGGTGATGTCATCGCTAGAGCACGAGAGAAGAAAAAATTAAGCTGAAAAATGTCTCAATAACTCGTCCTCACGGCAAAACCATAAATAGTAGACAAACAATCTTTTCCACAAATGTTGCCATGGTTGTGAGAATTCAAACAAACCAGGGTTTGAAGATCTAGCTCTTTTTAAAGTGAAATGACAGGAACCTGTTTGGGATGATGTCAGGGATTTCTATCAATAGACTTCTATTGGAAAAATCATTTCTGTCTCATGTTGAGTTCAGTGTTTTTGAAATTGTTCTAACTCACTTATTTTTCACAGTACACACATAAAAAGTACATGTACTTGTTCCTCACACCCTCCTGTCACTCATCATCAACTTTGTTTTCACCAATTATTTACACTTTTACCAAAAATCACAGGAGTTTGGAGATAGGATTTAGCATTTAGCCATTCATCATCATCAATGCTCCTGTGTTAGGGTTGGTTGCTGGGCCCTCTGCGTTGAGCTGATCAGGTGGGACAGCTGTCTCCAGAACAGGCCATCTTGTGACAGTTGGTCTGCGTCCTTTAAGTCGATTCCTCGTTGTTGGAGGTCGGCTGCAATGACATCAAGCCATCGAGTGCGAGGCTTTCCTCGTGGGCGCCTCCAGCCCGCGGCCTCTGGCTTGAATTTCAAGATGGCTCTTGTGGGGTGGTCGGTGGGGAGGCGAAGAACATGGCCGAACCGGCAGATGCGGCGTTGTGCAGCCAGGCGGGAGGCTTCTGGCTGGTTTGTGCGGGCTCTAAGCGCCTTGTTGGAGCCATACATTATTATTATCATTATTATTATTATTATTATTATTAATAATAATGATAATCCAGAATCTTCTTCATACAGCAAAACTCTTCACACCCTTCCCAGTTTTGCTTTGTTTTATTTAGTTTCTGCTTTAACTTTAGTTTTTGAACCAATGATAGAGAAGGAAACTTGAAATGTTTTATTAAAGATGTTGAAAATGTAAAACGTCAATGTGAAAATATAATGAATATAATGTGAAAAATAAAAAAACAAAAACAGTGACATGAAAAATGACACAAAATGGACCATTTCAGCTTCTTTTGTTAATTTGACTTCATTAAGAGCCTGATATTTAATTTATTTTTCTATTTTATATGTGTGTTTTATCACTCAACATATTTTCTGTATATTTCTAATCAGAAATGAATCCAAAATCATTTCATCAGTATAATTACAACCGTTCTTTAGTTTTAACACTTTTCACTCTTCATACTCAGTATAATTACAACCGTTCTTTAGTTTTAACACTTTTCACTCTTCATACTCAGTATAATTACAACCGTTCTTTAGTTTTAACACTTTTCACTCTTCATACTCAGTATAATTACAACCGTTCTTTAGTTTTAACACTTTTCACTCTTCATACTCAGTATAATTACAACCGTTCTTTAGTTTTGACACTTTTCACTCTTCATACTCAGTATAATTACAGCTGTTCTTTAGTTTTGACACTTTTCACTCTTCATACTCAGTATAATTACAGCTGATCTTTAGTTTTAACACTTTTCACTCTTCATACTCAGTAAAATTACAGCTATTCTTTAGTTTTGACACTTTTCACTCTTCATACTCAGTAAAATTACAGCTATTCTTTAGTTTTGACACTTTTCACTCTTCATACTCAGTATAATTACAGCTGTTCTTTAGTTTTGACACTTTTCACTCTTCATACTCAGTATAATTACAGCTGTTCTTTAGTTTTGACACTTTTCACTCTTCATACTCAGTATAATTACAGCTGTTCTTTAGTTTTGACACTTTTCACTCTTCATACTCAGTATAATTACAGCTGTTCTTTAGTTTTGACACTTTTCACTCTTCATACTCAGTATAATTACAGCTATTCTTTAGTTTTGACACTTTTCACTCTTCATACTCAGTATAATTACAGCTGTTCTTTAGTTTTGACACTTTTCACTCCTCATACTCAGTATAATTACAGCTGTTCTTTAGTTTTGACACTTTTCACTCTTCATACTCAGTATAATTACAGCTTTTCTTTAGTTTTGACACTTTTCACTCTTCATACTCAGTATAATTACAGCTGTTCTTTAGTTTTGACACTTTTCACTCTTCATACTCAGTATAATTACAGCTGTTATCAGTTCAGCAGTTTCTCTCTCTTCTCTCACAGGTAAATTATCAGCTCTGGCGTTTTTCTTTTTCTCCTCTCGCAGTTAAATGTCGTCTCGTCTCTGTTTCTCTGATCATCGTCGATAAGTCGCTGCTTCTCTTCGTCATTGGCTGGAATGAAAGGTCCTGTTGTTTGATGCTGATTGGTCCATAAACACCCACAGGGTCCAGCGCTTCCACTTCAGCTGGTGTTGAGGATGTCAGAGGGAAAAGCTTTGTGTCTAACATCGTCCTGTGGACGACGTCATCCAACATTATGTGCAACACTTTATAATATATATAATATATTCATATAGAAGATAAAAATACTGTCATATTTTAGTTACATTTTTACTCCCACAAGGAGGTGATAAATTCAGGTCCATCTGTCTGTCTGCCTGTCTGTATGTCTGTCTTCCTTTCTGTCTGCCTGTCTGTCTGCCTGTCTGTTTGTCTATCTGTCTGTTTATCTCTCTGTCTGTCTGCTTGTCTTCCTGTCTTTCTGCCTGTCTGTGTTCCTGTCTGTCTGTCTGTCTGTCTTCCTGTCTTTTTGCCTGCCTGTCTGCATGTCTGTCTGTCTATCTTCCTGTCTGTCTGCCATTTTGTCTCCATCTGTCTGCCTGTCTGTCTGCATGTCTGTCTGCCCTCCTGTCTGCCTGTCAGTCTGTTTGTCTGTCTGCCTGCATGTCTGCCTGTCTGTCTCTCTGTCTGCCTGTCTTTCTGCAGGATTACGCAAAACGTTCTGAACAGATTTTGATTAAACTTTCAGTGATTCAGATTCAGAATCAGAAAGAGTTTTATTGCCATTGTTCGTATCGTACACATGTAGTATACAACTAGGAATTTACCGCGGTGTAACGCTGCAACATTCAACATATAGTATATCTATAAAAAGAAAAAGAGAAAAAAATTATATATATATATATATATATATATATATATATATATATATATATATATATAGTATAAAAAATGCTAAGCATGCACCCAGATAGAATAAGATAAAAATAAATATAGTAAAAATATGTAATATGCAAGTCAGTGCAAAGACAGAGGTTTTATGTTGTACTTAGTGCTGGGGAGTCTGCTGTACTTAGTGCTGGGGAGTCTGCTGTACTTAGTGCTGGGGAGTCTGATTAAGTCCTTTGGTGTTCAGCAGCCTGGTGGCCGAGGGGAAGAAACTGTTCATGAAACGGGAGGTTTTGGTCCGAATGGACCGTAGTCTCCTGTCTGAGGGGAGGGGGGAAAAGAGGGCATGTCCAGGGTGAGAGGGATCGGCCATGATCTGTCCCGCACGCCTCCTGGTCCTCGAGGTGTAAAGGTCCTTGATGGATGGTAGTCCGCAGCTAATCACCTTCTCAGCGGCACGCACAACTCGCTGCAGCCTCAGCCTGTCCCTGGTGGTGGCTCCAGGGTACCACACGGTGATGGAGGTGGTAAGGATGGACTCGATGATGGCCGTGTAAAACTGCACCAACATGTTGGAGGGCAGCTTGAGCTTTCTCAGCTGCCACAGGAAGAACATCCTCTGCTGGGTCTCCTTGATGAGGGAGCTGATTGTTGTCTCCCATTTAAGGTCCTGGATGATGGTGGTGCCGAGGAAGCGGAAGGAGTCCACAGTGGTGATGGGGGAATCTGTAAGGGCGAGGGGGGGCGGGGGGGCAGGGGGGCAGGGGGGCTGTGTCTTTCCTGAAGTCCACAATCATCTCCACAGTCTTCTGAGCGTTCAGCTGCAGGTTGTTGTGGTTGCACCAGGACACCAGCCGGGCCACCTCTCTCCTATAAGCAGACTCATCACCGTTCGAGATGAGCCCGATGAGGGTGGTGTCGTCTGCAAACTTGATAAGCTTGACAGACTGGTGGCTTGAGGTGCAGTAGTTTGTGTACAGGGAGAAGAGCAATGAGGAAAGTACGCAGCCCTGGGGGGATCCAGTGCTGATGCTGACAAAGTCAAAGACAGTCTTTCCCAGCCGCACATACTGCCTCCGATCCGTCAGGAAGTCGGTGATCCACCTGCAAAAGGAGTCAGGCACACTGAGCTGGAACAGCTTATCCTGTAGCAGATCAGGGCGGATGGTGTTAAACGCAGAGTTGAAGTCTACAAACAGGATCCTAGCATAGGTTCCCGGGGAGTCCAGGTGCTGCAGGATGGAGTGGAGGGCCAGGTTGACCACGTCATCCACAGATCTGTTGGTTCTGTAAGGAAACTGCAGTGGGTCCAGGAGGGGAGTGGTGATGGACTTGAGGTGGGGCAGGATCAGGCGCTCAAAGGACTTCATGACTACGGTGGTGAGCGCCACAGGTCTGTAGTCATTAAGTCCAGATATCCGTGGTTTCTTGGGGACGGGAACGATGGTGGAGGTTTTGAAGCAGGCAGGCACATGGCACGACCTCAGGGAGGAGTTGAAGATGCCTGTGAAGACAGGAGTCAACTCCTTCGCACAGTGTCTCAGTGTGGCTCTCGATAATGGGTCAAAGATGAACCCATTCGATTAGATTTTTTTTCTGACCTTAACCTTTGGTGTCTGACGTGTTTTAATCAAATTATTTTATCTTCATGAGTTTTTTTTCATAAGGTTCAGTTTATTGGTGTTATTTATTAATTTATAGTTGACTCTTTTAAACGGTTACATCGTTATTTCACTGACAAACAGAATTCTAATGGTAATAAAGTCTATTTTATTTTGTTCATCGCTGCTACCGCTTTGAAACAACAAAATACAAACAGGAAGTTATTTTATTACAAGTCTAGTTTCAGATCATGTGCATTTTATTCTATTTTTCATGTATTATTTTACACTTAATTATATTTTTAGTACATTTTTCTCTTTATATGGTATTTTATTTGCATTTTATTCTATTTTTCATGTATTATTTTACACTTAATTATATTTTTAGTACATTTTTCTCTTTATATGGTATTTTATTTGCATTTTATTCTATTTTAGGGCATTTAACTTTATTTTTTATGTATTATTTTAGTATATTTTTAGTACATTTTAACACATTTTTTAAACATTCCAAATCTCCGTATTTTTCTCTTTTAAATAAACGGTAAAATAAAAGTCAGTGTGTTAAGTCCAAAGTGTTTCCATGACAAAAAGAACATTCTTTGATTTTTCAGGTGTTTGAGCTCAATCCTCCAGAGGGGTTTTTATTTTATTTATTTACCTGTCGTACTTTCTGTCAGACATTTGTTTCCACTAGTGTTTGACATTTACTCATCAGATTCATGACTGGAATGTGTACGACACACGTCAGATGAGTTATTTACATCTGTCGTCTGTTCAGCTTTTCCTTCCAAAAACAAAACGACTTTTCATTTTCATTCATGACTGTGACAAACGCGTAACGACCAAACGGAAAAACAACTACAAAAGTGTCGGCCGTTTTCAAAGGTGAAGCGATGTTCCAATGTCCCAACGATGTGTAAGGGGCAGACGGACAGATGGACGTCTGGGTCAAAGGTCAGCCTGAGCCGTGTTCGTATGTCTGACGTCATGTCGTCGTCAGGTTTCTCCAAAATGGCACAAATTTAGAACGTCGTAGAACGAAAATGACGCAACTTTTCCCAAAAATGTGGTTGATGTCCCACTTGTTAAAGGTCAACATGACCAGGAACCATCATTTATAGAAATGATCACATATCACCATGGCAACACAACACCATTTGAAGCAAAAACAAGAAGAAATAATGACCTTGTCCAAAAGGGGGGGGGGGCCAGAGGGAGTCCCCACAAGATCCAACGTACTAGTGTGTAAACATGGAGGAGACTAGAGCAGATACTGTTTATGATGGAGGGGCAATAAAGAGAGAGAGGGGCAATAGAGAGAGGGGGGTAATACAGAGAGAGAGGGGGGGGTAATAGAGAGAGAGGGGTAATACAGAGAGAGAGAGAGAGAGGTAATAGAGAGAGAGGGGTAAGCAATAGAGAGAGAGAGGTAATAGAGAGAGAGGGGTAATACAGAGAGAGAGAGAGAGAGGTAATAGAGAGAGAGGGGTAATAGAGAGGGGCAATAGAGAGAGAGAAGGGGAATAAAGAGAGAGGGGGCAATAGAGGGATAAAGGGGCAATAGAGAGTGAGGGGGACGATAAAGGGAGAGAGGGGCAATTGAGAGAGAGTGGGGCAATAGAGGGAGAGAGGGGTAACACAGAGAGAGAGGTAATAGAAAGAAAGAGGGGTAATCGAGAGAGAGAGGGGAAATAGAGAGGGAGGGGGATAATAGAGAGGAGAGAAAGAGAGAGAGGGGGCAATAGAGAGAGAGGGGCAATAGAGGGAGAGAGAGAGATGGGTAATAGAGAGAGGGTCAATCGAGAGAGATAGAGGGGCAAGAGAGAGAGGGGAAATAGAGAGAGAGGGGTAAGAGAAAGGGGTAATAGAGAGAGAGGGTGGCAATAGAGAGAGAGAGGGGCAACAGAGAGAGGGACAATAGAGGGAGAGAGGGGGAAACAGAGTGAGAGGGGGGCAATTGAGGGACAGAGGGGCAATAGAGAGAGAGGGGGGAGGTAATAGAGAGAGAGGCTGGCAATAGAGGGAGAGAGAGAGAGGGGTAATAGAGAGAGAGGGGCGATGGAGAGAGAGGGGCAATAGACACAGAGAGGGGATATAGAGGGAGAGGGGGCAATAGAGAGAGAGCTAATAGAGAGAGAGAAGGGAAAGAGAGAGTGGGGAAAGACAGAGAGGGAGGGGTAATTGAGGGAGGGTAGACGCAGGAATTATGGCCAAAAAATCTGGCTAATGCAGTAGTAGCATAGCAGCTAATGCTATGAGTTTACATCAGGCATGTTTACCTTCTTAGTGTAATAAATGTACTGTCATGGTTAATAATTGTGGGTTTGTTTTTTCACTAAACACCTTCCGTAGATGTTCTTTTTTTAGGAACATGTTGTTTTACTAAACACAAAATGCATCATTGTGTTGCCATGACGCTCATACAGTCATGGTAGCACATAGCCAGTTGCTAATGCTACTTCCAGACAGGGCTCACAGTTTGTATCCGTCATATTTCCACAACTAAACATGTTTAATGTCTTCATCCACTCAATAGTTTAACAGTTTATATTGTTCATACTCTGCTGTAACAACCATCAGTACTTTATACTTTGAACATAGATAACTGCTCGGTTACTATGGTGACAGGCTGTCACTGCAGCCATGACAGGGAAAAGAAAACATGGTTTTACCTAATGCTAGTACGTAGTCTACATCAAACCCTGGTGGACTCCATCATGTCCCCAGGAGTATAACACTCCAGTAAAATAACATCCACTAATGAAGCAGTGAATGTTGACAGATGTGAAGTCCACTGTCTTCATCTGAACTAAACACAGACGGACAACTGACCCAAAGTTCTGACTGTTTCTACTAAGACAATATTAAAGGAGTTTATTCGTCATTATTCACTGTACAATGAAATGTGTCCTCTGCATTTAACCCATCCTGTGACGAGCAGTGGACACCCACGTCCAGCTGTAGAACCAGACTAATGGGGACTAAAACCATCCAGGATCCTACACTTTACCACTTTTATCTTTATGTCTTCAGGGGGTGGGGCTATCAGTGGGGTGGAGCCATCACACGTGCTTCACATCCATCTCATTATTATTCAACTGTAACATTCAATCACTTTTATATTTCCTATAAAAACAACCAAACATTTACAAAAACACATATTTTCTTCATCAACACTGATGTTTATGGTACAAACTAAATATATTTATTTATTTATTTGTGTTCGGAAAATACTTTAAAGCCTGTTTATACAGTTGTTTACACTCAATGTAAATAAAAGTGTTTGTATTACAATAAAACCATGTGTTTGTTAGGCTTTTCACAATAAAACTATTTGTGACACTGTTGCATAAATACTTAGTTTAAATACTTACTGAAAATGTCAAGATGTTGGAAACTTTAAACTTTAACCTTTAACTTTAATTCATCCTCTCATTTTTCAAAAAGTGTTTCAGGTAAAATTTTTTTCACTCCATCGTACTTTTGCTTTGTTACAACTTTATTTTTTTATTCAGGAAATGACATGAAACAAACAGAATAATTTTTCCAGTTTAATGTTTATACAAATGCAGAAGTTTTATTTAACAAAACAAAACAAACAAATATGATGAAAACAGAAAAAAACAACAACCAACCAATGAGGAGGAAGACGTGAAGGACATTTACACTCAGGTATGTGTTTGTCAGGTGCGGGTCGATGCGTCAGGTGCGGGTTGGTGCTTCAGGTACGGGTCAGTGCGTCAGGTGCGGGTCGGTGCGTCAGGTACGTGTCGGTGCATCAGGTCCAGGTCAGTGAGTCAGATGCGTCAGGTACATGTCGGTACGTCAGGTCCAGGTCAGTGAGTCAGATGCGTCAGGTACATGTCGGTGCGTCAGGTGCGGGTCAGTGCGTCGGGTACGGGTCATGCGTCAGGTGCGGGTTGGTGCGTCAGATACGGGTCGGTGCGTCAGGTACAGGTCGGTGCGTCAGGTGCGGGTCGGTGCATCAAGTACAGGTTGGTGCGTCAGGTGCGTGTCGGTGCATCAAGTACGGGTCGGTGCGTCAGGTGCGGGTCGGTGTGTCAGGTACGTGTCAGGTACGTGTCGGTTTGTCAAGTACAGGTCGGTCCATCAGGTGCAGGTCGGTGCGTCAGATGCGTCAGGCACATGTCGGTGCGTCAGGTGCGGGTCGGTGTGTCAGGTACGTGTCAGTACGTTAAGTACGGGGTGTATCAAGTTCGGGTCGGTGTATCAAGTACGGGTCGGTGCGTCAGGTGCGGGTCGGTACGTCAGATGTCTCAGGTATATGTCGTTGCGTCAGGTGTGGGTCGGTGCGTCGGGTACGGGTCGGTGCTTCAAGTACGGGTCGGTGCGTCAAGTACGGGTCGGTGCGTCAAGTACGGGTCGGTGCGTCAGGTACGGATCGGTGCGTCAGGTACGGGTCGGTGCATCAGGTACAGGTCGGAGCGTCAGGTCCAGGTCAGTGCGTCAGATGCGTCAGGTACATGTCGGTGCGTCAGGTGCGGGTCAGTGCGTCAGGTGTGGGTTGGTGTGTCAGGTACGGGTCGGTGCATCAAGAACAGGTCTGTGCGTCAAATGCGGATCGGTGCGTCAAGTACGGGTCGTGCGTCAGGTGTGGGTCAATGCGTCAGGTATGGGTCGGTGCGTCAGGTACAGGTCGGTGCATCAGATGCGAGTCGGTGCGTCAGGTGCGGGTCGGTGCATCAGGTGCGGGTCAGTGCGTCAGGTGCGGGTCGGTGCATCAGGTGCGGGTCGGTGCATCAGGTGCGGGTCGGTGCATCAGGTGCGGGTCGGTGCGTCAGGTGTGGGTCGGTGCGTCAGATGCGTCAGGTACATGTCGGTGCGTCAGGTGCGGGTCGGTGCGTTAGGTACGGGTCGGTACGTCAAGTATGGGTCGGTGCGTCCGGTGCAGGTCGGTGCGTCAGATGCGTCAGGTACATGTCGGTGCGTCAGGTGCGGGTCGGTGCGTCAGGTACGGATCGGTGCATCAAGTACGGGTCGGTGCGTCAAGTACGGGTCGTGCGTCAGGTGTGGGTCGGTGCGTCAGGTGCGGGTCGGTGCGTCAGGTACGGGTCGTGTGTCAGGAGCGGGTCGGTGCGTCAGGTACGGGTCGTGCGTCAGGTGCGGGTTGGTGCGTCAGGTGAGGGTCGGTGCGTCAGGTGCGGGTCGGTGCGTCAGGTACGGGTCGTGCGTCAGGTGCGGGTCGGTGCGTCAGGTACGGGTCGGTGCATCAGGTACAGGTCGGTGCGTCAGGTACGGGTTGGTGTGGGTCAGCAGCGACTCTACAGCGTCTCATCCCTTTTTTGTTTTTGTTTCTTAGGACACAGTGACATTTTGGGGTGGGTCGTCGCCATTGCAGCGGGACTGAAGCGCTGGCGCTGTAGGTTAGTAGCAGCGCAGGAAGAAGGTGTTGCACGCCGTTCCTCTCAGACAGTCACACAGTCGACCGATCCGAGGGCCGTGTTTCATCGCACATCGTTCACCAACGTCACACTGAAAAGAAACGTTTTTTAGTCAAACACAGGTAAAGCTGCTTCCAGTGATGTGGAGCCGTTGGTTCTGACCCACATTGACTCTCAGACAGTAGTTTGTGCTTCACTATCAATGCATCCTTTTACTAAAAAGTTTGTCAAGTATTTTAGAAAATTGTGGAAGTAATGAGACTGGTGTGTATTTGTTGAAATAATGTTTGTCCCACTTTTCTTCAGTGGACGGATCTGAACTGTTTTCATCTGGTTTGTAAATGAACCTGTTTAAAATGATAAGTTCCAAATATATGTTGACGCTTTGACGTGCCTTTGATGATCTGCTCACTGTTGTCATCTAAGTGTCATCACCATCAGCTGATCTTTGGTTTTGACATTAGTATCATGTCATAATATCATGTCCACAATGTCCTCCTCTTCCACTACTTTAACAAATACTCAGGTGCTGTTTCTAACAATGTGTCCATATTATGTCCAACTGTCCTATGATCACTTTCCTGTAAGATCAGGTCCTATCTTCACCAAAAATAAGGACATTTATGAGTCACTTCACTGGCTCACAGACAGACAAACAGCAAATTAACAAAAATTACCCAAATATTCAATAAAATGAAGAAAAATTTTAATATTCAATAAAATGAACAAAAATGACCATATTGATCTGCATGTGGAAACTGAATTTACGTGATATTCACACCATTGATTGTTAGTTTTTTCAGTGTAAAGTTCATCCCATAGGCCAGATTTGAGCCTTTAGTAGGCGGGGTTTCTTTAGTGGGCGGGGATTTTATTCTACCTACTATGTATAATTTTCTGTTTTATTGAATATAAAAAGCAAAGTAAAACATATAAGTTGTCCAGATGTGAACAGAAGCTTCCAGAACAGTGTGAACTCAAACTGTGCTGTAAACTTTCAGACGTGTAGTTTGATTGACAGCTGTCAGTCATGTTCTCACCCTGGGGATGACGCTGGCCTTCTTCTCCACAGACAGCCCTGTTCTGCTGTCAGCCTCGTCCAGGAAACCCTGCAGCGCTTCGGCCTGAAACATCCACATCCACACGCACACCTTTAACACCAGCAACATCCTGAACACACCACGAAATAACATATATCTATAATTCAACAAATGTTTGTCTGTGGAACGCCTGCACAACTCCACCATATGATCCAAAATATTTAATAAAGTAAACTAAATATTCAATAAAATGAACAAAAATGAGCAAAATATTCAGGAAAATGAACAAAAAAATGACAGAAACATTCAATAAAATGAACAAAATATTTCAAATCTCGGTGTCCAGATGACACTGTCACAGTAGTTTCCAGAAGTGCTTGTATCTTGTCCACCAGAGGACACTCGTCCTCAGCAGTGGTACGTAGGACATTAACCACTTCAGTCAACTTATTTGTCAAAGTCGAGTCGACGGGCGGTGATGACATCATCACATTGTCAGCTGACCCAACAGTCTGTCTGTCCTCTCATGTCTTTGTCCATCTGCTCTTCATCCCTGAACACATGGTTTGAACTCCATCCTTTGATTGGACCAAAGAACTGTGTGTGTTTGTCCATCATCACTGTCCTTTGTCCAAACATGACAAACACAAAACATTAAGTCTGTCCTTGAACCTGTCCCTGAAAAATTTAAAATACTATCAACAAGACGGACACACTTCTTTCCACCAATGGACAAGTGCTATTAAAGTTCACACTGACCCACACTAACCCACACTAAACCACACTAACCCACACTGACCCACACTAACATGAACATTTTGACAACAACAAAACAAAGGCTAACGTTAGCAAAGAGTTTTCTGTTAAATTTTTCAACTGAAGTTCTGGTTGAAAACGGAGCAGAGAGCTAACGCTATGGAAGGAAAGAGTGCTGTGATTGGTTTAAGCCTCGACCAATAGCAAACTGAGGCATTTGAGAGAGGCGAGACAACCACACTGAATTTTAATGTGTGCGATACGACCGTTTAACACCAGTTTAATGTGTGCGGTACGGCCGTTTAACACCAGTTTAATGTGTGCGGTACAACCATTTAACACCAGTTTAATGTGTGCGGTACGACCGTTTAACACCAGTGTAATGTGTGCGGTACAACCGTTTAACACCAGTTTAATGTGTGCGGTACGACCGTTTAACACCAGTTTAATGTGTGCGGTACGACCGTTTAACACCAGTTTAATGTGTGCAATACGACCGTTTAATACCAGTTTAATGTGTGCGGTACGACCGTTTAACACCAGTGTAATGTGTGCGATACGACCGTTTAACACCAGTGTAATGTGTGCGATACGACCGTTTAATACCAGTTTAATGTGTGCGGTACGACCGTTTAATACCAGTTTAATGTGTGCGGTACAACCTTTTAACACCAGTGTAATGTGTGCGATACGACCGTTTAATACCAGTTTAATGTGTGCGATATGACCGTTTAATACCAGTTTAATGTGTGCGGTACGACCGTTTAACACCAGTTTAATGTGTGCGGTATGACCGTTTAATACCAGTGTAATGTGTGCGGTACGACCCTTTAACACCAGTGTAATGTGTGCGGTACGATGGTTTAACACCAGTTTAATGTGTGCGGTACAACTGTTTAACACCAGTTTAAGGTGTGTGCGGTGCGACCGTTTAACACCAGTTTAATGTGTGCCGTACGACCGTTTAACACCAGTGTAATGTGTGCGGTACGACCGTTTAACACCAGTTTAATGTGTGTGCGGTACGACCGTTTAACACCAGTTTAGAACATTTGGTCAAAACATAAACTAAACCCAAAGCTGAGGTGAGGTCATAGGTCATAGAACTTCTATAACAGCTACAGACTGGGACAGTAAGTTGTTACCATGACAACCTGACAGTACGGTGGATGAGTTGTGTTATCTATCTGACAGACCTACTGAAAATGACATGACGGGTGGACTACAACAAAAACAGTTTGTTCAGTACTGACCTTTAACCCCTAACCCTAAAGCAGTTTGTTCAGTCCTGACATCACTAAGGTTTTTTTACACCATATTTAGCAGCAGAATTTACTGGAACATCTAATGTTTTCTCTGTGATGATTTAAAATCAGATTTTAACAGAACATGCTCCACCTCACAGTGTAACAAATCAATAATCAATATATTCATTAATCTGTTTTTATTAGATTCTTCTTTCCATTAAAACTATTTTCCTTATTTTTCTTTCAGAGATCCTTAGTGGTGACAGATGATTCACCAGTGAAGTTGTCTGTCATTAATAATTAATCAATAATCAATACATTAATTAAATAGATCCTTACATCACGTGGAATAGAACATTACATCACACCAGGACACCATTCATCAAAGCCGGACAACGCTCTACTGGGGTTCAGTTTGGAGTGTTTCACTAAAGTGTTTAGCAACGAAGCGCTAACAGTAACTCCACCGACAGACTGGAAGAAGATTTGAAGCTAACGGAGCTAAACAACCAACTGTGGCTACTGCGGCAGGAGGCTGTTAAACTGGAGCTGGAATAGACACATATGTCAACTTTAACTCAATGACTACGGCTACAAACACGACCGAAGAGGACGATGAGCAGATCAGAAAATCTTTGTAGTTTCTGACAGAGGACGTGTCTGTTGTGAGCAAACAGCCAAAAATCATCATGGACCAGGACGCCCAGGTGAAGAAGCTGCAGATCCAGAACCAAGCTAAGAAGGACAAATGTCTTATCTTCTTGGAGAACAGGGTCCAAACCTTGGAGCGATACACCAGGATTAACCACGTGATCGTCTCTGGTCTCAACATCAAACCCCGGTCACATGCTCAGGCGGTGGGCGGTAATAACGAAGGGGAGAAAGGAGAGACGGAGCAACAGGTACTTTAGTCTCCAGGTATTAGACTGGACCATGATAACATGGAGCCATGCCACACTGTGCCCAGGAGAAACAACCACAGCAGGTTTGTCAACAGAAAGTATTGAAGCAGAGAAAGAAGCTTAAAGAACAAATGTGTGAACAAACACTGAACCAAACAGAACCATGACATCACAAAACAGGAACGTCTACTAAGAAAACAAGACAAAACATAGAACACTTGGACCACAAACTGTAACAGTCCAATGGGACCCCTGAAGAGTAAAGGTGGTGTCGATCAGAAGCATCGATGAACTGGATCAGTACTAATGAGTCACGACCTGCAGTGGGCGGTACCTTACGGTCAACTGGCAGATGGACAGGTCAACAAGGTCAAACTTTAAGTCATCATGACACACAATAACTAATGATTCTTCACATGGTGACAATGACATGTGTCACATGACCCAAAGAAAAAGAGACTATGAACTAAGATGGTTCCAGTGGAGCACAGCCAACACAACAGACTGGACACTGACCCGGACTTTAACACCTAAAAGTACAACCCTACTGAACAACTGAATGATAACATGAGGGCAGAGGGAAGTTATCAATGACCCACATTAACAGTAGAAGCCTATATACAAACTTTAATAACATTAAGGAATATATAAGATTATTTGAACTACCTTTTAACATTAGAGCCATTTATGAAACCTGGATCAATACTGAAAGAGGAGCAGAGTTCCAGATGGATGGCTACGAACATATATATATATGAACAGACAGAACAAGGGCGGAGGAGAGGCAGCCATTTATGTGGATACAAAAGTAACATTTAAAATGTGATTGAGAACCTTGTTGAATGTTTTCTAGTGGAGATTTGTAGGTAAATAAGAGAAGTGTGTTCATTAGCTGTGAGGATAGAAGTCCACATTCAACTATTGATAATTTATAGAATAGGAAACAAAAATATATGTATTTGTGCTGATACTAATATAAATATAACAACCATAAAAGTACTGAGGATGTAGTGAACACCAAACACACTATGAGTCTACTTCCATCAGTCAATAGACCGAGTACAAAAACACATCATACTGTTATTGACAATATATTGACCTATGGAATAGAACACAGTGAATGGCTTATTAATCAGCCATATTTCAGACCATGTGCCAGTATTTACTGTATTTGACAGTAACTATAGATACCATAGAGAGAAACCAAAACTAAACAGACCAATGAGGACAGAAGTCAAGAGGTTAAAACTAGAATTAATGTCTCAAAATTGGGAAATGATCTACAATGAAATGAATGTCGATGATGCTTACAACACATTTTTATCAATATTCAAGTCATTATTGAATTGAATATTGAATATAATTATAAAAAATGCTAATGCTGTTTAGCACAGGTGTGCTGTTGAAGCTAATACGATAATATGCTAGCAGCTAGCATTGTTAGCTGCCATGTGTGATTTCTGTGAGTGATGTGTGTGTTCCATGACCCATGTAATACATGTGAGTGACTCATATAGTGGGTCTTAGTTCATTTATTATTGTATGTATATATTGTTATAGTGAGTGTTACTGTATTATTACAGACCACAGTAAATAAACCTTTAATGAGGACATCTGTATCTGTGTTCTTTAATCAGAACCACAACCCACACCTTGTCACTCTGAACCAAATCCTGGAGACAACCCCACGCTCTCTGCTTCATTAATAATGAAAATAGTTCAGAACTAAGGAACATTTTATTGTAAAAGTCCAACTTTGTTATCAAATACAAATACACACATATAAAAAAAAAGTCTAGATGGTCTCTGGTATTGTTCAGGGGGCCGGACCTAATGTGGAGGCGGGCCGTAGATTGGGGACCACTGCAGTACAACATGCTAACATCTGCCCGAACTGTACTGTGTTATTTATCTGACCTTGTGGCATCTACACACAGTAATAAACCAGGAATAGATGAATAAAAAAGAGAAAAAGAAGCAGAGATGGTGAACTTAGCACAGTTACCTACAACACAGAGGCTAAGAAAACACTGACTACGTTCATAACCGTTATGGACTGCATTTATATAGCGCTTTTCCACCTTCATGGTGCTCAAAGCGCTTTACATTAGCCTCTCATTCACCCATTCACACACACACACTCATACACCAGTAGGTTTCTAAGGTCAAAGGTCAGTCCTACTGGGGGCCTAAGCCAGGGTTCAGTGTCTTGCCCAAGGACACTTCGACATGTGGACAGCCACAGCCGGAACGCGAACTGCCAACCTCTCAGTCATAGGGCGACCCACTCTACCAACTGAACCACCGCCGCCCATAACATTAGTGGTGCGTTCAACAGCGTGGGACATTTGAAAACTTACAGAAAAGGAGTTATTCCTGAACAAATATAACCAAACAATCAAATAAACAATTAAACTGTGTGGGCTTTCTAACAATTAACTATTATTAACTAGTTTAACACAATAATTTTGACAGACGCTCATATGAGTCATTTAAGTCAGAGATTCTGCTCTGACAACTAAGATGAAGAAGTTTATGTTCTATGGACCTTTGTTCTGTGAAGAACCCACAGAGGGTTATTTATTTCATAAACAATTATTATTATTATTATTATTATTATTATTATTATTATTAATAATAATAATAATTTTCTGACTTTTGTTCTGTGAAGAATCCAGAAAGGGTTGTGGCTTTCTGGAAAACTTAATTTTTTTTTTTTTTACATTTCGGCACTCCTGCATTCGTCACACTTTTTCTGTTACAAACTGACCCCGACCCCTCATCTGAGAAGGAAAAAGTTATGTGGCCTTCACTGGATATAGTTTGGGGACCCCTGATTTAGGGAAACCAACCGGATTATATATATATATATATATATATATATATATATATATATATATATATATATATATATATATATATATATATATATATATATATATATATATATCTGTATCATTGTTTGGTACAATAGGGGTGGAAGATAATAGGAGATAAAAGGAGTGCCCTTTCGAATGTTACTTGTTTTCTTATTTTTTATTTATGCTACATTGTCTTTGTCTTGTTATTTTATCAATTATTGGCTTTTGAAAGATAAAATGTTTTTATTCAAAATAAAATGACTAAACCCCCCCCCCCAAAAAAAATATATCAATTTTTTTTTAAGTTGTTCTTTACATTAAAACTGTTTTCCTTTTTATTTTTCTGTTCAAGATCCTTAATGGTGACAGATGACTCGCCAGTTAAATTGTCTGTCATCAATTAATTAATCAATAATCGGTATGTTCATTAATATGTTTTCATTAATTTGTTCTTTACATAAAAACGGTTTTGCTTTTTATTTTTTCTGTCAGAGATCCTTAGTGGTGACAGATGACTCACCAGTTAAATTGTCTGTCATTAATTAATTAATCAATAATCAATAATCTGTTTTTATTTATTAGTTATTTTTATTAAAACTATTTTACTCTTTTTCCCTGAAGGTAAATTAAAGTTAATTAACATAATCTTGTTATTTAAATTTGTAACTGATTAATTAATTTCCTCTTTTTTTACTATCAGAGATCCTTAATGGTGACAGATGACTCACCAGGTAAATTTTTTATCATCAAATGAAAAATCAATAATCGATACGTTAATCTGTTTTTATTAGATTGTTCTTTACATTAAAATCGTTTTCCTTTTCATTTTTCCTGTCAAAGATCCTTAGTGGAAACAGATGACTCACCAGCTCCCGGTTGCTTAGTCCTGTCAAACCCTCATCGTGTCCTGGACTCAGTTGATTTTCTGCCGACCTTTGACCTTGACAGAGCGACGCCAACACTGACAGACAGATGGAAAGGTAGACGACTGTTCGCACGGTTTCCATGGCAACCACGAAAAGTTACTCTGAAGGAGGGAGTGAAAGTGCATTATTTTCAGCCATTGTTTGTACAAAGTGTAAATTTAACTTTCATTCGACTCACAGTTTAAAATCTGAGGTTCAGATCAGAAGAAAATGTTTAAAGTGGTTAAATGTCAGCTCTCCAGCTGCAGCTCGTCTGCGGTTTTCCTCCTCTGATGCTGCTGAGTTTCATTTCTCAGCTCTTTTTATCCTCCGCCTCCTCCGCCGTGTGTCGTCACAGTCCTATTTATTTATTTTTTGCTCCTGTCGTCACGGTGATGGATGATGTTTTTAATATTCAACAGGTCCGTGCTGAATGTTTACATGTTTACACCCCAGCCAGCTGTCGTCCAGGGGTCAGAGGTCAGGGCGTGACTCACATGCCTGCGAGGCTCATTAATCTCACAAACATGTTCAAGACCATGGATGTTTGAATAATCAATAATCAATAAATGTGGACTAGGCGGGATATTAGAAAATCAATTATGAGATTAAGAAAATCTCAATTATTTGAAATCATTACTTGAAATTCATGTAACTGGTTAAAATCAATAAAAAAAACAAATTATAGAACAATTGTAATATTTAGAACATATGACATGTCGTCACGGTGATGGATGATGTTTTTAAGATTAAACAGGTCTGTGCTGAATGTTTATATGTTTACACTCCAGTGGTCAGAGGTCATGGTGTGACTCACATGACTGTGAGGCTCATTAAACTCACAAACATTTTTAAGACATTAATGTTTCAATAATCAATAATCAACTAGAAAAACCTCCACCAAGGCAGCTTGTGTTTGTTTGTTTGTGTGTGTTTGTGGGTGTGTGTTTATTTGTTTGTCTATTTGTACTCTCACATTGACAACTTTTGACAGATCGTTCTCTAATTCATTGTGTACAAGGAGACGAATACGAGGAAGAAACAAATTACATTTCAGCTGATTTGGTTAAATATGATGTGAACGACTTTTCAGGGTTAGGGTTAGGGTTAACATTACATTACTAACATTACTCAAACATTTATGGATGGATTTTGATCATTTAATTAAATAAAAGTCTCAACAATGGGCTTTTCAAAACAAACAAATAACAATCAACCACAAAAACAGATAAAGTCCCAAACATCCCCTGTCCTTAGCTCCTCCCCTATCCTTAGCTCCTCCTTCTGAGCAGAAAAAAACTCCGGGTCCATCCATCAAACAGGTGAGTGGAGGGAGAAGGTCTGGGGTCAGAGGTCAGCAGAGGACACAAGTGAGTCATTGCAGATCCTGTTGTCTATGGCTCCTTATGCAGATACTACTGAGAGAGTTAGAAAGAGAACTAGACATGAACAGACTGGTATGAGAGAGAGAGAGAGACAGTGAGAGACAGAGAGAGACAGAGAGAGAGAGAGAGACAGAGAGAGAGTGACAGTGAGAGACAGAGAGACAGACACAGAGAGAGAGACAGAGAGAGAGGGAGACAGAGAGAGAGTGACAGTGAGAGACAGAGAGACAGACACAGAGCGAGAGACAGAGAGAGTGACAGTGAGAGACAGACACAGAGAGAGAGACAGAGAGAGAGACAGACAGAGAGAGAGTGTGACAGTGAGAGACAGACACAGAGAGAGAGAGACAGAGAGAGAGTGACAGTGAGAGACAGAGAGACAGACACAGAGAGAGAGTGTGACAGTGAAAGACAGAGACAGAGAGAGAGTGACAGTGAGAGACACAGAGACAGACACAGAGAGAGAGACAGAGAGAGAGAGTGTGACAGTGAGACAGACACAGAGAGAGAGAGACAAAGAGAGAGTGACAGTGAGAGACAGAGAGACAGACACAGAGAGAGAGAGACAGAGAGAGAGTGACAGTGAGAGACAGAGAGACAGACACAGAGAGAGAGACAGAGAGAGAGTGACAGTGAGAGACAGAGACAGACACAGAGTGAGAGACAGAGAGACAGACACAGAGAGAGAGTGACAGTGAGAGACAGAGAGACAGACACAGAGAGAGAGACAGAGAGAGAGTGACAGTGAGAGACAGAGAGACAGGCACAGAGTGAGAGACAGAGAGACAGACACAGAGAGAGAGACAGAGAGTCAGAGATTTTTTTTTTGATTTTTCAAAAAACGTATTTACCTTTTTACCTGCATAACAAAAAAAGGGAGAAAATAATATTTTCACTTCATCAGTCTCTTTTTTTGAAAAACAAAAAAACAAAATGAAACCATCTTTTCCTAAAAATAATACAACAAGGACAAAAGAACCAATACATAAAGGAACAAAAAACAACAATATAATTTCTCATTTAAGGAATGAACTAAAAACAATTGTCTTTCTTTAACTGAACATAATATTCCTCTGTAACATCACACATTAACACATTCATTTAAATCCTCATTCATTTTGTAAAATCTGGAATCAACATTTATCCTGGCCTTCATCATAGTATTCATCATCATCATCATCATCATAGTGTTGTATTTGTTCTCTCTTCTATTTTTTTCCTCCTGCTGACGTACACACAGGGCCGGCCCAAGCTCTACTGGGGCCCTAAGCCATATTTCATTTGGGCCCCCCCCATACCAGTCTCCTCAGCATCCGATGCTTTCATTGTATAGGCGACACACTATGTGTACAAAACATATCCACTAACATTACCATCATTTATAAAGTATTTAAAATATGCCATTGTCATCCTGACTCTTTAAACTTTACTTATGAAGCAAACTTGCATCATATGAATGTGTACATTGAATTATTTTCACTATTTGTAAAATCAGCAACAACACACTCAATTTCAAAGTCGAACAGTTTAATTTTGCTTCTTTTTAAAATGCAAAAGAGATGTGCAAAATTTCTCACAACAAATGTAAACCAAGTGACAAAATAGAAAATACACATAATAATTAAGATAAATAAAAATAAATAATAATAATAACAAATATGATTACTAATATCAATAATAACACATTTGTGTGTGTTTGGCTAAAATGCTCTCAAGTGACCAAATTGTACTATTTTATTACTAATTTATTAATTAATTGTTGTACAAACCTGAAATTTTACACAGTAAATGTTCACAGATGGACAGATTCCTAATTTACAGTGTCACGGTGAAATGACATCTTGTGGGTCTAAATTGACTTTAAAAATTTTATTTTCAATCTAGGCAGATTTTACCCGCATTTTCTGCTTTGTATTTGTTATTTGGAAACAAGTATATAATTTTATATGATATAAGTTGATTTACAAACTTTGAGGTGATATCTACACACAGGTGAAGTTTCATGACTGTGGTCTTTGTGGATGCAGAGCAATAGATGTTTTAATATGGGCAAATATTTAAGGCAGAATTTACCTCTAAACTCCCACGGGGTGGAAGTGGTTCTGAATGAATATAATAAATATAATGAATATAATGATATTTTAAAGTAAACTGAAGAAAAGAGAATAACTGACCTGGAACAACATCTGATGTTGTTAGTAACTGCTCCTCTGTCTGGTCATGTTCTGGTGTTGGTACCTGCTGAACTGCCTGATGTTCTGGTGTTGGTACCTGCTGAACTGCCTGATGTTCTGGTGTTGGTACCTGCTGAACTGCCTGATGTTCTGGTGTTGGTACCTGCTGAACTGCCTCATGTGCTGGTGTTGGTACCAGCTGAACTGCCTGATGTTCTGGTGTTGGTACCAACTGAACTGCCTGATGTGCTGCTGACTGTTCCTCTCACAGGTACTGGTACCTGCTCATGTTCAGTTGCTGGTGATCCTAGTGAAGATGAACCTGTTGGAGGGAATACATATACCTTCATTAAGTTCATACTATACGTTTGTTGTATTGTTTTATTTGAAATTACAACCAACCAAACGACATCATTACTCACCTGCTGCAACATCATCAACTGAGAAGTTGATTTGAGGTGAAGGAGATTTTGCTGTGAGAAACTTCATCAATGCCCCTGTAAAATATTATACAAGTATGTCAGAGACCAAAGTAATGACTTAACTTTACTATAATTCACACAAAGAAGGAATTGCCAATTTTCTCTGAAAGTCACATTGTATAAGTAACAAGTAATTAATAAAACAATAATTTTAAGGAGATAGTACTAATACTAGTACAATATAGTAACTAATATAGTACAATATTGATTTTAAATAGTGAAAAACAACACCCATAGTAATTTAATTAACTTTAGGTCTAGTTAATACTCCTTCAAATGTCTTCATGTCTAACCATAGGTAGTTGGTGCACTTTCCATATATTACTAAATAGCTATCTAGCTACCTCGGGAAAGGCTTGCCGATTGATGACAAAATACTGTCATGTTGAACATGCAAAAATGCCAACCTACCTTTGTCTTGGTGTTTTTATCCTCTTCCAGCTTCTTCTTTTTTCCAGACGGATAATTTATTTTTTGAGACATGACAGTCGACAATGCCCGATGGCACGATCCGTCTGGCTCTGGATTGGTTTCACATGCGCACTGGGCAGTACTCAATACACGTTTAACACCGCGCACCTTAAGTGGCCGTAATAATGTTCCATGACCACCAGGTGACAGTGCAGCGCTGCAGATCGCTTTCAGTGCTTCAGTACGCGCTGCGTTGAGCCCCTCGGGGCCCCCCACAGCATGTGGGCCCTAAGCGGTCGCATATCTTGCAAAGCGGTCGGGCCGGCCGTGCGTACACAGACATTTTTGCTGTTCCTAAAATAAAATTCATCAGTTCACATTTTATTCTGTGTTTCTGTTTGTACTTAAAACCTAAAATAAAGAGCTTCTTTAAAAACACTAATATCCCACATTGGACAGATCATCCAAAAAAAAATGGCTGCATCGAGGTCATCAAAAATGATTAGCAGTTTCCTCACAGATTATGCAATGGCAGATGTGTGGCGATCACTTAATCCAGCTACCCGTGCATACTCCTTTTCCCATCAAACATACTCCCGTATTGATTATTTTCTTTTAGACAGGGAGTTTCTTTCATCAGTGAGGGCTTGTACATATGAAGCAATTGTCATTTCAGATCATTCACCGCTTTCCCTTAAATTGCATCTCAACAGCATACCTATAACTCATCTACGTTGGAGATTTGATACTAGTATGCTTTTGGACAAATACTTGGTCAGGGTTATTGCAGTAAACATTAACTTATACATAGATGTGTCTGGTGTGTCTCATAGCTCAATTTGGGAAGTGCTCAAAGCATACATGAGGGGTCAGTTGATATCTTTATCATCATTTGAAAAAAAGACAAAAAAAGACAAATCTAGACATTCATACTATGAGTTTGGTGAGAAAGCGCATAAACTTCTTGCCCATCAGTTTAGACGGTGCTTTGCTTCTACTATTATTTCTGAACTTAAAACACAAAATGGTGTAACACAGGATTATTTGGAAATAAACACAGCTTTTAGAGACTATTACATATCATTATATACTTTTGAACAAAAATGCACCCAGCTTGACATGGAGCAGTTTTTTTCCGATATTACTATTCCCCAGATTAATCAGGTTACTATGGAATCCCTAGATAGTCCACTATCTCCTACTGAGGTTGCGACAGCTAGTTCAGCTTTACAAACTAACAACAGCCCTGGACTGGATGGATTCCCAGTGGAATTTTATAAAGCATTCATTGCTGAATTGGTTCCACTGTTATTGAATATGTATAATGAGTCATTTGAATTGGGACATCTGCCCAAAACATTATGTGAGGCGTCTATTGTGTTATTATTTAAGAAAAATAAGGACCCCATGCTTTGCGGCTCATATCGATCTGTGTTGCTTTTGCCGGTAGATTTTAAGATTTTAGTGAAGGTAATGGTTATACGTCTAGAAGCTATACTTCCACAAATAATCTCCCCAGACCAAACTGGATTTGTTAAAGACAGGTTCTCCTTTTTTAACATACATCGACTCTTTAACATCGTCTATCATCCCTCACAATCTACTACTCCAGAGGTGGTAGTTTCATTAGATGCCGAAAGAGTTGAGTGGAGATATTTGTTTTATACATTGAAAAGGTTTGGTTTCGGACAAAACTTTATTTCATGGGTCAAGTTGTTATACACAGCTCCTATGTCATCAGTGAGAACAAATAATATTTCTTCTGAGTCTTTCTCCATCTCTCGTGGCACTCGCCAGGGGTGTCCGTTGTCACCATTATTGTTTGCTATTGCAATTGAGCCATTGGCCTTGTCTCTACAACAAACAACACAACTCACAGGGATTGTTAGACAGGGTCAGGAACATAGGGTCTCCCTTTATGCGGATGACTTGTTGTACATCTCCGACTATTCTCAGTCCCTACCGTCTGCCCTAAATATGCTGAGAAACTTTGGTAAGTTTTCAGGATATAAAGTAAATTTATCCAAAAGTGAACTTTTTCCAGTAAACAATGATGCACATTCAATGTCATTCAACACATCCCTTTTTAAGATAACTTCTGAATTCACCTACCTTTGAATCAATGTACCCAACAAATTTTCAGCACTTCTTAAAGAGAACTTTACCCCTCTTATGAAAAAGGTGGAAGTGCTCTTGAAACGTTGGGCCCAACTCCCTCTGTCACTAGCAGGGCGAATTAACTCAATTAAAATGACTATACTTCCAAAATGTACATATTTGTTTCAGAATATTCCAGTATTTCTCCCAAAGTCTTTTTTCCTCAAACTTGACAGTATTTTATAAAAATTCATATGGAACCACAAACCTGCTAGAGCCAGAAAAAGCCTTCTGACGCAGCCAAAGTGTCTGGGTGGCATGGCTCTCCCAGATTTCCAGTCTTACTACTGGGCATGTAACATCAGACCTATGCTGCATTGGCTATATGAGGACCCTGGGGCTGATGCACTTTCTTGGCAGCATATTGAGTCAAAATCATGTACGCAATCATCATTGGCATCTCTTGTGTATGCAACCCTCTCATCATCATACACAACCCAAACAACAAATTTGCTAGTGAAATCAACTCTGAAAATATGGGAACAAATTAAGAGGCATTTTGGTTGGCAGTCCATCTCATTTAGATCACCTATTTACGCCAATCACTGTTTTAGACCATCTGTTATGGATAAGGCCTTCCTCATGTGGCACAATGCAGGCATTAATCAGTTTCAGGATTTATATCAAGACAGTAACTTTGTTTCCTTCCAGTATCTCTGGGATTCTTTTGAAATTCCTCAAACAAATTTTTTCTGCTTTTTTCAAATTTGTAATTTCATCAGGAATATCTCTCCAATATTTCCAAGCCAACCTGCGTGTGCTTTTTATGACCATTTATTAGGCAAGCCTGTGTCCCTCACGGGTGTTAGATCAGTTATTTATAGTAGACTGATGTCATTTTCATCTTCTGACACCTCTGAATTGAAATCGCAGTGGGAAGGTGAATTGGGGCGATCAATTGTGATCAGGAGTGGGAGGCAGCTCGGGAAAGGGTTCATAGTTCATCGATATGTGCCAGACATGGGCTTTTACAGTTCAAAGTTTTACACCACACCCACTGGACTAAACTCAGGCTGTCTAAACGGTTTCCTGATGTTAACCCTTTATGTGATCGCTGTAAATGCATCACATACCCATATGTTCTGGTCCTGCATGGAGCTAGCACAGTTTTGGTCATCAATTTTTAACATAATATCAGGATATGTGGGACAACTAGTCACTCCTTGTCCTTTGATTGGGATATTTGGGGTGGTTTCTGATCATTTGAGTCTAACTAGGGCACAATCACATAGCTTTGCCTTCCTAACACTTCTGGCCAGGTGGCTGATCCTGATCAAATGGAAAGACTCTAGACCACCAACAGTAACCCATTGGATTAAGGACGTTCTCTATTTCCTCAGGTTAGAAAAATTAAGATACTCTCTGAAGTGTACAACAGAAAATATGTACATCAAGACTTGGGGACCTTTTCTGGACTATATAAAGACACACATTACACTCACTGTGGATTGAGGTAGAGCATACAATTTGTTATTAACATATTTTATTGTGGCCTTGGTGTTTTTTTTTTTTTTTTCTATGTGTGACGACCCTGTGTTTAGTAACTCTCTCTCTCTACCTGAGATCATGAGTAGGAGGCGGATCCACTGATCTGGAGCACCTGGGCCCAGAGCTTCAGAAGGCATAAAAAGCCTGGCCTGCAGGGCCTTCACTCTCTCTTCTCTTCTCGACCCGGGCTGCTGTTCAGACTTGTGTTACGTTCTGTAAGCCTTATTTTAGCACACAACACTTACACCCACACACCATCTTTACACGCACCCACATTTACACTACTGATGCCACTGATTTACACACCTTATTCCTTAAAGTGTTTAAATTTGTTTCTAAGTTAATAAATATTTGATGTTTGTTTTTGAACCTTTGTGTCCTTTCCCTTTGTTTTGTCATGGCCTAGAGCTGGGTCATGACATATGTATTTATATTTTTTGTTTGTTTTGGGTGTTTGTTGGTCTGCTTCTTGTCCTTGTTATTATTGCATATCTTGCAAAATAAATAAAAAAACTAAACAAAACAAAACAAAAAATAATGTTTCCAGTGGTTGACAGTCCAGGAAGATGACAGTCTCTTTACTCTGACAGAACACACACTCCTCAGTCACATTTTGATTTAAAACTGAAATTAAAGCATTGACGCCACCGCCCCATGTAGTACCCTCCACTGGAGGTCACCAACCGTTTTAGCTAACGCTGGTTTGTACAATGCCCTCCACTCAGGACCACTGCCAGGACCCAGACCCACACCTTCTCTCCACTGTATTTGCTCGTCCACTCAGTTTGTTGCTGTTTAAAACCTTTACTAAAAACCGGTCCATGTGTTAGGGTTAGGGTGCAGGGACTCAGCTGGTAAAAAAGTACTGGGACTGTTTTTAAAATCAGGGGATACAACATTAAATGGAAATTCTAAAAACTGGTCCTGGGTCAGTGAGGACCTTCTACAGTACTCACTGATGACCTTCTGCTCGTCCTGTGTCAGCTGGTCTGTCCATGTCCTCAGCAGAAGACTGATGGTCCTCACTGAGGGTTAGGGTTAGAGGACAGAGCATCGTCCATGTATGGACCACACAGGTCCACCACATGTTTTATCAAAACAATCTTTGTTTTTAAAAACTTTAATAAAAGTGAGTTTCCTAAAACACTGCCCACATTAAAACCAGTCCCAAAAACAACGGGTTCTTTTTAAACCGAGAGGTGAGTCCACTCTCTGGTTGTGGTCTTTTTTAAAACTTCCCCAAACCTGGAAAACAGATAAAACCTTGGTAGATCCCCCAGTCCATGTCCCTGTAGGTCCATCAGGAACAGGAACTCCCTCAGTCCCAGACCACTGCATCGGGTCAGTGTTGGTTAGATCACCTCACACTTCCTTCATCCTCATTCTTTCCTCACCCTGTCCTCCTCTTTCCTCCCCTGTCCTGTCCTTTCCTCTCACTGTCCTCTCCTTTCCTCACCCTGTCCTCTCCTTTCCTCACCCTGTCCTCTTTCCTCCCCTGTCCTCTCCTTTCCTCACCCTGTCCTCTACTTTCCTCACCATGTCCTCTCCTTTCTTCCCCCCGTCCTCTCCTTTCCTCCCCGTCCTCTCCTTTCTTCCCCCTGTCCTCTTTCCTCCCCGTGTCCTCCTCTTTCCTCCCACTGTCCTCTCCTTTCCTCACCCTGTCCTCCTCTTTCCTCACCCTCTCCTCTCCTCCCCCTGTCCTCCTCTTTCCTCCCCTGTCCTCTCCTCTCCTTTCCTGCCCCTGTCCTCCTCTTTCCTCCCCTGTCATCTCCTCTCCTTTCCTCACCCTGTCCTCCTCTTTCCTCCCCTGTCCTCTCCCCTCCTTTCCTCCCCCTGTCCTCCTCTTTCCTCACCCTGTCCTCTCCTTTCTTCCCCCTGTCCTCTCCTTTCCTCCCCGTCCTCTCCTATCTTCCCCCTGTCCTCTTTCCTCCCCCTGTCCTCCTCTTTCCTCCCACTGTCCTCTCCTTTCCTCCCCCTTTCCTCCCCGTTCCTCCCCCTGTCCTCTCCTTTCCTGACCCTGTCCTCCTCTTTCCTCACCCTGTCCCCTCCTTTCCTCCCCCTGTCCTCTCCTTTCCTCACCCTGTCCTCTCATTTCCTCCCCCTGTCCTCTCCTTTCCTCACCCTGTCCTCTCATTTCCTCACCCTGTTCTCCTCTTTCCTCCCCGTGTCCTCTCCTTTCCTCCCACTGTCCTCTCCTTTCCTCACCCTGTCCTCTTTCCTCCCACTGTCTGCTCCATTCCTCCCCCTGTCCTCTTTCCTCACCATGTCCTCTCCTTTCTTCCCCCTGTCCTCTCCTTTCCTCCCCCGTCCTCTGCTTTCCTCCCCCTGTCCTCTTTCCTCCCCGTGTCCTCTTCTTTCCTCCCACTGTCCTCTCCATTCCTCACTCTGTCCTCCTCTTTCCTCCCCTGTCCTCCCTTTTCCTCGCCCTGTAATTTCCTTTCCTCACGATGCCCTTTCCTTTCCCCCCACTGTCCCCTCCATTCCTCACCCTGTCCTCCTCTTTCCTCCCCCTGTTCTCCTCTTTCCTCCCTGTGTCCTTTCCTTTCCTCCCACTGTCCTCTCCTTTCCTCACCCTGTCCTCTTTCCTCCCACTGTCCGCTCCATTCCTCCCCCTGTCCTCTTTCCTCCCTGTGTCCTCCTCTTTCCTCCCACTGTCCTCTCCTTTCCTCCTCTTTCCTCACCCTCTCCTCTCCTTTCCTCCCCCTGTCCTCTCCTCTCCTTTCCTCACCCTGTCCTCCTCTTTCCTCCCCTGTCCTCTCCTTTCCTCCCACTGTCCTCCACTGTCCTCCTCTTTCCTCCCCCTGTCCTCTCCTTTCCTCCCCCTGTCCTCTTTCCTCCCTGTGTCCTCCTCTTTCCTCCCACTGTCCTCTCCTTTCCTCCTCTTTCCTCACCCTCTCCTCTCCTTTCCTCCCCCTGTCCTCTCCTCTCCTTTCCTCACCCTGTCCTTCTCTTTCCTCCCCTGTCCTCTCCTTTCCTCCCACTGTCCTCCTCTGTCCTCCTCTTTCCTCACCCTGTCCTCTCCTTTCCTCCCCCTGTCCTCCTCTTTCCTCCCACTGTCCTCTCCGTTCCTCACTCTGTCCTCCTGTTTCCTCACCCTGTAATTTCTTTTCCTCACGATGTCCTCTCCTTTCCTCACCCTCTCCTCTACTTTCCTCACCATGTCCCATCCTTTCCTCCCCTTGTCCTCCCCTTTCCTCACCCTGTAATTTCCTTTCCTCACAATGTCCTCTCCTTTCCTCCCACTGTCCCGTCCATTCCTCACCCTGTCCTCCTCTTTCTTCCCCCTGTCCTCTCCTTTCCTCCCCCTGTTCTCCTCTTTCCTCCCCGTGTCCTCTCCTTTCCTCCCACTGTCCTCTCCTTTCCTCACCCTTCCTCCCCCTGTCCTCTTTCCCCCCCATTCTCCTCTTTCCTCCCCGTGTCCTCTCCTTTCCTCACCCTGTCCTCTTTCACCATGTCCTCTCCTTTCTTCCCCCTGTCCTCTTTCCTCCCCGTGTCCTCCTCTTTCCTCCCACTGTCCTCTCCTTTCCTCATCCTGTCCTCTCCTTTCCTCCCCATGTCCTCCTCTTTCCTCCCCCTGTCCTCCTCTTTCCTCACAATATCCTCTCCCTTCTTCCCCCTGTCCTCTCCTTTCCTCACCCTGTCCTCTCCTTTCCTCACCCTGTCCTCCTCTTTCCTCACCATGTCCTCTCCTTTCTTCCCCCTGTCCTCTACTTTCCTCACCCTGTCCTCTCCTTTCCTCACCCTGTCCTCTCCTTTCCTCACCCTGTCCTCTTTCCTCACCCTTTCCCCTCCTTTTTCCTCCCCTGTTTTCCTCTTTCCTCACCATGTCCTCTCCTATCCTCACCCTGTCCTCCTCTTTCCTCCCACTGTCCCCTCCATTCCTCACCCTGTCCTCCTCTTCCCTCCCCCGTCCTCTCCTTTCCTCACCCTCTCCTCTCCATTCCTCACCCTGTCCTCCTCTTTCCTCACCCTGTCCTCCCCCTGTTCTCCTCTTTCCTCCCCGTGTCCTCTCCTTTCCTCCCACTGTCCTCCTCTTTCCTCACCCTGTCCTCCTTTCTTCCCCCTGTCCTCTCCTTTCCTCGCCCTGTCCTCTCCTTTCCTCCCCCTTTCCTCCCCCTGTCCTCTCCTTTCCTCCCCCTGTCCTCTCTTTTCCTGACCCTGTCCTCCTCTTTCCTCACCCTGTCCCCTCCTTTCCTCCCCCTGTCCTCTCCTTTCCTCACCCTGTCCTCTTTCCTCCCACTGTCCTTTCCGTTCCTCACTCTGTCCTCCTCTTTCCTCCCCCTGTCCTCCCCTTTCCTCACCCTGTAATTTCCTTTCCTCACGATGTCCTCTCCTTTCCTCTCCCTGTCCTCTCCTTTCCTCCCCCTGTCCTCCCCTTTCCTCACCCTGTAATTTCCTTTCCTCACGATGTCCTATCCGTTCCTCACTCTGTCCTCTCCTTTCCTCCCACTGTCCTCTCCTTGCCTCTCACTATACCCTTCTTTCCTCCCCCTGTCCTCCCATTTCCTCCCTCTGCCCCCCCCCCCCACACACACACACACTCTTCCCAGACAACTCCTGATTGAATGATCCTCTCGCCACACCCAGACCTTTCCATAGTGTCAGTGGAAACACGCTCAATGTCATCAAACACATCCACCTTAAACGTAAACACCGGCCATGGCTCAGTTGGGAGAGCGGGTCGTCCATTGACCGAAGGGTTGGCGGTTCGATTCCCGCTCTGTCCTAGTCAGTCCGTTGTGTCCTTGGGCAAGACACTTTACCCTCCTTGCCTCCAGTGTCACTCACACTGGTGTATGAATGAGTATGAATGTTGGGTGGTGGTCAGAGGGGCCGTAGGCGCGAAATGGCAGCCACGCTTCTGTCAGTCTGCCCCAGGGCAACTGTGACTACATATGTAGTTTACCACCACCAGAGGGAGCATGTGAGAGTGAATGAATAATGGAACACTAATGTAAAGTGCTTTGGGTGCCTTGAAAAGCACTATAGAAATCTAATCCATTATTATTATTATTCCAGCTGTCGCTGCAACCATTCAGCGTCATCAACACTTTCCTTCAGAATGAGATGACATGCTTCAGCTCTTGTGACTTACATCCCAGAGGATGAGTTTGATCAGTGACAGTAGTGTCAGGGAGGGGGTGAGGTGAGTGAGTACTCAGATGCACAGTGCTGAAGGGAGAACAGATTTAATAACAAAAATGCAACATAAAGACAAGACAAAGACAAGACCAAACCAAAACCTGGGCATAGAACGACCAGAGTCCATGGTGATGATGAATGTCCGGGTTATGGAGGTGACAATATTGAATGGTCCCGCACTGGCAACTGCAAGCCTCACTGCTTTTATAGTCGCAGATGAGGAACGGCTTGCAGCTGCGCAGTGCGGGACCAGGTGAGTATGAGAGCACTGGGGGAAAGGTCACCGGAGCAGAGGTCATGACAAATAGTTTCCATGTCTGGATAACTCTCTCTCCAACATTTGATTTGACACAAATGGTGGCACGTTAGAGATAATAAACCTTTTAGCTACATTAACCAGTGACAGTGTCTCTAACCACCATCCTGTGTTCCATCCCCGGCTTCACCTTGTCCACACTATCCAAAAAAAACACCACCGCACTGTTCATCCGTGAAGAAGATTTAACACTGATAAAAATAACTAGTTCCCCTATCGCTAAGATAACTTAACTCCTCTATCACTAAGCTAAATTAACTCCTCTATTGCTAAGCTAACTTAACTCCCCTATTGCTAAGCTAACTTCCTCCACCAAACAGCTGATCGACAGCATCAGCGGCGTCAGCTGCTCTAACCCCAGGCTAGTCATGTTACCAGCCCCGCTTGATAACAGGTTCACCTCCTACCCCCACTACTACACCTACCCCCCCACACTACAACCCCCCCACACCACAATGCAAACAACAAACACCCACCACCCAGAAAAGTAGAAGTAATCACCAAAAACAGAGAAAAAAGAACACACACTCAGAAAACGCACTCACTTCCTGCTCAGAGACAGAAAGAGAAAGACAGACAGAGAGACAGAGAGAGAGAGAGAGAAAGAGAGAGAGAGAGAGAAAGAGTCTGTATATTCTACCTCCACATCCTGAAAACATTTTCAGGATGTCGTTGCAAAGAACAACTGATTACATTTCATTGGTGATCCAGAAGAGAATGTGGATTCTGGATCACTTTGAAATTTTACATTGCGGTAAATGGAAAATGCATTTCAAAGTGATCCAGAATGCACATTTTCTTCTGGATCACCACCAAAATTTAATGAGATACAAAATTATGTGATTAAAAAATCTAAATTATTACATAAAAAGTTATAAAAATTTAACATAAAAATTATGTTTTTTGTAATTTTTTTTCTAATATGTCAAGCACAAAAACATTTGATCTTTCAAAAGCCAATAAAGACAAAGACGATAAAGAATGAATAAAAAATAAGAAGGCAAGTAACATATTCGAAAGAGAGTGGGAAGACGTAAACAAAACCTGATTATCCCCCACCACTATTGTGCCAAACAATAATACAAATGCCTAATATATATACACACATATATATATATATATATATATATATATATATATATACACACACAATCAATTCCAATCTACTCCAAACATTCTCTGTACTTTCAGTGTCTGTCAAGTGTTCTCCAGGGGCCAGAGTCGGTGACATTGAAGGAAACCTTAGGCTTTTACAGCAGAGCAGGGCTAGCTTCCGCCACATCGTGATCCACACTGGTGGTAGCGATGTCCGATGGAAACAATCAGAGGTTCTAAAACCGAACGTAGCATCGGTGTGTAAACTTGCTAAGTCGATGTGTAACACCGTAGCGTTCTCTGGACCCCTGCCTAATTTGTCCAGTGATGAGATATCCTCTAGGTTGTCATCATTTAACCACTGGTTGTCTAGATGGTGCTCAAAAAACCATGTAGTTTTCATAGATAAGTGGTGTGCATTCTGCGGAAAGCCTGGGCTCATTGGCAGAGATAGCATACATCCCACTGGGGAAGGTGCCTCTCTCTGAGCACAAAATGTGGCTGCTAAATTTAACCTGTCAATATGACAATTCAGAGTGTGGGCCCAGGCGCAGAGTCGTAGAGTAAAACACTTCTGTGTGCATCATCAACTTCACTCTGAGCTGTCACAAACCCAGCATGTAGTAAGTAATAGAAAAACTGTGTCTATCCCCTGTGTGTCCCGCTGTAGACCAAATTGATGTCATATCTATTATCATGTCTTCCAAATCAGCCACCTGCCTCTTAGATCCAATTCCAACTAAACTTTTGAAACAGATTCTGCCCCTAATTATTAACACTGTAACCCTAACCCTAACCCTAACCCTTCTAACCTTAACCAGCTGGTTAGTTTGACATGTTAGTGTCTTTAAAGAGTTCGACAGAGACTTTTTCTGACCGCAGAATGAACCCATTCATTCACTCTAACACTATCAGAGTGATGGTCAGTCTGAAGCTGTGAAGGTGACTGCAGTGAAATCTACTGGGATGATATTTGACCAAAGTTACGATGCTCCTGCGTAGAACAACCGTCAATGGAAAGACGTTCAAAGTGCGAATATACTTTGTCAAAATTTTAGGAATATTGTTATTGTTTTGTTAAAAACTGTCATGGCAACACATCTCTTGAATGTGAATCATTTAGACTGTACAAATAAATGATTATTATGTTCCAGGAAGCTCACCTTATGGATGGTCCTTATTGCTCTCTTTTGGAGTATGATTAGTGATTGTAAAGAACTGATGTAGGCATTACCAAAGACGTCAGCACAGTAATGTAAGTAGTGTCAACTAGAGAACAGTAGAGAGTGTGCAATGACTTATAACCCAGAAAGTGCTTTTTTTAATTTATGACTGCTATGAGATAAAAAGTCAACATTATTGGAAATAAAGTACATGGTTAAAAAACAAATGAGAGAACATTTTTAATATCTTTAATAAATGAAATTCAAGCACCTAGTGTTGGCCTTGTGTTGGTTCTAGTGTTGGTCTAGTGTTGGCCTCATGTTGGTCTAGTGTTGGCCTAGTGTTGGCCTAGTGTTGGCCTGGTGTTGGTCTACTGTTGGCCTGGTGTTGGCCTGGTGTTGGCCTAGTGTTGGCCTCATGTTGGTCTAGTGTTGGCCTAGTGTTGGCCTGGTGTTGGCCTAGTGTTGGCCTGGTGTTGGTCTAGTGTTGGCCTGGTGTTGGTCTAGTGTTGGCCTGGTGTTGGCCTGGTGTTGGTCTAGTTTTGGCCTGGTGTTAGACTGGTGTTGGCCTAGTGTTGGCCTCATGTTGGTTGAGTGTTGGCCTGGTGTTGGCCTAGTTTTGGCCTGGTGTTGGCCTGGTGTTGGTCTAGTGTTGGCCTGGTGTTGGCCTGTGTTGGCCTAGTGTTGGCCTGGTGTTGGTCTAGTTTTGGCCTGGCGTTGGTCTTGTGTTGGCCTGGTGTTGGTCTGGTGTTGGTCTAGTGTTGGCCTGGTATTGGCCTAGTGTTGGCCTAGTGTTGGCCTAGTGTTGCTCTAGTGTTGGCCTGGTGTTGGTCTAGTTTTGGCCTGGTGTTGACCTAGTGTTGGCCTGGTGTTGGCCTAGTGTTGGCCTGGTGTTGGCCTAGTGTTGGCCTGGTGTTGGCCTAGTGTTGGCCTGGTGTTGGCCTAGTATTGGCCTGGTGTTGGCCTGGTGTTGGCCTAGTGTTGGCCTGGTGTTGGCCTAGTGTTGGCCTGGTGTTGGCCTAGTGTTGGCCTGGTGTTGGCCTAGTGTTGGCCTGGTGTTGGCCTAGTATTGGCCTGGTGTTGGCCTAGTGTTGGCCTGGTGTTGGCCTGTGTTGGCCTAGTGTTGGCCTGGTGTTGGTCTAGTTTTGGCCTGGTGTTGGTCTTGTGTTGGCCTGGTGTTGGTCTGGTGTTGGTCTAGTGTTGGCCTGGTATTGGCCTAGTGTTGGCCTAGTGTTGCTCTAGTGTTGGCCTGGTGTTGCTCTAGTTTTGGCCTGGTGTTGACCTAGTGTTGGCCTGGTGTTGGCCTAGTGTTGGCCTGGTGTTGGCCTAGTGTTGGCCTGGTGTTGGCCTAGTGTTGGCCTGGTGTTGGCCTAGTATTGGCCTGGTGTTGGCCTAGTGTTGGCCTGGTGTTGGCCTGTGTTGGCCTAGTGTTGGCCTGGTGTTGGTCTAGTTTTGGCCTGGTGTTGGTCTTGTGTTGGCCTGGTGTTGGTCTGGTGTTGGTCTAGTGTTGGCCTGGTATTGGCCTAGTGTTGGCCTAGTGTTGCTCTAGTGTTGGCCTGGTGTTGGTCTAGTTTTGGCCTGGTGTTGACCTAGTGTTGGCCTGGTGTTGGCCTAGTGTTGGCCTGGTGTTGGCCTAGTGTTGGCCTGGTGTTGGCCTAGTGTTGGCCTGGTGTTGGCCTAGTATTGGCCTGGTGTTGGCCTGGTGTTGGCCTGGTGTTGGCCTAGTGTTGGCCTGGTGTTGGCCTAGTGTTGGCCTGGTGTTGGCCTAGTGTTGGCCTGGTGTTGGCCTAGTGTTGGCCTGGTGTTGGCCTAGTATTGGCCTGGTGTTGGCCTAGTGTTGGCCTGGTGTTGGCCTGTGTTGGCCTAGTGTTGGCCTGGTGTTGGTCTAGTTTTGGCCTGGTGTTGGTCTTGTGTTGGCCTGGTGTTGGTCTGGTGTTGGTCTAGTGTTGGCCTGGTATTGGCCTAGTGTTGGCCTAGTGTTGGCCTAGTGTTGCTCTAGTGTTGGCCTGGTGTTGGTCTAGTTTTGGCCTGGTGTTGACCTAGTGTTGGCCTGGTGTTGGCCTAGTGTTGGCCTGGTGTTGGCCTAGTGTTGGCCTGGTGTTGGCCTAGTGTTGGCCTGGTGTTGGCCTAGTATTGGCCTGGTGTTGGCCTGGTGTTGGCCTAGTGTTGGCCTGGTGTTGGCCTAGTGTTGGCCTGGTGTTGGCCTAGTGTTGGCCTGGTGTTGGCCTGGTGTTGGCCTAGTGTTGGCCTGGTGTTGGCCTAGTATTGGCCTGGTGTTGGCCTAGTGTTGGCCTGGTGTTGGCCTAGGGCGGAACACTGGGTTGATCTGAACCGCCAGCATATGTTCCTGTACAACAAGGTTGTGCTTCTGGAGGTTTGAGTTTGTGGAGGTCAGACCAACACAAACACAAACCCAGACGCTGTGACGTCAGTTTCAACCTCCACTGTCACATTTACATCGACTGATGCTCCTGCAGCTGACGTCACAGGCTGTTCACCTGATTTGAACCATCTACAGGAATAAATGATGATAAATAATAATAAATTCCAATTATTCAGACTTTTTTTGTCTTGATTTTGATGGTGAATGTGTTTACATTTACAGTCAAATCTTTAGAAGTTAAATTGTCTGAATGTGTTTTTATTTGGTTTGAATATGAACTGAAGTGTGTGTGAAGGGAACAAACCTGGTTAAATAAAAGCTTTGATGAATTTGTAATATTCATAGTTTTGTGCAGGTCATGGTTGTTTTTCAAAAAGTCTGTTAAATAAAAGTTATTATTTTCATTATTGAACTTTTTAAAATTAATTTAATGAATGTTATTCAAATTAAGAACTAAATTTTTTTTGGAATAGTAATTAGTTATAGAATTTATTTTTTAAGTTTCGCTTTGACATAATTAATTTGAATAAGTGTTAGATTATTTGAATTTTCAAAAATATAATAAAACAACTCAATGTCTTACTGAAAAAATGATGTTTGGGTTCAGCTTTAAGTAAAAAATATAAAAACGAAACTTAATGTTTATTGAGTAAATAGTTACAACAAAATGTACTTATGCAGGTTTACAGACTATGAACAGACTATCCTTAAACCCTAAACCTTAAACCTTAAACCTTAAACCCTAAACCTTAAACCTTAAACCTTAAACCCTAAACCCTTAACCTTAAACCTTAAACCCTAAACCCTTAACCTTAAACCTTAAACCCTAAACCCTAAACCTTAACCCCTAAACCCTAAACCTTAACCCTTAAACCTTAAACCTTAAACCTTAAACCCAAAACCCTTAACCTTAAACCTTAAACCCTAAACCCTTAACCTTAAACCTTAAACCCTAAACCCTTAACCTTAAACCTTAAACCCTAACCCTTAAACCTTAAACCTTAAACCCAAAACCCTTAACCTTAAACCTTAAACCCTAAACCTTAAACCGTAAACCTTAAACCGTAAACCGTAAACCTTAAACCTTAAACCGTAAACCGTAAACCTTAAACCTTAAACCTTAAACCTTAAACCCTAAACCCCAAACCTTAAACCTTAAACCCAAAACCCTTAACCTTAAACCTTAAACCCTAACCCTTAAACCGTAAACCTTAAACCGTATACCTTAAACCATAAACCTTAAACCTTAAACCGTAAACCCTAAACCCTAAACCTTAAACCGTAAACCTTAAACCGTAAACCTTAAACCCTAAACCTTAAACCTTAAACCCTAAACCTTAAACCTTAAACCGTAAACCTTAAACCCTAAACCCGTAAACCTTAAACCATATACCTTAAACCTTAAACCTTAAACCTTAAACCGTAAACCCTAAACCTTAAACCTTAAACCCTAAACCCTAAACCTTAAACCTTAAACTGTAAACCTTAAACCTTAAACCGTAAACCTTAAACCTTAAACCTTAAACCCTAAACCTTAAACCTTAAACCTTAAACCCTAAACCGTAAACCTTAAACCGTAAACCTTAAACCTTAAACCTTAAACCCTAAACCTTAAACCTTAAACCCTAAACCGTAAACCTTAAACCGTAAACCTTAAACCTTAAACCTTAAACCCGAAACCCGAAACCCTAAACCTTAAACCCGCAGACCTTCGTTCAGTTTTTATTAAACCTTGTCACATGTTTCAGACTCAGTGGCAGAAAAACATCAGATCAGATTCAAACAGGAAGTTGTTCATTAAAGCCACTGACCTCTGACCTCTGACCTGTCATCAGAAAGCGATCAGTATCTGGGACAGACTGCAGAAGCAGAATAATAACGACCTTTGAACCCTGGGACGTCCAGACTATTTTTATTTCCTGTTTCTGTTTCAACACAAAAACACGTTTATTGAATGTGTCTACGTGAGGCGGAGTCTAAGAGAGGTGGAGTCTAGGAGTGGCGGAGTCTAAGAGAGGTGGAGTCTAGGAGTGGTAGAGTCTAAGAGAGGGGGAGCCTAGGAGAGGCGGAGTCTAAGAGAGGGGGAGCCTAGGAGAGGCGGAGTCTAAGAGAGGTGGAGTCTAGGAGTGGCGGAGTCTAGGTGAGACAGCATCGAGATAAGGCAGAATCTAGAAGAGGCAGAGTCTTGGAGAGGTGGAGTCTAGGAGAGGCGGAGTCTAAGAGAGGCGGAGACTAAGAGAGGCGGAGTGTAGGAGAGGCGGAGTCTAAGAGAGGCAGAGTTTAGATCAGGCAGAGTCTAGAAGAGGTAGAGTCTATGTGAGGCGGAGTCGAAGAGAGGTGGAGTCTATATCAGGCAGAGTCTAGAAGAGGCGGAGTCTAAGAGAGGCGGAGTCTAAGAGAGGCGGAGTTTAGATCAGGCAGAGTCTAGAAGAGGTGGAGTCTAAGAGAGGCGGAGTCTAAGAGAGGTGGAGTCTATATCAGGCAGAGTCTAGAAGAGGCGGAGTTTATGTGATGCGGAGTCTAGGTGAGGCGGCGTCAAGATCAGACAGAATCTAGAAGAGGCGGAGTTAAAGTGAGGCGAGTTTAAGAGAGGCGGAGTCGAGGCGAGGCGGAGACTCAGAGAGGCGGAGTGTAGGAGAGGCAGAGTCTAAGAGAGGCGGAGTCTAGGAGAGGCGGAGTCTAGATCAGGCAGAGTCTAGAAGAAGTGGAGTCTAGGAGAGGCGGAGTCTAGATCAGGCAGAATCCAGAAGAGGCGGAGGCTTGGAGAGGCGGAGTCTAGGCGAGGCGGAGACTAAGAGAGGCGGAGTGCAGGAGAGGCGGAGTCTAAGAGAGGCGGAGTCTAGGCGAGGCGGAGACTAAGAGAGGCGGATTGTAGAAGAGGCAGAGTCTAGGAGAGGCGGAGTCTAGATCAGGCAGAGTCTAGAAGAGGCGGAGTCTAAGAGAGGTGGAGTCTAGATCAGACTAGAGGCAGAATAATGTTTGGACAGTTTTTATCTGTGTTTATGTTACACTGTCCCCATAATGTTTGGACAGTTTTTATCTGTGTTTATGTTACACTGCCCCCATAA
>CM035793.1:47033810-47053810 GCA_020466265.1 Siphamia tubifer | reverse complement strand
TTTTCATACCCCATGTAGGCTCCTGAAACCTGATTTAAACCCCTTCTGGCCCGCTGCATACTTTTAAAACCCTCTAAAGGACCCTAAAACCTTATTTAGACCCTCTCTAGGCGGCTGCCTATGTTGCCTATATGCAGAGCTGACCCTGATTTCAATGGAGCCTTATGTAGACCCTGTTAAGATGCCTGAAACCTTATTTAGACCATATATTGGACCCTGAAGCCTTATTTATACACTCTCCAATACCCTCAAAATTTATTAAGACCCCCTCTAGGCCCCCAAAGCCTTATTTATACCCCCTCTAAGCTCCTGAAACCTGATTTAAACCCTTTCTAGCCATCTGCATGCTTTTAGACCCTCTAAACGCCCCTAAAACCTTATTTATTGTCATGACCTCCGTTCCAGTGACCTTTCCCCCAATTTTCCACACTCACCTGGTCCTGCACTGCGCAGCTGCAAGCCGTTCCTAATCGGTGACTATTTAAGCGGTGAGGCTTGTAGCTGCCAGTGCAGGACCATTCATCTATGTCACCTCCATAACCCGGTCAATGTCTTCCATCTCCCCAATCACCATAACCCGGACACTCATCATCACCACGGACTCTGGCCGTTTACTCCCAGGTTGTGTCTGTCTTGTCTTTATGTTGTACTTTTGTTATTAAATTATTTTGCCCTTCAGTACTGTGCAATGGAGTCCTCCTTCACCTCACCCCGATCCGTGACAGAATGGTCCTGCCACCATCTGGACTCCGCCAGTGCTGAAGGGACCCTTTTTGTTTTAGTTTTCCCCTGTCTGTTCCGTCTAAAGTCTGTCCAGTCTTGCGTTCTGTCCCGTTCAGTGTTTCTGGCTTAAGCGTTCAGTGTTTCTGGCTTAAGTGTTCAGTGTTTCTGGCTTAAGCGTTCAGTGTTTCTGGCTTAAGCGTTCAGTGTTTCTGGCTTAAGCGTTCAGTGTTTCTGGCTTAAGCGTTCAGTGTTTCTGGCTTAAGCGTTCAGTGTTTCTGGCTTAAGCGTCTCTGTGTTTCTGGCTTAAGCGTTCTGTGTTTCTGGCTTAAGCGTTCTGTGTTTCTGCCTTAAGCGTTCAGTGTTTCTGGCTTAAGCGTCTCTGTGTTTCTGCCTTAAGCGTTCAGTGTTTCTGGCTTAAGCGTCTCTGTGTTTCTGGCTTAAGCGTTCAGTGTTTCTGGCTTAAACGTTTCTGAGTTTCTGGCTTAAGCGTCTCTGTGTTTCTGGCTTAAGCGTTCTGTGTTTCTGCCTTAAGCGTTCTGTGTTTCTGCCTTAAGCGATCTGTGTTTCTGCCTTAAGCGTCCTGTGTTTCTGGCTTAAGCGTTCAGTGTATCTGCCTTAAGCGTTCTGTGTTCCTGGCTTAAGCGTTCTGTGTTCCTGGCTTAAGCGTTCTGTGTCTCTGCGTTCTGTGTCTCTGCGTTCTGTGTCTCTGCGTTCTGTGTCGTTTTCTAGCGTTCTGTGTCGCTTTCTAGCGTTCTGTGTCGCTTTCTAGCGTTGTGTGTCGCTTTCTAGCGTTGTGTGTCGCTTTCTAGCGTTCTGTGTCGCTTTCTAGCGTTGTGTGTCGCTTTCTAGCGTTGTGTGTCGCTTTCTAGCGTTGTGTGTCGCTTTCTAGCGTTCTGTGTCGCTTTCTAGCGTTCTGTGTTTCTGGCTTAAGCGGTCTGTGTCTCTGTCCCGTTCTGTGTTTTCTTGCCCAGTGTTCTGTGTATCTGGCTTAAGCGTTCTGTGTATCTGGCTTAAGCGTTCTGTGTATCTGGCTTAAGCGTTCTGTGTATCTGGCTTAAGCGTTCTGTGTATCTGGTTTAAGCGTTCTGTGTATCTGGTTTAAGCGTTCTGTGTATCTGGTTTAAGCGTTCTGTGTATCTGGTTTAAGCGTTCTGTGTATCTGGTTTAAGCGTTCTGTGTTTTTGGCTAGCGTTCTGTGTTTTTGGCTAGCGTTCTGTGTTTTTGGCTAGCGTTCTGTGTTTTTGGCTAGCGTTCCGTGTTTTTGGCTAGCGTTCCGTGTTTTTGGCTAGCGTTCCGTGTTTTTGGCTAGCGTTCCGTGTTTTTGGCTAGCGTTCCGTGTTTTTGGCTAGCGTTCCGTGTTTTTGGCTAGCGTTCCGAGTTTCTGGCTAGCGTTCCGAGTTTCTGGCTAGCGTTCCGAGTTTCTGGCTAGCGTTCCGAGTTTCTGGCTAGCGTTCCGAGTTTCTGGCTAGCGTTCCGAGTTTCTGGCTAGCGTTCCGAGTTTCTGGCTAGCGTTCCGTGTTTCTGGCTAGCGTTCCGTGTTTCTGGCTAGCGTTCCGTGTTTCTGGCTAGCGTTCCGTGTTTCTGGCTAGCGTTCCGTGTTTCTGGCTAGCGTTCCGTGTTTCTGGCTAGCGTTCCGTGTTTCTGGCTAGCGTTCCGTGTTTCTGGCTAGCGTTCCGAGTTTCTGGCTAGCGTTCCGAGTTTCTGGCTAGCGTTCCGAGTTTCTGGCTAGCGTTCCGAGTTTCTGGCTAGCGTTCCGAGTTTCTGGCTAGCGTTCCGAGTTTCTGGCTAGCGTTCCGAGTTTCTGGCTAGCGTTCCGAGTTTCTGGCTAGCGTTCCGAGTTTCTGGCTAGCGTTCCGAGTTTCTGGCTAGCGTTCCGAGTTTCTGGCTAGCGTTCCGAGTTTCTGGCTAGCGTTCCGAGTTTCTGGCTAGCGTTCCGAGTTTCTGGCTAGCGTTCCGAGTTTCTGGCTAGCGTTCCGAGTTTCTGGCTAGCGTTCCGAGTTTCTGGCTAGCGTTCCGAGTTTCTGGCTAGCGTTCCGAGTTTTTGGCTAGCGTTCCGAGTTTCTGGCTTTTTGTCTTGTCTTCTGGCTTTTTGTCTTGTCTTCTGGCTTTTTGTCTTGTCTTCTGGCTTTTTGTCTTGTCTTCTGGCTTTTTGTCTTGTCTTCTGGCTTTTTGTCTTGTCTTCTGGCTTTTTGTCTTGTCTTTTGGCTTTTTGTCTTGTCTTTTGGCTTTTTGTCTTGTCTTTTGGCTTTTTGTCTTGTCTTCTGGCTTTTTGTCTTGTCTTTTGGCTTTTTGTCTTGTCTTTTGGCTTTTTGTCTTGTCTTCTGGCTTTTTGTCTTGTCTTCTGGCTTTTTGTCTTGTCTTCTGGCTTTTTGTCTTGTCTTCTGGCTTTTTGTCTTGTCTTCTGGCTTTTTGTCTTGTCTTCTGGCTTTTTGTCTTGTCTTCTGGCTTTTTGTCTTGTCTTCTGGCTTTTTGTCTTGTCTTCTGGCTTGTTGTCTTGTCTTCTGGCTTGTTGTCTTGTCTTCTGGCTTGTTGTCTTGTCTTCTGGCTTGTTGTCTTGTCTTCTGGCTTGTTGTCTTGTCTTCTGGCTTGTTGTCTTGTCGCCTGGCTAGTTGTCTTGTCGCTTGGCTAGTTGTCTTGTCGCCTGGCTAGTTGTCTTGTCGCCTGGCTAGTTGTCCTGTCGCCTGGCGTTGTGTCTTTTCGTCGGTCTTGGTCTGTCGTTGGTCATTTCTGTCTGTTCCTGTCCCTGACTCTTGCCCGTTGCTCGCTTCTGTCCTCTGTCCCTGCCTGTTGCCCGTTGCTGGCTTCTGTCCCCTGTCCCTGCCTGTTGCCCGTTGCCGGCTTCTGTCCCCTGTCCCTGCTTGTTGCCCGTTGCTGGCTTCTGTCCCCTGTCCTTGCTTGTTGTTCGTTTCTGCCTGCCTGTTTCCTGTCCCTGCCTGTTGCCAGTTTCTTCTTTTTGTCTTGTTCCTGTCTAGCCAGAGTCCGTGGTGACCCCACCCAATCAGTCTCCTTGGTCCTCAGTCAGACCAGTCATGTTGCTCCTGCTACCGCTCTGCCCAGAGGGTACTCCGCCCAGGGGGTTTCCACACCGCCCTGCCCAGAAGGATGCCACACCGCTCTGCCCAGAGGGTACTCCGCCAGGGGGTTTCCACACCGCCCTGCCCAGAAGGGATTCCACACCGCTCTGCCCAGAGGGTACTCCGCCCAGGGGGTTTCCACACCGCCCTGCCCAGAAGGATGCCACACCGCTCTGCCCGGAGGGTACTCCGCCAGGGGGTTTCCACACCGCCCTGCCCAGAAGGGATTCCACACCGCTCTGCCCAGAGGGTACTCCGCCCAGGGGGTTTCCACACCGCCCTGCCCAGAAGGATGCCACACCGCTCTGCCCAGAGGGTACTCCGCCAGGGGGTTTCCACACCGCCCTGCCCAGAAGGGATTCCACACCGCTCTGCCCAGAGGGTACTCCGCCCAGGGGGTTTCTACACCGCCCTGCCCAGAAGGATGCCACACCGCTCTGCCCAGAGGGTACTCCACCAGGGGGTTTCCACACCGCCCTGCCCAGAAGGGATTCCACACCGCTCCGCCCAGAGGGTACTCCGCCCAGGGGGTTTCCACACCGCCCTGCCCAGAAGGATGCCACACCGCTCTGCCCAGAGGGTACTCCGACCAGGAGGTTACCATGCCGCCCTGCTCGGAGAAGCTCTGGACAACGGGGGGGGGGTTGTGTTTTGTTTTTTTTTGTGTTTTTTAGGGGCTTCAGGAGCCGCCCCTTAGGGGGGGGGTACTGTCATGACCTCCGTTCCAGTGACCTTTCCCCCAATTTTCCACACTCACCTGGTCCTGCACTGCGCAGCTGCAAGCCGTTCCTAATCGGTGACTATTTAAGCGGTGAGGCTTGTAGCTGCCAGTGCAGGACCATTCATCTATGTCACCTCCATAACCCGGTCAATGTCTTCCATCTCCCCAATCACCATAACCCGGACACTCATCATCACCACGGACTCTGGCCGTTTACTCCCAGGTTGTGTCTGTCTTGTCTTTATGTTGTACTTTTGTTATTAAATTATTTTGCCCTTCAGTACTGTGCAATGGAGTCCTCCTTCACCTCACCCCGATCCGTGACATTTATACCCTCTCTAGGCGCCTGCCTACATTGCCTATATGCAGAGCTGACCCTGATTTCAATGGAGCCTTATGTAGACCCTGTCAAGATCCCTGAAACCTTCTTTAGACCATATATTGGACCCTGAAGTCTTATTTATACTCTCTCAAAGACCCTCAAAACTTATTTAGACCCCTCGAGGCCCCCAAAGCCTTATTCATAACCCATGTAGGCTCCTGAAACCTGATTTAAACCCCTTCTAGCCGTCTGCATACTTTTAGACCCTCTAAAGGCCCCTAAAACCTTATTTAGACCCTCTCTAGGCGCCTGCCTATATTGCCTATATGCAGAGCTGACCCTGATTTCAATGGAGCCTTATGTAAACCCTGTCAAGGCCCCTCAAATCTTCTTAAGACCATATATTGGACCCTGAAGCCTTATTTATACACTCTCAAATACCATCAAAATTTATTAAGACCCCCTCTAGGCCCCCAAAGTCGTATTTACACCCCCTCTAAGCTCCTGAAACCTTATTTAAACCCTTTCTAGCCATCTGCATGCTTTTAGACCCTCTAAATGCCCCTAAAACATTATTTAGACCTTCTCTAGGCGCCTGCCTATATTGCCTATATGCAGAGCTGACCCTGATTTCAATGGAGCCTTATGTAGACCCTGTCAAGATCCCTGAAACTTTGTTTAGACCATATATTGGACCCTGAAGTCTTATTTATACTCTCTCAAATACCCTCAAAACTTATTTAGACCCCCTCTAGGCCCCCGAAGCCTTATTTATACCCCCTCTAAGCTCCTGAAACCTGATTTAAACCCTTTCTAGCCATATGCATGCTTTTAGACCCTCTAAAGGCCCCTGAAACCTTATTTAAACCCTCTCTAGGCGCCTGCCTATATTGCCTATATGCAGAGCTGACCCTGATTTCAATGGAGCCTTATGTAGACCCTGTCAAGATCCCTGAAACCTTATTTAGACCATATATTGGACCCTGAAGTCTTATTTATACTCTCTCAAAAACCCTCAAAACTTATTTAGACACTCTCTAGGCCCCCAAAGTCGTATTTACACCCCCTCTAAGCTCCTGAAACCTTATTTAAACCCTTTCTAGCCATCTGCATGCTTTTAGACCCTCTAAATGCCCCTAAAACATTATTTAGACCTTCTCTAGGCGCCTGCCTATATTGCCTATATGCAGAGCTGACCCTGATTTCAATGGAGCCTTATGTAGACCCTGTTAAGATCCCTGAAACCTTATTTAGACCATATATTGGACCCTGAAGCCTTATTTATACACTCTACAATACCCTCAAAATTTATTAAGACCCCCTCTAGGCCCCCAAAGTCGTATTTACACCCCCTCTAAGCTCCTGAAACCTGATTTAAACCCTTTCTAGCCATCTGCATGCTTTTAGACCCTCTAAAGGCCCCTAAAACCTTATTTAGACCCTCTCTAGGCGCCTGCCTATATTGCCTATATGCAGAGCTGACCCTGATTTCAATGGAGCCTTATGCAGACCCTGTCAAGATCCCTGAAACCTTGTTTAGACCATATATTGGACCCTGAAGTCTTATTTATACTCTCTCAAAGACCCTCAAAACTTATTTAGACCCCCTCTAAGCCCCCAAAGCCTTATTTATACCCCCTCTAAGTTCCTGAAACCTGATTTAAACCCTTTCTTGCCATCTGCATGCTTTTAGACCCTCTAAAGGCCCCTGACACCTTATTTAGACCCTCTCTAGGCGCCTGCCTATATTGCCTATATGCAGAGCTGACCCTGATTTCAATGGAGCCTTATGTAGACCCTGTCAAGATCCCTGAAACCTTGTTTAGACCATATATTGGACCCTGAAGTCTTATTTATGCTCTCTCAAATAACCTCAAAACTTATTTAGACCCCCTCTAAGCCCCCAAAGCCTTATTTATACCCCCTCTAAGTTCCTGAAACCTGATTTAAACCCTTTCTTGCCATCTGCATGCTTTTAGACCCTCTAAAGGCCCCTGACACCTTATTTAGACCCTCTCTAGGCGCCTGCCTATATTGCCTATATGCAGAGCTGACCCTGATTTCAATGGAGCCTTATGTAGACCCTGTTAAGATCCCTGAAACCTTGTTTAGACCATATATTGGACCCTGAAGCCTTATTTATACACTCTCCAATACCCTCAAAATTTATTAAGACCCCCTCTAGGCCCCCAAAGTCGTATTTACACCCTCTCTAAGCTCCTGAAACCGGATTTAAAACCCTTTCTAGCCATCTGCATGCTTTAAGACCCTCTAAAGGCGTCTAAAACCTTATTTAGACCCTCTCTAGGCGGCTGCCTATATTGCCTATATGCAGAGCTGACCCTGATTTCAATGGACCCTTATGTAGACCCTGTCAAGATCCCTGAAACCTTATTTAGACCATATATTGGACCCTGAAGTCTTATTTATACTCTCTCAAAGACCCTCAAAACTTATTTAGACCCCCTCTAGGCCACCAAAGCCTTATTTATACCCCCTCTAAGCTCCTGAAAGCTTATTTAAACCCTTTCTAGCCATCTGCATGCTTTTAGACCCTCTAAACGCCCCTAAAACCTTATTTATACCCTCTCTAGGCGCCTGCCTACATTGCCTATATGCAGAGCTGACCCTGATTTCAATGGAGCCTTATGTAGACCCTGTCAAGATCCCTGAAACCTTCTTTAGACCATATATTGGACCCTGAAGTCTTATTTATACTCTCTCAAAGGCCCTCAAAACTTATTTAGACCCCCTCGAGTCCCCCAAAGCCTTATTCATAACCCATGTAGGCTCCTGAAACCTGATTTAAACCCCTTCTAGCCGTCTGCATACTTTTAGACCCTCTAAAGGCCCCTAAAACCTTATTTAGACCCTCTCTAGGCGGCTGCCTATATTGCCTATATGCAGAGCTGACCCTGATTTCAATGGAGCATTATGTAGACCCTGTCAAGGCCCCTCAAACCTTCTTAAGACCATCTATTGGACCTTGAAGCCTTATTTATACACTCTCAAATACCCTCAAAACTTATTTACACCCCCTCTAGGCCCCAAAAGCCTTATTTATACCCCCTCTAAGTTCCTGAAACCTGATTTAAACCCTTTCTTGCCATCTGCATGCTTTTAGACCCTCTAAACGCCCCTGAAACCTTATTTAGACCCTCTCTAGGCGCCTGCCTATATTGCCTATATGCAGAGCTGACCCTGATTTCAATGGAGCCTTATGTAGACCCTGTCAAGATCCCTGAAACCTTGTTTAGACCATATATTGGACCCTGAAGTCTTATTTATACTCTCTCAAAGACCCTCAAAACTTATTTAGACCCCCTCTAGGCCCCCAAAGCCTTATTCATAACCCATGTAGGCTCCTGAAACCTGATTTAAACCCTTTCTAGCCATCTGCATGCTTTTAGACCCTCTAAAGGCCCCTAAAACCTTATTTAGACCCTCTCTAGGCGCCTGCCTATATTGCCTATATGCAGAGCTGACCCTGATTTCAATGGAGCCTTATGTAAACCCTGTCAAGGCCCCTCAAACCTTCTTAAGACCATATATTGGACCCTGAAGCCTTATTTATACACTCTCAAATACCATCAAAATTTATTAAGACCCCCTCTAGGCCCCCAAAGCCTTATTTATACCCCCTCTAAGCTCCTGAAACCTGATTTAAACCCTTTCTAGCCATATGCATGCTTTTAGACCCTCTAAAGGCCCCTGAAACCTTATTTAAACCCTCTCTAGGCGCCTGCCTATATTGCCTATATGCAGAGCTGACCCTGATTTCAATGGAGCCTTATGTAGACCCTGTCAAGATCCCTGAAACCTTATTTAGACCATATATTGGACCCTGAAGTCTTATTTATACTCTCTCAAAAACCCTCAAAACTTATTTAGACACCCTCTAGGCCCCCAAAGTCGTATTTACACCCCCTCTAAGCTCCTGAAACCTTATTTAAACCCTTTCTAGCCATCTGCATGCTTTTAGACCCTCTAAATGCCCCTAAAACATTATTTAGACCTTCTCTAGGCGCCTGCCTATATTGCCTATATGCAGAGCTGACCCTGATTTCAATGGAGCCTTATGTAGACCCTGTCAAGATCCCTGAAACTTTGTTTAGACCATATATTGGACCCTGAAGTCTTATTTATACTCTCTCAAATACCCTCAAAACTTATTTAGACCCCCTCTAGGCCCCCAAAGCCTTATTTATACCCCCTCTAAGCTCCTGAAACCTGATTTAAACCCTTTCTAGCCATATGCATGCTTTTAGACCCTCTAAAGGCCCCTGAAACCTTACTTAAACCCTCTCTAGGCGCCTGCCTATATTGCCTATATGCAGAGCTGACCCTGATTTCAATGGAGCCTTATGTAGACCCTGTCAAGATCCCTGAAACCTTCTTTAGACCATATATTGGACCCTGAAGTCTTATTTATACTCTCTCAAAGACCCTCAAAACTTATTTAGACACCCTCTAGGCCCCCAAAGCCTTATTCATAACCCATGTAGGCTCCTGAAACCTGATTTAAACCCTTTCTAGCCATCTGCATGCTTTTAGACCCTCTAAAGGCCCCTAAAACCTTATTTAGACCCTCTCTAGGCGCCTGCCTATATTGCCTATATGCAGAGCTGACCCTGATTTCAATGGAGCCTTATGTAGACCCTGTCAAGATCCCTGAAACCTTGTTTAGACCATATATTGGACCCTGAAGTCTTATTTATGCTCTCTCAAATAACCTCAAAACTTATTTAGACCCCCTCTAAGCCCCCAAAGCCTTATTTATACCCCCTCTAAGTTCCTGAAACCTGATTTAAACCCTTTCTTGCCATCTGCATGCTTTTAGACCCTCTAAAGGCCCCTGACACCTTATTTAGACCCTCTCTAGGCGCCTGCCTATATTGCCTATATGCAGAGCTGACCCTGATTTCAATGGAGCCTTATGTAGACCCTGTTAAGATCCCTGAAACCTTATTTAGACCATATATTGGACCCTGAAGCCTTATTTATACACTCTACAATACCCTCAAAATTTATTAAGACCCCCTCTAGGCCCCCAAAGTCGTATTTACACCCCCTCTAAGCTCCTGAAACCTGATTTAAACCCTTTCTAGCCATCTGCATGCTTTTAGACCCTCTAAAGGCCCCTAAAACCTTATTTAGACCCTCTCTAGGCGCCTGCCTATATTGCCTATATGCAGAGCTGACCCTGATTTCAATGGAGCCTTATGCAGACCCTGTCAAGATCCCTGAAACCTTGTTTAGACCATATATTGGACCCTGAAGTCTTATTTATACTCTCTCAAAGACCCTCAAAACTTATTTAGACCCCCTCTAAGCCCCCAAAGCCTTATTTATACCCCCTCTAAGTTCCTGAAACCTGATTTAAACCCTTTCTTGCCATCTGCATGCTTTTAGTTCCTCTAAATGCCCCTAAAACATTATTTAGACCCTCTCTAGGCGCCTGCCTATATTGCCTATATGCAGAGCTGACCCTGATTTCAATGGACCCTTATGTAGACCCTGTCAAGATCCCTGAAACCTTATTTAGACCATATATTGGACCCTGAAGTCTTATTTATACTCTCTCAAAGACCCTCAAAACTTATTTAGACCCCCTCTAGGCCACCAAAGCCTTATTTATACCCCCTCTAAGCTCCTGAAAGCTTATTTAAACCCTTTCTAGCCATCTGCATGCTTTTAGACCCTCTAAACGCCCCTAAAACCTTATTTATACCCTCTCTAGGCGCCTGCCTACATTGCCTATATGCAGAGCTGACCCTGATTTCAATGGAGCCTTATGTAGACCCTGTCAAGATCCCTGAAACCTTCTTTAGACCATATATTGGACCCTGAAGTCTTATTTATACTCTCTCAAAGGCCCTCAAAACTTATTTAGACCCCCTCGAGTCCCCCAAAGCCTTATTCATAACCCATGTAGGCTCCTGAAACCTGATTTAAACCCCTTCTAGCCGTCTGCATACTTTTAGACCCTCTAAAGGCCCCTAAAACCTTATTTAGACCCTCTCTAGGCGGCTGCCTATATTGCCTATATGCAGAGCTGACCCTGATTTCAATGGAGCATTATGTAGACCCTGTCAAGGCCCCTCAAACCTTCTTAAGACCATCTATTGGACCTTGAAGCCTTATTTATACACTCTCAAATACCCTCAAAACTTATTTACACCCCCTCTAGGCCCCTAAAGCCTTATTTATACCCCCTCTAAGTTCCTGAAACCTGATTTAAACCCTTTCTTGCCATCTGCATGCTTTTAGACCCTCTAAACGCCCCTGAAACCTTATTTAGACCCTCTCTAGGCGCCTGCCTATATTGCCTATATGCAGAGCTGACCCTGATTTCAATGGAGCCTTATGTAGACCCTGTCAAGATCCCTGAAACCTTGTTTAGACCATATATTGGACCGTGAAGTCTTATTTATACTCTCTCAAAGACCCTCAAAACTTATTTAGACCCCCTCTAGGCCCCCAAAGCCTTATCCATAACCCATGTAGGCTCCTGAAACCTGATTTAAACCCTTTCTTGCCATCTGCATGCTTTTAGACCCTCTAAAGGCCCCTGAAACCTTATTTAAACCCTCTCTAGGCGCCTGCCTATATTGCCTATATGCAGAGCTGACCCTGATTTCAATGGAGCCTTATGTAGACCCTGTCAAGATCCCTGAAACCTTATTTAGACCATATATTGGACCCTGAAGTCTTATTTATACTCTCTCAAAGACCCTCAAAATTTATTAAGACCCCCTCTAGGCCCCCAAAGTCGTATTTACACCCTCTCTAAGCTCCTGAAACCTGATTTAAACCCTTTCTAGCCATCTGCATGCTTTTAGACCCTCTAAAGGCCCCTAAAACCTTAGACCCTCTCTAGGCGGCTGCCTATATTACCTATATGCAGAGCTGACCCTGATTTCAATGGACCCTTATGTAGACCCTGTCAAGATCCCTGAAACCTTATTTAGACCATATATTGGACCCTGAAGTCTTATTTATACTCTCTCAAAGACCCTCAAAACTTATTTAGACCCCCTCTAGGCCACCAAAGCCTTATTTATACCCCCTCTAAGCTCCTGAAAGCTTATTTAAACCCTTTCTAGCCATCTGCATGCTTTTAGACCCTCTAAACGCCCCTAAAACCTTATTTAGACCCTCTCTAGGCGCCTGCCTACATTGCCTATATGCAGAGCTGACCCTGATTTCAATGGAGCCTTATGTAGACCCTGTCAAGATCCCTGAAACCTTCTTTAGACCATATATTGGACCCTGAAGTCTTATTTATACTCTCTCAAAGGCCCTCAAAACTTATTTAGACCCCCTCGAGTCCCCCAAAGCCTTATTCATAACCCATGTAGGCTCCTGAAACCTGATTTAAACCCCTTCTAGCCGTCTGCATACTTTTAGACCCTCTAAAGGCCCCTAAAACCTTATTTAGACCCTCTCTAGGCGGCTGCCTATATTGCCTATATGCAGAGCTGACCCTGATTTCAATGGAGCATTATGTAGACCCTGTCAAGGCCCCTCAAACCTTCTTAAGACCATCTATTGGACCTTGAAGCCTTATTTATACACTCTCAAATACCCTCAAAACTTATTTACACCCCCTCTAGGCCCCAAAAGCCTTATTTATACCCCCTCTAAGTTCCTGAAACCTGATTTAAACCCTTTCTTGCCATCTGCATGCTTTTAGACCCTCTAAACGCCCCTGAAACCTTATTTAGACCCTCTCTAGGCGCCTGCCTATATTGCCTATATGCAGAGCTGACCCTGATTTCAATGGAGCATTATGTAGACCCTGTCAAGGCCCCTCAAACCTTCTTAAGACCATCTATTGGACCTTGAAGCCTTATTTATACACTCTCAAATACCCTCAAAACTTATTTACACCCCCTCTAGGCCCCAAAAGCCTTATTTATACCCCCTCTAAGTTCCTGAAACCTGATTTAAACCCTTTCTTGCCATCTGCATGCTTTTAGACCCTCTAAACGCCCCTGAAACCTTATTTAGACCCTCTCTAGGCGCCTGCCTATATTGCCTATATGCAGAGCTGACCCTGATTTCAATGGAGCCTTATGTAGACCCTGTCAAGATCCCTGAAACCTTGTTTAGACCATATATTGGACCCTGAAGTCTTATTTATACTCTCTCAAAGACCCTCAAAACTTATTTAGACCCCCTCTAGGCCCCCAAAGCCTTATCCATAACCCATGTAGGCTCCTGAAACCTGATTTAAACCCCTTCTAGCCCTCTGCATACGTTTAGACCCTCTAAAGGCCCCTAAAACCTTATTTAGACCCTGTCTAGGCGGCTGCCTATATTGCCTATATGCAGAGCTGACCCTGATTTCAATGGAGCCTTATGTAAACCCTGTCAAGGCCCCTCAAACCTTCTTAAGACCATATATTGGACCCTGAAGCCTTATTTATACACTCTCAAATACCATCAAAATTTATTAAGACCCCCTCTAGGTCCCCAAAGTCGTATTTACACCACCTCTAAGCTCCTGAAACCTTATTTAAACCCTTTCTAGCCATCTGCATGCTTTTAGACCCTCTAAATGCCCCTAAAACATTATTTAGACCTTCTCTAGGCGCCTGCCTATATTGCCTATATGCAGAGCTGACCCTGATTTCAATGGAGCCTTATGTAGACCCTGTCAAGATCCCTGAAACTTTGTTTAGACCATATATTGGACCCTGAAGTCTTATTTATACTCTCTCAAATACCCTCAAAACTTATTTAGACCCCCTCTAGGCCCCCAAAGCCTTATTTATACCCCCTCTAAGCTCCTGAAACCTGATTTAAACCCTTTCTAGCCATATGCATGCTTTTAGACCCTCTAAAGGCCCCTGAAACCTTATTTAAACCCTCTCTAGGCGCCTGCCTATATTGCCTATATGCAGAGCTGACCCTGATTTCAATGGAGCCTTATGTAGACCCTGTCAAGATCCCTGAAACCTTATTTAGACCATATATTGGACCCTGAAGTCTTATTTATACTCTCTCAAAAACCCTCAAAACTTATTTAGACACCCTCTAGGCCCCCAAAGTCGTATTTACACCCCCTCTAAGCCTACGAAACCTTATTTAAACCCTTTCTAGCCATCTGCATGCTTTTAGACCCTCTAAATGCCCCTAAAACATTATTTAGACCTTCTCTAGGCGCCTGCCTATATTGCCTATATGCAGAGCTGACCCTGATTTCAATGGAGCCTTATGTAGACCCTGTCAAGATCCCTGAAACTTTGTTTAGACCATATATTGGACCCTGAAGTCTTATTTATACTCTCTCAAATACCCTCAAAACTTATTTAGACCCCCTCTAGGCCCCCAAAGCCTTATTTATACCCCCTCTAAGCTCCTGAAACCTGATTTAAACCCTTTCTAGCCATATGCATGCTTTTAGACCCTCTAAAGGCCCCTGAAACCTTACTTAAACCCTCTCTAGGCGCCTGCCTATATTGCCTATATGCAGAGCTGACCCTGATTTCAATGGAGCCCTTATGTAGACCCTGTCAAGATCCCTGAAACCTTATTTAGACCATATATTGGACCCTGAAGTCTTATTTATACTCTCTCAAAGACCCTCAAAACTTATTTAGACCCCCTCTAGGCCACCAAAGCCTTATTTATACCCCCTCTAAGCTCCTGAAAGCTTATTTAAACCCTTTCTAGCCATCTGCATGCTTTTAGACCCTCTAAACGCCCCTAAAACCTTATTTAGACCCTCTCTAGGCGCCTGCCTACATTGCCTATATGCAGAGCTGACCCTGATTTCAATGGAGCCTTATGTAGACCCTGTCAAGATCCCTGAAACCTTCTTTAGACCATATATTGGACCCTGAAGTCTTATTTATACTCTCTCAAAGGCCCTCAAAACTTATTTAGACCCCCTCGAGTCCCCCAAAGCCTGTATTCATAACCCATGTAGGCTCCTGAAACCTGATTTAAACCCCTTCTAGCCGTCTGCATACTTTTAGACCCTCTAAAGGCCCCTAAAACCTTATTTAGACCCTCTCTAGGCGGCTGCCTATATTGCCTATATGCAGAGCTGACCCTGATTTCAATGGCATTATGTAGACCCTGTCAAGGCCCCTCAAACCTTCTTAAGACCATCTATTGGACCTTGAAGCCTTATTTATACACTCTCAAATACCCTCAAAACTTATTTACACCCCCTCTAGGCCCCAAAAGCCTTATTTATACCCCCTCTAAGTTCCTGAAACCTGATTTAAACCCTTTCTTGCCATCTGCATGCTTTTAGACCCTCTAAACGCCCCTGAAACCTTATTTAGACCCTCTCTAGGCGCCTGCCTATATTGCCTATATGCAGAGCTGACCCTGATTTCAATGGAGCATTATGTAGACCCTGTCAAGGCCCCTCAAACCTTCTTAAGACCATCTATTGGACCTTGAAGCCTTATTTATACACTCTCAAATACCCTCAAAACTTATTTACACCCCCTCTAGGCCCCAAAAGCCTTATTTATACCCCCTCTAAGTTCCTGAAACCTGATTTAAACCCTTTCTTGCCATCTGCATGCTTTTAGACCCTCTAAACGCCCCTGAAACCTTATTTAGACCCTCTCTAGGCGCCTGCCTATATTGCCTATATGCAGAGCTGACCCTGATTTCAATGGAGCCTTATGTAGACCCTGTCAAGATCCCTGAAACCTTGTTTAGACCATATATTGGACCCTGAAGTCTTATTTATACTCTCTCAAAGACCCTCAAAACTTATTTAGACCCCCTCTAGGCCCCCAAAGCCTTATCCATAACCCATGTAGGCTCCTGAAACCTGATTTAAACCCCTTCTAGCCCTCTGCATACGTTTAGACCCTCTAAAGGCCCCTAAAACCTTATTTAGACCCTGTCTAGGCGGCTGCCTATATTGCCTATATGCAGAGCTGACCCTGATTTCAATGGAGCCTTATGTAAACCCTGTCAAGGCCCCTCAAACCTTCTTAAGACCATATATTGGACCCTGAAGCCTTATTTATACACTCTCAAATACCATCAAAATTTATTAAGACCCCCTCTAGGTCCCCAAAGTCGTATTTACACCCCCTCTAAGCTCCTGAAACCTTATTTAAACCCTTTCTAGCCATCTGCATGCTTTTAGACCCTCTAAATGCCCCTAAAACATTATTTAGACCTTCTCTAGGCGCCTGCCTATATTGCCTATATGCAGAGCTGACCCTGATTTCAATGGAGCCTTATGTAGACCCTGTCAAGATCCCTGAAACTTTGTTTAGACCATATATTGGACCCTGAAGTCTTATTTATACTCTCTCAAATACCCTCAAAACTTATTTAGACCCCCTCTAGGCCCCCAAAGCCTTATTTATACCCCCTCTAAGCTCCTGAAACCTGATTTAAACCCTTTCTAGCCATATGCATGCTTTTAGACCCTCTAAAGGCCCCTGAAACCTTATTTAAACCCTCTCTAGGCGCCTGCCTATATTGCCTATATGCAGAGCTGACCCTGATTTCAATGGAGCCTTATGTAGACCCTGTCAAGATCCCTGAAACCTTATTTAGACCATATATTGGACCCTGAAGTCTTATTTATACTCTCTCAAAAACCCTCAAAACTTATTTAGACACCCTCTAGGCCCCCAAAGTCGTATTTACACCCCCTCTAAGCTCCTGAAACCTTATTTAAACCCTTTCTAGCCATCTGCATGCTTTTAGACCCTCTAAATGCCCCTAAAACATTATTTAGACCTTCTCTAGGCGCCTGCCTATATTGCCTATATGCAGAGCTGACCCTGATTTCAATGGAGCCTTATGTAGACCCTGTCAAGATCCCTGAAACTTTGTTTAGACCATATATTGGACCCTGAAGTCTTATTTATACTCTCTCAAATACCCTCAAAACTTATTTAGACCCCCTCTAGGCCCCCAAAGCCTTATTTATACCCCCTCTAAGCTCCTGAAACCTGATTTAAACCCTTTCTAGCCATATGCATGCTTTTAGACCCTCTAAAGGCCCCTGAAACCTTACTTAAACCCTCTCTAGGCGCCTGCCTATATTGCCTATATGCAGAGCTGACCCTGATTTCAATGGAGCCTTATGTAGACCCTGTCAAGATCCCTGAAACCTTCTTTAGACCATATATTGGACCCTGAAGTCTTATTTATACTCTCTCAAAGGCCCTCAAAACTTATTTAGACCCCCTCGAGTCCCCCAAAGCCTTATTCATAACCCATGTAGGCTCCTGAAACCTGATTTAAACCCCTTCTAGCCGTCTGCATACTTTTAGACCCTCTAAAGGCCCCTAAAACCTTATTTAGACCCTCTCTAGGCGGCTGCCTATATTGCCTATATGCAGAGCTGACCCTGATTTCAATGGAGCATTATGTAGACCCTGTCAAGGCCCCTCAAACCTTCTTAAGACCATCTATTGGACCTTGAAGCCTTATTTATACACTCTCAAATACCCTCAAAACTTATTTACACCCCCTCTAGGCCCCAAAAGCCTTATTTATACCCCCTCTAAGTTCCTGAAACCTGATTTAAACCCTTCTTGCCATCTGCATGCTTTTAGACCCTCTAAACGCCCCTGAAACCTTATTTAGACCCTCTCTAGGCGCCTGCCTATATTGCCTATATGCAGAGCTGACCCTGATTTCAATGGAGCATTATGTAGACCCTGTCAAGGCCCCTCAAACCTTCTTAAGACCATCTATTGGACCTTGAAGCCTTATTTATACACTCTCAAATACCCTCAAAACTTATTTACACCCCCTCTAGGCCCCAAAAGCCTTATTTATACCCCCTCTAAGTTCCTGAAACCTGATTTAAACCCTTTCTTGCCATCTGCATGCTTTTAGACCCTCTAAACGCCCCTGAAACCTTATTTAGACCCTCTCTAGGCGCCTGCCTATATTGCCTATATGCAGAGCTGACCCTGATTTCAATGGAGCCTTATGTAGACCCTGTCAAGATCCCTGAAACCTTGTTTAGACCATATATTGGACCCTGAAGTCTTATTTATACTCTCTCAAAGACCCTCAAAACTTATTTAGACCCCCTCTAGGCCCCCAAAGCCTTATCCATAACCCATGTAGGCTCCTGAAACCTGATTTAAACCCCTTCTAGCCCTCTGCATACGTTTAGACCCTCTAACGGCCCCTAAAACCTTATTTAGACCCTGTCTAGGCGGCTGCCTATATTGCCTATATGCAGAGCTGACCCTGATTTCAATGGAGCCTTATGTAAACCCTGTCAAGGCCCCTCAAACCTTCTTAAGACCATATATTGGACCCTGAAGCCTTATTTATACACTCTCAAATACCATCAAAATTTATTAAGACCCCCTCTAGGTCCCCAAAGTCGTATTTACACCCCCTCTAAGCTCCTGAAACCTTATTTAAACCCTTTCTAGCCATCTGCATGCTTTTAGACCCTCTAAATGCCCCTAAAACATTATTTAGACCTTCTCTAGGCGCCTGCCTATATTGCCTATATGCAGAGCTGACCCTGATTTCAATGGAGCCTTATGTAGACCCTGTCAAGATCCCTGAAACTTTGTTTAGACCATATATTGGACCCTGAAGTCTTATTTATACTCTCTCAAATACCCTCAAAACTTATTTAGACCCCCTCTAGGCCCCCAAAGCCTTATTTATACCCCCTCTAAGCTCCTGAAACCTGATTTAAACCCTTTCTAGCCATATGCATGCTTTTAGACCCTCTAAAGGCCCCTGAAACCTTATTTAAACCCTCTCTAGGCGCCTGCCTATATTGCCTATATGCAGAGCTGACCCTGATTTCAATGGAGCCTTATGTAGACCCTGTCAAGATCCCTGAAACCTTATTTAGACCATATATTGGACCCTGAAGTCTTATTTATACTCTCTCAAAGACCCTCAAAACTTATTTAGACACCCTCTAGGCCCCCAAAGCCTTATTCATAACCCATGTAGGCTCCTGAAACCTGATTTAAACCCTTTCTAGCCATCTGCATGCTTTTAGACCCTCTAAAGGCCCCTAAAACCTTAGACCCTCTCTAGGCGCCTGCCTATATTGCCTATATGCAGAGCTGACCCTGATTTCAATGGAGCCTTATGTAGACCCTGTCAAGATCCCTGAAACCTTGTTTAGACCATATATTGGAACCTGAAGTCTTATTTATGCTCTCTCAAATAACCTCAAAACTTATTTAGACCCCCTCTAAGTTCCTGAAACCTGATTTAAACCCTTTCTTGCCATCTGCATGCTTTTAGACCCTCTAAAGGCCCCTGACACCTTATTTAGACCCTCTCTAGGCGCCTGCCTATATTGCCTATATGCAGAGCTGACCCTGATTTCAATGGAGCCTTATGTAGACCCTGTTAAGATCCCTGAAACCTTATTTAGGCCATATATTGGACCCTGAAGCCTTATTTATACACTCTCCAATACCCTCAAAATTTATTAAGACCCCCTCTAGGCCCCCAAAGTCGTATTTACACCCCCTCTAAGCTCCTGAAACCTGATTTAAACCCTTTCTAGCCATCTGCATGCTTTTAGACCCTCTAAAGGCCCCTAAAACCTTATTTAGACCCCTCTCTAGGCGCCTATATTGCCTATATGCAGAGCTGACCCTGATTTCAATGGAGCCTTATGTAGACCCTGTCAAGATCCCTGAAACCTTGTTTAGACCATATATTGGACCCTGAAGTCTTATTTATGCTCTCTCAAATAACCTCAAAACTTATTTAGACCCCCTCTAAGCCCCCAAAGCCTTATTTATACCCCCTCTAAGTTCCTGAAACCTGATTTAAACCCTTTCTTGCCATCTGCATGCTTTTAGACCCTCTAAAGGCCCCTGACACCTTATTTAGACCCTCTCTAGGCGCCTGCCTATATTGCCTATATGCAGAGCTGACCCTGATTTCAATGGAGCCTTATGTAGACCCTGTTAAGATCCCTGAAACCTTATTTAGACTATATATTGGACCCTGAAGCCTTATTTATACACTCTCCAATACCCTCAAAATTTATTAAGACCCCCTCTAGGCCCCCAAAGTCGTATTTACACCCTCTCTAAGCTCCTGAAACCGGATTTAAACCCTTTCTAGCCATCTGCATGCTTTAAGACCCTCTAAAGGCGTCTAAAACCTTATTTAGACCCTCTCTAGGCGGCTGCCTATATTGCCTATATGC
>CM035793.1:46993650-47033710 GCA_020466265.1 Siphamia tubifer | reverse complement strand
CCAAAGCCTTATTTATACCCCCTCTAAGCTCCTGAAACCTGATTTAAACCCTTTCTAGCCATATGCATGCTTTTAGACCCTCTAAAGGCCCCTGAAACCTTATTTAGACCCTCTCTAGGCGCCTGCCTATATTGCCTATATGCAGAGCTGACCCTGATTTCAATGGAGCCTTATGTAGACCCTGTCAAGATCCCTGAAACCTTATTTAGACCATATATTGGACCCTGACGTCTTATTTATACTCTCTCAAAAACCCTCAAAACTTATTTAGACACCCTCTAGGCCCCCAAAGTCGTATTTACACCCCCTCTAAGCTCCTGAAACCTTATTTAAACCCTTTCTAGCCATCTGCATGCTTTTAGACCCTCTAAATGCCCCTAAAACATTATTTAGACCCTCTCTAGGCGCCTGCCTATATTGCCTATATGCAGAGCTGACCCTGATTTCAATGGAGCCTTATGTAGACCCTGTCAAGATCCCTGAAACCTTGTTTAGACCATATATTGGACCCTGAAGTCTTATTTATGCTCTCTCAAATAACCTCAAAACTTATTTAGACCCCCTCTAAGCCCCCAAAGCCTTATTTATACCCCCTCTAAGTTCCTGAAACCTGATTTAAACCCTTTCTTGCCATCTGCATGCTTTTAGACCCTCTAAAGGCCCCTGAAACCTTATTTAAACCCTCTCTAGGCGCCTGCCTATATTGCCTATATGCAGAGCTGACCCTGATTTCAATGGAGCCTTATGTAGACCCTGTCAAGATCCCTGAAACCTTATTTAGACCATATATTGGACCCTGAAGTCTTATTTATACTCTCTCAAAGACCCTCAAAATTTATTAAGACCCCCTCTAGGCCCCCAAAGTCGTATTTACACCCTCTCTAAGCTCCTGAAACCTGATTTAAACCCTTTCTAGCCATCTGCATGCTTTTAGACCCTCTAAAGGCCCCTAAAACCTTAGACCCTCTCTAGGCGGCTGCCTATATTACCTATATGCAGAGCTGACCCTGATTTCAATGGACCCTTATGTAGACCCTGTCAAGATCCCTGAAACCTTATTTAGACCATATATTGGACCCTGAAGTCTTATTTATACTCTCTCAAAGACCCTCAAAACTTATTTAGACCCCCTCTAGGCCACCAAAGCCTTATTTATACCCCCTCTAAGCTCCTGAAAGCTTATTTAAACCCTTTCTAGCCATCTGCATGCTTTTAGACCCTCTAAACGCCCCTAAAACCTTATTTAGACCCTCTCTAGGCGCCTGCCTACATTGCCTATATGCAGAGCTGACCCTGATTTCAATGGAGCCTTATGTAGACCCTGTCAAGATCCCTGAAACCTTCTTTAGACCATATATTGGACCCTGAAGTCTTATTTATACTCTCTCAAAGGCCCTCAAAACTTATTTAGACCCCCTCGAGTCCCCCAAAGCCTTATTCATAACCCATGTAGGCTCCTGAAACCTGATTTAAACCCCTTCTAGCCGTCTGCATACTTTTAGACCCTCTAAAGGCCCCTAAAACCTTATTTAGACCCTCTCTAGGCGGCTGCCTATATTGCCTATATGCGGAGCTGACCCTGATTTCAATGGAGCATTATGTAGACCCTGTCAAGGCCCCTCAAACCTTCTTAAGACCATCTATTGGACCTTGAAGCCTTATTTATACACTCTCAAATACCCTCAAAACTTATTTACACCCCCTCTAGGCCCCAAAAGCCTTATTTATACCCCCTCTAAGTTCCTGAAACCTGATTTAAACCCTTTCTTGCCATCTGCATGCTTTTAGACCCTCTAAACGCCCCTGAAACCTTATTTAGACCCTCTCTAGGCGCCTGCCTATATTGCCTATATGCAGAGCTGACCCTGATTTCAATGGAGCATTATGTAGACCCTGTCAAGGCCCCTCAAACCTTCTTAAGACCATCTATTGGACCTTGAAGCCTTATTTATACACTCTCAAATACCCTCAAAACTTATTTACACCCCCTCTAGGCCCCAAAAGCCTTATTTATACCCCCTCTAAGTTCCTGAAACCTGATTTAAACCCTTTCTTGCCATCTGCATGCTTTTAGACCCTCTAAACGCCCCTGAAACCTTATTTAGACCCTCTCTAGGCGCCTGCCTATATTGCCTATATGCAGAGCTGACCCTGATTTCAATGGAGCCTTATGTAGACCCTGTCAAGATCCCTGAAACCTTGTTTAGACCATATATTGGACCCTGAAGTCTTATTTATACTCTCTCAAAGACCCTCAAAACTTATTTAGACCCCCTCTAGGCCCCCAAAGCCTTATCCATAACCCATGTAGGCTCCTGAAACCTGATTTAAACCCCTTCTAGCCCTCTGCATACGTTTAGACCCTCTAAAGGCCCCTAAAACCTTATTTAGACCCTGTCTAGGCGGCTGCCTATATTGCCTATATGCAGAGCTGACCCTGATTTCAATGGAGCCTTATGTAAACCCTGTCAAGGCCCCTCAAACCTTCTTAAGACCATATATTGGACCCTGAAGCCTTATTTATACACTCTCAAATACCATCAAAATTTATTAAGACCCCCTCTAGGTCCCCAAAGTCGTATTTACACCCCCTCTAAGCTCCTGAAACCTTATTTAAACCCTTTCTAGCCATCTGCATGCTTTTAGACCCTCTAAATGCCCCTAAAACATTATTTAGACCTTCTCTAGGCGCCTGCCTATATTGCCTATATGCAGAGCTGACCCTGATTTCAATGGAGCCTTATGTAGACCCTGTCAAGATCCCTGAAACTTTGTTTAGACCATATATTGGACCCTGAAGTCTTATTTATACTCTCTCAAATACCCTCAAAACTTATTTAGACCCCCTCTAGGCCCCCAAAGCCTTATTTATACCCCCTCTAAGCTCCTGAAACCTGATTTAAACCCTTTCTAGCCATATGCATGCTTTTAGACCCTCTAAAGGCCCCTGAAACCTTATTTAAACCCTCTCTAGGCGCCTGCCTATATTGCCTATATGCAGAGCTGACCCTGATTTCAATGGAGCCTTATGTAGACCCTGTCAAGATCCCTGAAACCTTCTTTAGACCATATATTGGACCCTGAAGTCTTATTTATACTCTCTCAAAGACCCTCAAAACTTATTTAGACACCCTCTAGGCCCCCAAAGCCTTATTCATAACCCATGTAGGCTCCTGAAACCTGATTTAAACCCTTTCTAGCCATCTGCATGCTTTTAGACCCTCTAAAGGCCCCTAAAACCTTATTTAGACCCTCTCTAGGCGCCTGCCTATATTGCCTATATGCAGAGCTGACCCTGATTTCAATGGAGCCTTATGTAGACCCTGTCAAGATCCCTGAAACCTTGTTTAGACCATATATTGGACCCTGAAGTCTTATTTATGCTCTCTCAAATAACCTCAAAACTTATTTAGACCCCCTCTAAGCCCCCAAAGCCTTATTTATACCCCCTCTAAGTTCCTGAAACCTGATTTAAAACCCTTTCTTGCCATCTGCATGCTTTTAGACCCTCTAAAGGCCCCTGAAACCTTATTTAAACCCTCTCTAGGCGCCTGCCTATATTGCCTATATGCAGAGCTGACCCTGATTTCAATGGAGCCTTATGTAGACCCTGTCAAGATCCCTGAAACCTTATTTAGACCATATATTGGACCCTGAAGTCTTATTTATACTCTCTCAAAGACCCTCAAAACTTATTTAGACACCCTCTAGGCCCCCAAAGCCTTATTCATAACCCATGTAGGCTCCTGAAACCTGATTTAAACCCTTTCTAGCCATCTGCATGCTTTTAGACCCTCTAAAGGCCCCTAAAACCTTAGACCCTCTCTAGGCGCCTGCCTATATTGCCTATATGCAGAGCTGACCCTGATTTCAATGGAGCCTTATGTAGACCCTGTCAAGATCCCTGAAACCTTGTTTAGACCATATATTGGAACCTGAAGTCTTATTTATGCTCTCTCAAATAACCTCAAAACTTATTTAGACCCCCTCTAAGTTCCTGAAACCTGATTTAAACCCTTTCTTGCCATCTGCATGCTTTTAGACCCTCTAAAGGCCCCTGACACCTTATTTAGACCCTCTCTAGGCGCCTGCCTATATTGCCTATATGCAGAGCTGACCCTGATTTCAATGGAGCCTTATGTAGACCCTGTTAAGATCCCTGAAACCTTATTTAGGCCATATATTGGACCCTGAAGCCTTATTTATACACTCTCCAATACCCTCAAAATTTATTAAGACCCCCTCTAGGCCCCCAAAGTCGTATTTACACCCCCTCTAAGCTCCTGAAACCTGATTTAAACCCTTTCTAGCCATCTGCATGCTTTTAGACCCTCTAAAGGCGTCTAAAACCTTATTTAGACCCTCTCTAGGCGGCTGCCTATATTGCCTATATGCAGAGCTGACCCTGATTTCAATGGACCCTTATGTAGACCCTGTCAAGATCCCTCAAACCTTCTTAAGACCATCTATTGGACCTTGAAGCCTTATTTATACACTCTCAAATATCCTCAAAACTTATTTACACCCCCTCTAGGCCCCAAAAGCCTTATTTATACCCCCTCTAAGTTCCTGAAACCTGATTTAAACCCTTTCTTGCCATCTGCATGCTTTTAGACCCTCTAAACGCCCCTGAAACCTTATTTAGACCCTCTCTAGGCGCCTGCCTATATTGCCTATATGCAGAGCTGACCCTGATTTCAATGGAGCCTTATGTAGACCCTGTCAAGATCCCTGAAACCTTGTTTAGACCATATATTGGACCCTGAAGTCTTATTTATACTCTCTCAAAGACCCTCAAAACTTATTTAGACCCCCTCTAGGCCCCCAAAGCCTTATTCATAACCCATGTAGGCTCCTGAAACCTGATTTAAACCCTTTCTAGCCATCTGCATGCTTTTAGACCCTCTAAAGGCCCCTAAAACCTTATTTAGACCCTCTCTAGGCGCCTGCCTATATTGCCTATATGCAGAGCTGACCCTGATTTCAATGGAGCCTTATGTAGACCCTGTCAAGATCCCTGAAACCTTGTTTAGACCATATATTGGACCCTGAAGTCTTATTTATGCTCTCTCAAATAACCTCAAAACTTATTTAGACCCCCTCTAAGCCCCCAAAGCCTTATTTATACCCCCTCTAAGTTCCTGAAACCTGATTTAAACCCTTTCTTGCCATCTGCATGCTTTTAGACCCTCTAAAGGCCCCTGACACCTTATTTAGACCCTCTCTAGGCGCCTGCCTATATTGCCTATATGCAGAGCTGACCCTGATTTCAATGGAGCCTTATGTAGACCCTGTTAAGATCCCTGAAACCTTATTTAGACCATATATTGGACCCTGAAGCCTTATTTATACACTCTCCAATACCCTCAAAATTTATTAAGACCCCCTCTAGGCCCCCAAAGTCGTATTTACACCCTCTCTAAGCTCCTGAAACCGGATTTAAACCCTTTCTAGCCATCTGCATGCTTTAAGACCCTCTAAAGGCGTCTAAAACCTTATTTAGACCCTCTCTAGGCGGCTGCCTATATTGCCTATATGCAGAGCTGACCCTGATTTCAATGGACCCTTATGTAGACCCTGTCAAGATCCCTGAAACCTTATTTAGACCATATATTGGACCCTGAAGTCTTATTTATACTCTCTCAAAGACCCTCAAAACTTATTTAGACCCCCTCTAGGCCACCAAAGCCTTATTTATACCCCCTCTAAGCTCCTGAAAGCTTATTTAAACCCTTTCTAGCCATCTGCATGCTTTTAGACCCTCTAAACGCCCCTAAAACCTTATTTATACCCTCTCTAGGCGCCTGCCTACATTGCCTATATGCAGAGCTGACCCTGATTTCAATGGAGCCTTATGTAGACCCTGTCAAGATCCCTGAAACCTTCTTTAGACCATATATTGGACCCTGAAGTCTTATTTATACTCTCTCAAAGGCCCTCAAAACTTATTTAGACCCCCTCGAGTCCCCCAAAGCCTTATTCATAACCCATGTAGGCTCCTGAAACCTGATTTAAACCCCTTCTAGCCGTCTGCATACTTTTAGACCCTCTAAAGGCCCCTAAAACCTTATTTAGACCCTCTCTAGGCGGCTGCCTATATTGCCTATATGCAGAGCTGACCCTGATTTCAATGGAGCATTATGTAGACCCTGTCAAGGCCCCTCAAACCTTCTTAAGACCATCTATTGGACCTTGAAGCCTTATTTATACACTCTCAAATACCCTCAAAACTTATTTACACCCCCTCTAGGCCCCAAAAGCCTTATTTATACCCCCTCTAAGTTCCTGAAACCTGATTTAAACCCTTTCTTGCCATCTGCATGCTTTTAGACCCTCTAAACGCCCTGAAACCTTATTTAGACCCTCTCTAGGCGCCTGCCTATATTGCCTATATGCAGAGCTGACCCTGATTTCAATGGAGCCTTATGTAGACCCTGTCAAGATCCCTGAAACCTTGTTTAGACCATATATTGGACCCTGAAGTCTTATTTATACTCTCTCAAAGACCCTCAAAACTTATTTAGACCCCCTCTAGGCCCCCAAAGCCTTATTCATAACCCATGTAGGCTCCTGAAACCTGATTTAAACCCTTTCTAGCCATCTGCATGCTTTGAGACCCTCTAAAGGCCCCTAAAACCTTATTTAGACCCTCTCTAGGCGCCTGCCTATATTGCCTATATGCAGAGCTGACCCTGATTTCAATGGAGCCTTATGTAAACCCTGTCAAGGCCCCTCAAACCTTCTTAAGACCATATATTGGACCCTGAAGCCTTATTTATACACTCTCAAATACCATCAAAATTTATTAAGACCCCCTCTAGGCCCCCAAAGTCGTATTTACACCCCCTCTAAGCTCCTGAAACCTTATTTAAACCCTTTCTAGCCATCTGCATGCTTTTAGACCCTCTAAATGCCCCTAAAACATTATTTAGACCTTCTCTAGGCGCCTGCCTATATTGCCTATATGCAGAGCTGACCCTGATTTCAATGGAGCCTTATGTAGACCCTGTCAAGATCCCTGAAACTTTGTTTAGACCATATATTGGACCCTGAAGTCTTATTTATACCCTCTCAAATACCCTCAAAACTTATTTAGACCCCCTCTAGGCCCCCAAAGCCTTATTTATACCCCCTCTAAGCTCCTGAAACCTGATTTAAACCCTTTCTAGCCATATGCATGCTTTTAGACCCTCTAAAGGCCCCTGAAACCTTATTTAGACCCTCTCTAGGCGCCTGCCTATATTGCCTATATGCAGAGCTGACCCTGATTTCAATGGAGCCTTATGTAGACCCTGTCAAGATCCCTGAAACCTTATTTAGACCATATATTGGACCCTGACGTCTTATTTATACTCTCTCAAAAACCCTCAAAACTTATTTAGACACCCTCTAGGCCCCCAAAGTCGTATTTACACCCCCTCTAAGCTCCTGAAACCTTATTTAAACCCTTTCTAGCCATCTGCATGCTTTTAGACCCTCTAAATGCCCCTAAAACATTATTTAGACCCTCTCTAGGCGCCTGCCTATATTGCCTATATGCAGAGCTGACCCTGATTTCAATGGAGCCTTATGTAGACCCTGTCAAGATCCCTGAAACCTTGTTTAGACCATATATTGGACCCTGAAGTCTTATTTATGCTCTCTCAAATAACCTCAAAACTTATTTAGACCCCCTCTAAGCCCCCAAAGCCTTATTTATACCCCCTCTAAGTTCCTGAAACCTGATTTAAACCCTTTCTTGCCATCTGCATGCTTTTAGACCCTCTAAAGGCCCCTGAAACCTTATTTAAACCCTCTCTAGGCGCCTGCCTATATTGCCTATATGCAGAGCTGACCCTGATTTCAATGGAGCCTTATGTAGACCCTGTCAAGATCCCTGAAACCTTATTTAGACCATATATTGGACCCTGAAGTCTTATTTATACTCTCTCAAAGACCCTCAAAATTTATTAAGACCCCCTCTAGGCCCCCAAAGTCGTATTTACACCCTCTCTAAGCTCCTGAAACCTGATTTAAACCCTTTCTAGCCATCTGCATGCTTTTAGACCCTCTAAAGGCCCCTAAAACCTTAGACCCTCTCTAGGCGGCTGCCTATATTACCTATATGCAGAGCTGACCCTGATTTCAATGGACCCTTATGTAGACCCTGTCAAGATCCCTGAAACCTTATTTAGACCATATATTGGACCCTGAAGTCTTATTTATACTCTCTCAAAGACCCTCAAAACTTATTTAGACCCCCTCTAGGCCACCAAAGCCTTATTTATACCCCCTCTAAGCTCCTGAAAGCTTATTTAAACCCTTTCTAGCCATCTGCATGCTTTTAGACCCTCTAAACGCCCCTAAAACCTTATTTAGACCCTCTCTAGGCGCCTGCCTACATTGCCTATATGCAGAGCTGACCCTGATTTCAATGGAGCCTTATGTAGACCCTGTCAAGATCCCTGAAACCTTCTTTAGACCATATATTGGACCCTGAAGTCTTATTTATACTCTCTCAAAGGCCCTCAAAACTTATTTAGACCCCCTCGAGTCCCCCAAAGCCTTATTCATAACCCATGTAGGCTCCTGAAACCTGATTTAAACCCCTTCTAGCCGTCTGCATACTTTTAGACCCTCTAAAGGCCCCTAAAACCTTATTTAGACCCTCTCTAGGCGGCTGCCTATATTGCCTATATGCAGAGCTGACCCTGATTTCAATGGAGCATTATGTAGACCCTGTCAAGGCCCCTCAAACCTTCTTAAGACCATCTATTGGACCTTGAAGCCTTATTTATACACTCTCAAATACCCTCAAAACTTATTTACACCCCCTCTAGGCCCCAAAAGCCTTATTTATACCCCCTCTAAGTTCCTGAAACCTGATTTAAACCCTTTCTTGCCATCTGCATGCTTTTAGACCCTCTAAACGCCCCTGAAACCTTATTTAGACCCTCTCTAGGCGCCTGCCTATATTGCCTATATGCAGAGCTGACCCTGATTTCAATGGAGCCTTATGTAGACCCTGTCAAGATCCCTGAAACCTTGTTTAGACCATATATTGGACCCTGAAGTCTTATTTATACTCTCTCAAAGACCCTCAAAACTTATTTAGACCCCCTCTAGGCCCCCAAAGCCTTATTCATAACCCATGTAGGCTCCTGAAACCTGATTTAAACCCTTTCTAGCCATCTGCATGCTTTTAGACCCTCTAAAGGCCCCTAAAACCTTATTTAGACCCTCTCTAGGCGCCTGCCTATATTGCCTATATGCAGAGCTGACCCTGATTTCAATGGAGCCTTATGTAAACCCTGTCAAGGCCCCTCAAACCTTCTTAAGACCATATATTGGACCCTGAAGCCTTATTTATACACTCTCAAATACCATCAAAATTTATTAAGACCCCCTCTAGGCCCCCAAAGTCGTATTTACACCCCCTCTAAGCTCCTGAAACCTTATTTAAACCCTTTCTAGCCATCTGCATGCTTTTAGACCCTCTAAATGCCCCTAAAACATTATTTAGACCTTCTCTAGGCGCCTGCCTATATTGCCTATATGCAGAGCTGACCCTGATTTCAATGGAGCCTTATGTAGACCCTGTCAAGATCCCTGAAACTTTGTTTAGACCATATATTGGACCCTGAAGTCTTATTTATACCCTCTCAAATACCCTCAAAACTTATTTAGACCCCCTCTAGGCCCCCAAAGCCTTATTTATACCCCCTCTAAGCTCCTGAAACCTGATTTAAACCCTTTCTAGCCATATGCATGCTTTTAGACCCTCTAAAGGCCCCTGAAACCTTATTTAGACCCTCTCTAGGCGCCTGCCTATATTGCCTATATGCAGAGCTGACCCTGATTTCAATGGAGCCTTATGTAGACCCTGTCAAGATCCCTGAAACCTTATTTAGACCATATATTGGACCCTGACGTCTTATTTATACTCTCTCAAAAACCCTCAAAACTTATTTAGACACCCTCTAGGCCCCCAAAGTCGTATTTACACCCCCTCTAAGCTCCTGAAACCTTATTTAAACCCTTTCTAGCCATCTGCATGCTTTTAGACCCTCTAAATGCCCCTAAAACATTATTTAGACCCTCTCTAGGCGCCTGCCTATATTGCCTATATGCAGAGCTGACCCTGATTTCAATGGAGCCTTATGTAGACCCTGTCAAGATCCCTGAAACCTTGTTTAGACCATATATTGGACCCTGAAGTCTTATTTATGCTCTCTCAAATAACCTCAAAACTTATTTAGACCCCCTCTAAGCCCCCAAAGCCTTATTTATACCCCCTCTAAGTTCCTGAAACCTGATTTAAACCCTTTCTTGCCATCTGCATGCTTTTAGACCCTCTAAAGGCCCCTGAAACCTTATTTAAACCCTCTCTAGGCGCCTGCCTATATTGCCTATATGCAGAGCTGACCCTGATTTCAATGGAGCCTTATGTAGACCCTGTCAAGATCCCTGAAACCTTATTTAGACCATATATTGGACCCTGAAGTCTTATTTATACTCTCAAAGACCCTCAAAATTTATTAAGACCCCCTCTAGGCCCCCAAAGTCGTATTTACACCCTCTCTAAGCTCCTGAAACCTGATTTAAACCCTTTCTAGCCATCTGCATGCTTTTAGACCCTCTAAAGGCCCCTAAAACCTTAGACCCTCTCTAGGCGGCTGCCTATATTACCTATATGCAGAGCTGACCCTGATTTCAATGGACCCTTATGTAGACCCTGTCAAGATCCCTGAAACCTTATTTAGACCATATATTGGACCCTGAAGTCTTATTTATACTCTCTCAAAGACCCTCAAAACTTATTTAGACCCCCTCTAGGCCACCAAAGCCTTATTTATACCCCCTCTAAGCTCCTGAAAGCTTATTTAAACCCTTTCTAGCCATCTGCATGCTTTTAGACCCTCTAAACGCCCCTAAAACCTTATTTAGACCCTCTCTAGGCGCCTGCCTACATTGCCTATATGCAGAGCTGACCCTGATTTCAATGGAGCCTTATGTAGACCCTGTCAAGATCCCTGAAACCTTCTTTAGACCATATATTGGACCCTGATGTCTTATTTATACTCTCTCAAAGGCCCTCAAAACTTATTTAGACCCCCTCGAGTCCCCCAAAGCCTTATTCATAACCCATGTAGGCTCCTGAAACCTGATTTAAACCCCTTCTAGCCGTCTGCATACTTTTAGACCCTCTAAAGGCCCCTAAAACCTTATTTAGACCCTCTCTAGGCGGCTGCCTATATTGCCTATATGCAGAGCTGACCCTGATTTCAATGGAGCATTATGTAGACCCTGTCAAGGCCCCTCAAACCTTCTTAAGACCATCTATTGGACCTTGAAGCCTTATTTATACACTCTCAAATACCCTCAAAACTTATTTACACCCCCTCTAGGCCCCAAAAGCCTTATTTATACCCCCTCTAAGTTCCTGAAACCTGATTTAAACCCTTTCTTGCCATCTGCATGCTTTTAGACCCTCTAAACGCCCCTGAAACCTTATTTAGACCCTCTCTAGGCGCCTGCCTATATTGCCTATATGCAGAGCTGACCCTGATTTCAATGGAGCATTATGTAGACCCTGTCAAGGCCCCTCAAACCTTCTTAAGACCATCTATTGGACCTTGAAGCCTTATTTATACACTCTCAAATACCCTCACAACTTATTTACACCCCCTCTAGGCCCCAAAAGCCTTATTTATACCCCCTCTAAGTTCCTGAAACCTGATTTAAACCCTTTCTTGCCATCTGCATGCTTTTAGACCCTCTAAACGCCCCTGAAACCTTATTTAGACCCTCTCTAGGCGCCTGCCTATATTGCCTATATGCAGAGCTGACCCTGATTTCAATGGAGCCTTATGTAGACCCTGTCAAGATCCCTGAAACCTTGTTTAGACCATATATTGGACCCTGAAGTCTTATTTATACTCTCTCAAAGACCCTCAAAACTTATTTAGACCCCCTCTAGGCCCCCAAAGCCTTATCCATAACCCATGTAGGCTCCTGAAACCTGATTTAAACCCCTTCTAGCCCTCTGCATACGTTTAGACCCTCTAAAGGCCCCTAAAACCTTATTTAGACCCTGTCTAGGCGGCTGCCTATATTGCCTATATGCAGAGCTGACCCTGATTTCAATGGAGCCTTATGTAAACCCTGTCAAGGCCCCTCAAACCTTCTTAAGACCATATATTGGACCCTGAAGCCTTATTTATACACTCTCAAATACCATCAAAATTTATTAAGACCCCCTCTAGGTCCCCAAAGTCGTATTTACACCCCCTCTAAGCTCCTGAAACCTTATTTAAACCCTTTCTAGCCATCTGCATGCTTTTAGACCCTCTAAATGCCCCTAAAACATTATTTAGACCTTCTCTAGGCGCCTGCCTATATTGCCTATATGCAGAGCTGACCCTGATTTCAATGGAGCCTTATGTAGACCCTGTCAAGATCCCTGAAACTTTGTTTAGACCATATATTGGACCCTGAAGTCTTATTTATACTCTCTCAAATACCCTCAAAACTTATTTAGACCCCCTCTAGGCCCCCAAAGCCTTATTTATACCCCCTCTAAGCTCCTGAAACCTGATTTAAACCCTTTCTAGCCATATGCATGCTTTTAGACCCTCTAAAGGCCCCTGAAACCTTATTTAAACCCTCTCTAGGCGCCTGCCTATATTGCCTATATGCAGAGCTGACCCTGATTTCAATGGAGCCTTATGTAGACCCTGTCAAGATCCCTGAAACCTTATTTAGACCATATATTGGACCCTGAAGTCTTATTTATACTCTCTCAAAAACCCTCAAAACTTATTTAGACACCCTCTAGGCCCCCAAAGTCGTATTTACACCCCCTCTAAGCTCCTGAAACCTTATTTAAACCCTTTCTAGCCATCTGCATGCTTTTAGACCCTCTAAATGCCCCTAAAACATTATTTAGACCTTCTCTAGGCGCCTGCCTATATTGCCTATATGCAGAGCTGACCCTGATTTCAATGGAGCCTTATGTAGACCCTGTCAAGATCCCTGAAACTTTGTTTAGACCATATATTGGACCCTGAAGTCTTATTTATACTCTCTCAAATACCCTCAAAACTTATTTAGACCCCCTCTAGGCCCCCAAAGCCTTATTTATACCCCCTCTAAGCTCCTGAAACCTGATTTAAACCCTTTCTAGCCATATGCATGCTTTTAGACCCTCTAAAGGCCCCTGAAACCTTACTTAAACCCTCTCTAGGCGCCTGCCTATATTGCCTATATGCAGAGCTGACCCTGATTTCAATGGAGCCTTATGTAGACCCTGTCAAGATCCCTGAAACCTTCTTTAGACCATATATTGGACCCTGAAGTCTTATTTATACTCTCTCAAAGACCCTCAAAACTTATTTAGACACCCTCTAGGCCCCCAAAGCCTTATTCATAACCCATGTAGGCTCCTGAAACCTGATTTAAACCCTTTCTAGCCATCTGCATGCTTTTAGACCCTCTAAAGGCCCCTAAAACCTTATTTAGACCCTCTCTAGGCGCCTGCCTATATTGCCTATATGCAGAGCTGACCCTGATTTCAATGGAGCCTTATGTAGACCCTGTTAAGATCCCTGAAACCTTGTTTAGACCATATATTGGACCCTGAAGTCTTATTTATGCTCTCTCAAATAACCTCAAAACTTATTTAGACCCCCTCTAAGCCCCCAAAGCCTTATTTATACCCCCTCTAAGTTCCTGAAACCTGATTTAAACCCTTTCTTGCCATCTGCATGCTTTTAGACCCTCTAAAGGCCCCTGAAACCTTATTTAAACCCTCTCTAGGCGCCTGCCTATATTGCCTATATGCAGAGCTGACCCTGATTTCAATGGAGCCTTATGTAGACCCTGTCAAGATCCCTGAAACCTTATTTAGACCATATATTGGACCCTGAAGTCTTATTTATACTCTCTCAAAGACCCTCAAAACTTATTTAGACACCCTCTAGGCCCCCAAAGCCTTATTCATAACCCATGTAGGCTCCTGAAACCTGATTTAAACCCTTTCTAGCCATCTGCATGCTTTTAGACCCTCTAAAGGCCCCTAAAACCTTAGACCCTCTCTAGGCGCCTGCCTATATTGCCTATATGCAGAGCTGACCCTGATTTCAATGGAGCCTTATGTAGACCCTGTCAAGATCCCTGAAACCTTGTTTAGACCATATATTGGAACCTGAAGTCTTATTTATGCTCTCTCAAATAACCTCAAAACTTATTTAGACCCCCTCTAAGTTCCTGAAACCTGATTTAAACCCTTTCTTGCCATCTGCATGCTTTTAGACCCTCTAAAGGCCCCTGACACCTTATTTAGACCCTCTCTAGGCGCCTGCCTATATTGCCTATATGCAGAGCTGACCCTGATTTCAATGGAGCCTTATGTAGACCCTGTTAAGATCCCTGAAACCTTATTTAGGCCATATATTGGACCCTGAAGCCTTATTTATACACTCTCCAATACCCTCAAAATTTATTAAGACCCCCTCTAGGCCCCCAAAGTCGTATTTACACCCCCTCTAAGCTCCTGAAACCTGATTTAAACCCTTTCTAGCCATCTGCATGCTTTTAGACCCTCTAAAGGCGTCTAAAACCTTATTTAGACCCTCTCTAGGCGGCTGCCTATATTGCCTATATGCAGAGCTGACCCTGATTTCAATGGACCCTTATGTAGACCCTGTCAAGATCCCTCAAACCTTCTTAAGACCATCTATTGGACCTTGAAGCCTTATTTATACACTCTCAAATACCCTCAAAACTTATTTACACCCCCTCTAGGCCCCAAAAGCCTTATTTATACCCCCTCTAAGTTCCTGAAACCTGATTTAAACCCTTTCTTGCCATCTGCATGCTTTTAGACCCTCTAAACGCCCCTGAAACCTTATTTAGACCCTCTCTAGGCGCCTGCCTATATTGCCTATATGCAGAGCTGACCCTGATTTCAATGGAGCCTTATGTAGACCCTGTCAAGATCCCTGAAACCTTGTTTAGACCATATATTGGACCCTGAAGTCTTATTTATACTCTCTCAAAGACCCTCAAAACTTATTTAGACCCCCTCTAGGCCCCCAAAGCCTTATTCATAACCCATGTAGGCTCCTGAAACCTGATTTAAACCCTTTCTAGCCATCTGCATGCTTTTAGACCCTCTAAAGGCCCCTAAAACCTTATTTAGACCCTCTCTAGGCGCCTGCCTATATTGCCTATATGCAGAGCTGACCCTGATTTCAATGGAGCCTTATGTAAACCCTGTCAAGGCCCCTCAAACCTTCTTAAGACCATATATTGGACCCTGAAGCCTTATTTATACACTCTCAAATACCATCAAAATTTATTAAGACCCCCTCTAGGCCCCCAAAGTCGTATTTACACCCCCTCTAAGCTCCTGAAACCTTATTTAAACCCTTTCTAGCCATCTGCATGCTTTTAGACCCTCTAAATGCCCCTAAAACATTATTTAGACCTTCTCTAGGCGCCTGCCTATATTGCCTATATGCAGAGCTGACCCTGATTTCAATGGAGCCTTATGTAGACCCTGTCAAGATCCCTGAAACTTTGTTTAGACCATATATTGGACCCTGCAGTCTTATTTATACCCTCTCAAATACCCTCAAAACTTATTTAGACCCCCTCTAGGCCCCCAAAGCCTTATTTATACCCCCTCTAAGCTCCTGAAACCTGATTTAAACCCTTTCTAGCCATATGCATGCTTTTAGACCCTCTAAAGGCCCCTGAAACCTTATTTAGACCCTCTCTAGGCGCCTGCCTATATTGCCTATATGCAGAGCTGACCCTGATTTCAATGGAGCCTTATGTAGACCCTGTCAAGATCCCTGAAACCTTATTTAGACCATATATTGGACCCTGACGTCTTATTTATACTCTCTCAAAAACCCTCAAAACTTATTTAGACACCCTCTAGGCCCCCAAAGTCGTATTTACACCCCCTCTAAGCTCCTGAAACCTTATTTAAACCCTTTCTAGCCATCTGCATGCTTTTAGACCCTCTAAATGCCCCTAAAACATTATTTAGACCTTCTCTAGGCGCCTGCCTATATTGCCTATATGCAGAGCTGACCCTGATTTCAATGGAGCCTTATGTAGACCCTGTCAAGATCCCTGAAACTTTGTTTAGACCATATATTGGACCCTGAAGTCTTATTTATACTCTCTCAAATAACCTCAAAACTTATTTAGACCCCCTCTAGGCCCCCAAAGCCTTATTTATACCCCCTCTAAGCTCCTGAAACCTGATTTAAACCCTTTCTAGCCATATGCATGCTTTTAGACCCTCTAAAGGCCCCTGAAACCTTATTTAAACCCTCTCTAGGCGCCTGCCTATATTGCCTATATGCAGAGCTGACCCTGATTTCAATGGAGCCTTATGTAGACCCTGTCAAGATCCCTGAAACCTTCTTTAGACCATATATTGGACCCTGAAGTCTTATTTATACTCTCTCAAAGACCCTCAAAACTTATTTAGACCCCCTCTAAGCCCCCAAAGCCTTATTTATACCCCCTCTAAGTTCCTGAAACCTGATTTAAACCCTTTCTAGCCATCTGCATGCTTTTAGACCCTCTAAAGGCCCCTAAAACCTTATTTAGACCCTCTCTAGGCGCCTGCCTATATTGCCTATATGCAGAGCTGACCCTGATTTCAATGGAGCCTTATGTAGACCCTGTCAAGATCCCTGAAACCTTGTTTAGACCATATATTGGACCCTGAAGTCTTATTTATGCTCTCTCAAATAACCTCAAAACTTATTTAGACCCCCTCTAAGCCCCCAAAGCCTTATTTAGACCCCCTCTAAGTTCCTGAAACCTGATTTAAACCCTTTCTTGCCATCTGCATGCTTTTAGACCCTCTAAAGGCCCCTGAAACCTTATTTAAACCCTCTCTAGGCGCCTGCCTATATTGCCTATATGCAGAGCTGACCCTGATTTCAATGGAGCCTTATGTAGACCCTGTCAAGATCCCTGAAACCTTATTTAGACCATATATTGGACCCAGAAGTCTTATTTATACTCTCTCAAAGACCCTCAAAATTTATTAAGACCCCCTCTAGGCCCCCAAAGTCGTATTTACACCCTCTCTAAGCTCCTGAAACCTGATTTAAACCCTTTCTAGCCATCTGCATGCTTTTAGACCCTCTAAAGGCCCCTAAAACCTTAGACCCTCTCTAGGCGGCTGCCTATATTACCTATATGCAGAGCTGACCCTGATTTCAATGGACCCTTATGTAGACCCTGTCAAGATCCCTGAAACCTTATTTAGACCATATATTGGACCCTGAAGTCTTATTTATACTCTCTCAAAGACCCTCAAAACTTATTTAGACCCCCTCTAGGCCACCAAAGCCTTATTTATACCCCCTCTAAGCTCCTGAAAGCTTATTTAAACCCTTTCTAGCCATCTGCATGCTTTTAGACCCTCTAAACGCCCCTAAAACCTTATTTAGACCCTCTCTAGGCGCCTGCCTACATTGCCTATATGCAGAGCTGACCCTGATTTCAATGGAGCCTTATGTAGACCCTGTCAAGATCCCTGAAACCTTCTTTAGACCATATATTGGACCCTGAAGTCTTATTTATACTCTCTCAAAGGCCCTCAAAACTTATTTAGACCCCCTCGAGTCCCCCAAAGCCTTATTCATAACCCATGTAGGCTCCTGAAACCTGATTTAAACCCCTTCTAGCCGTCTGCATACTTTTAGACCCTCTAAAGGCCCCTAAAACCTTATTTAGACCCTCTCTAGGCGGCTGCCTATATTGCCTATATGCAGAGCTGACCCTGATTTCAATGGAGCATTATGTAGACCCTGTCAAGGCCCCTCAAACCTTCTTAAGACCATCTATTGGACCTTGAAGCCTTATTTATACACTCTCAAATACCCTCAAAACTTATTTACACCCCCTCTAGGCCCCAAAAGCCTTATTTATACCCCCTCTAAGTTCCTGAAACCTGATTTAGGGTTAGGGTTAGGGTTAGGGTTAGGGTTAGGGTTAGGGTTAGGGGGTTAGGGTTAGGGTTAGGGTTAGGGTTAGGGTTAGGGTTGGGTTAGGGTTCGGGTTTGGGTTAGGGTTAGGGTTAGGGTTAGGGTTAGGGTTAGGTGAGTATAGGGCACCCCCCCGAAGGCTGAATGCTCCCGGTGGGGTGAATGCACGGGCCGCCCCCCACGGAGGTCGAGAGCCGCCGCGGAAGTCTCGCTCCCTCCCTCCGTCCGGATAACGCTCCGGACGGCGTGAACGGTGAACTACTGTCCATCCGTCCATAATCCAAGCAGTTATATGTTTGTTTATGTATGTATATAATTTTTTTGGTTTTTTTATGGTTTTTTATGTGTGTTTTGTGTGTTTTTTGTGGGTGAAATGCGGATTCTTCCGCTCGGGAAAACCCGGAAATGAATAAAATTAATAAAATAAACTAAAATAAAAAGCTTTGGACGACGTTTCGACCTGTATTGGTCTTCCTCAGGTCCTAAAGAATATAAAACAAGGTAAGTAAAAATAAAAAACAAAAGGTAAGTGGGTCAATTTAATCTGCGAAATGCGTTTTTCCTTTCAACAGAGCGATGTGTCTCTCTCGGTGTCGAGCTGAGAATGAGCTCCTCCGTCTCACAGGGCTTTTATGCTCTCGGGGGCGTGTCCGTTTTGTCCTTTGGTTTTCAGGGTTTAGGTTTGTCAATTCAGGTAAGTATTGTTTTAGAATAGGGAATTAGGCCAATGGTAAGTATTAGAATAGGGAATTTAAGTGTGAAATATAATATTAATAAATAAATACAATACCCCATATGGTTTAATTAGAAAAAAAGAATAAAACAATAAAAAATAAATAAAAAAAATAATAATAAATAAATAAATAAATAAAAAATAAATAAATAAAAAAATGTCTGTATGTGAATTGTTTTTTAGGTTTAGGTTAAATCAGATTTTTATTAATATTAATTTTAGGTTTAGGATTAGCATTTTGTTAGGTTTAGGTATGAATTAAAGCTAGGCTTAGCATTCTGTTTAGGTTTAGGTCTGAATTAGAATTAGAATTAACATTTAGTTTAAGTTTAGGTCTGGAAGATACTTGGTTAGGTTTAGGGTAAGATAGGGTTGAGGGCTATAAAATACAATCAGGGTTAACATTCAGTTAGGTTTAGGTATGAATTAAAGCTAGGCTTAGCATTTAGTTTAGGTTTAGGTCTGAATTAGAATTAGGGTTAACATTTAGTTTAAGTTTAGGTCTGGAAGATACTTGGTTAGGTTTAGGGTAAGATAGGGTTGAGGGCTATAAAATACAATCAGGGTTAACATTCAGTTAGGTTTAGGTATGAATTAAAGCTAGGCTTAGCATTTAGTTTAGGTTTAGGTCTGAATTAGAATTAGGGTTAACATTTAGTTTAAGTTTAGGTCTGGAAGATACTTGGTTAGGTTTAGGGTAAGATAGGGTTGAGGGCTACATAACACAATCAAGGTTAGCATTTAGTTAGGTTTAGGTCTGAATTAAGGCTAGGCTTAGCATTAGTTTAGGTTTAGGTCTGAATTAGAATTAGGGTTAACATTTAGTTTAAGTTTAGGTCTGGAAGTTACTTGGTTAGGTTTAGGGTAAGATAGGGTTGAGGGCTATAAAACACAATCAGGGTTAACATTTAGTTAGGTTTAGGTATGAATTAAAGCTAGGCTTAGCATTTAGTTTAGGTTTAGGTCTGAATTAGAATTAGGGTTAACATTTAGTTTAAGTTTAGGTCTGGGAGATACTTGGTTAGGTTTAGGGTAAGATAGGGTTGAGGGCTATAAAACATTATCAGGGTTAACATTTAGTTAGGTTTAGGCATGAATTACAACTAGGTTTAGCATTTAGTTTAGGTTTAGGTCTGAATTGGAATAAGGGTTAACATTTAGTTTAAGTTTAGGTCTGAATTAGAAAAAGAGTTAGCATTTAGTTTAGGTTAAGGGCTATTAAATAATTAGGGTAGAATTAATAATAATTGGACCTAGGGTTGGATGACACAATTAGGGTTAACATTAGGTTAAATTTAGAAATTACTTTAGGAAAACCTGGTTCAGGTTCGGGGACTAAGGTATTGTGTCTCACTCATCTGTCTCAGTTTGGGTTGCACCCTGTTTTTGTTTCTGTCCCGCCTCCTTTCGTCTTAATGCTAATACATGCTCGACTACCCATTGAAATCTAGGGACTTCTGAAGGGTCTATTTTTATGGGTCTTTTGTTTACTATGTCATTGTACCATGCCACATCTTCTGGGCCCACTTGAGTGGGTTTGGGGGTTTCTGTGGCTAGTCGTTTGCTCCTCCTCAATTGTTCCAGAGGTGGGTCAGATTTTGTTGCTTGGACTGTCTGGTCCTGTTGGTGGCCTGCGTCAGCAGGCTGGGGCCCCGGGGTGGGCCTGGCCCTTCGAGGTTTGGGTGTTGGGGTATCCAACATCTCCAAAGGCTCAGGGTCCCGGGGAGTTTTGTTTTGGACTGGATTTTGGTCCAAAATGGGGATTGGGTCCATTTGTGGGGTGGGGGGAGAGTCTAGGACCGTTTGTGGAGTGGGGGGAGGGGCTGGTTGTGGGGTAGGTGGTTCCCTAATCCTCACTGTGTCCTGATTGGTGGGTCTGAGTACCTCCAGGGTGATATCCTGTTCCCTAGTGGGTTCAGGTCCTGGGTGTGGGTTCAGGGGAGGGTCTGTTGGTGGGCTAGTAGGAGGGTCTGCTTGTGGGTTGGGTGGAGAAACTTGGACTGTCACCTTAATGATTTCCCTCGTTCTCTTAATAGTGACTTCCTGTAGTCTGGGGAGTTTCTTATGACTCCATTTAACAGCTACAGCAAATGGCTCCTCCCACTCGTCCCTATGGATGTCTTCCACTTCCCTCAAAAAAACCTCCAACTTTTCCTCATAGTGTTGTTTTAAAATTTCCATAGTAGTATCCCCCCAACAACGTGCATTTTCTGTGATGTTGTTCATGGTTGTTTGGGAGGGGAGGGCTGGTTTGATCATAGTGGAAAGAATTTTTACCATATTATTGATCATTTTGGGTTGGTTTTTCTCTGTTTCTCTGATGTTATCCCCATGGTGAACAATTCTGATCAGACCATGGAGTATGTGGACTATCTTTTTAAACCGTTGGTTTGGTTTAATGTAGTCTTTAGTAGGTTCCCTCTTCTTTTCTCTAATTTTTTCTTTTGTTTTTTCTCTCATTTTTTCTCTTGGCAGGTGGGGGCCCCGCCGGTCCCCTTTGCGTTGCGCCCCTGGCTCGGGATACGCAAAGGATCTAAGGAGGGGTTGAGGAAAACCGCTGCGGCCCGACACGCGGGGTGGCACAGGCTGTAAGTTAGGTGAGTATAGGGCACCCCCCCGAAGGCTGAATGCTCCCGGTGGGGTGAATGCACGGGCCGCCCCCCACGGAGGTCGAGAGCCGCCGCGGAAGTCTCGCTCCCTCCCTCCGTCCGGATAACGCTCCGGACGGCGTGAACGGTGAACTACTGTCCATCCGTCCATAATCCAAGCAGTTATATGTTTGTTTATGTATGTATATAATTTTTTTGGTTTTTTTATGGTTTTTTATGTGTGTTTTGTGTGTTTTTTGTGGGTGAAATGCGGATTCTTCCGCTCGGGAAAACCCGGAAATGAATAAAATTAATAAAATAAACTAAAATAAAAAGCTTTGGACGACGTTTCGACCTGTATTGGTCTTCCTCAGGTCCTAAAGAATATAAAACAAGGTAAGTAAAAATAAAAAACAAAAGGTAAGTGGGTCAATTTAATCTGCGAAATGCGTTTTTCCTTTCAACAGAGCGATGTGTCTCTCTCGGTGTCGAGCTGAGAATGAGCTCCTCCGTCTCACAGGGCTTTTATGCTCTCGGGGGCGTGTCCGTTTTGTCCTTTGGTTTTCAGGGTTTAGGTTTGTCAATTCAGGTAAGTATTGTTTTAGAATAGGGAATTAGGCCAATGGTAAGTATTAGAATAGGGAATTTAAGTGTGAAATATAATATTAATAAATAAATACAATACCCCATATGGTTTAATTAGAAAAAAAGAATAAAACAATAAAAAATAAATAAAAAAAATAATAATAAATAAATAAATAAATAAAAAATAAATAAATAAAAAAATGTCTGTATGTGAATTGTTTTTTAGGTTTAGGTTAAATCAGATTTTTATTAATATTAATTTTAGGTTTAGGATTAGCATTTTGTTAGGTTTAGGTATGAATTAAAGCTAGGCTTAGCATTCTGTTTAGGTTTAGGTCTGAATTAGAATTAGAATTAACATTTAGTTTAAGTTTAGGTCTGGAAGATACTTGGTTAGGTTTAGGGTAAGATAGGGTTGAGGGCTATAAAATACAATCAGGGTTAACATTCAGTTAGGTTTAGGTATGAATTAAAGCTAGGCTTAGCATTTAGTTTAGGTTTAGGTCTGAATTAGAATTAGGGTTAACATTTAGTTTAAGTTTAGGTCTGGAAGGGTTAGGGTTAGGGTTAGGGTTAGGGTTAGGGTTAGGGTTAGGGTTAGGGTTAGGGTTGGGTTAGGGTTAGGGTTAGGGTTAGGGTTAGGGTTAGGGTTAGGGTTAGGGTTAGGTTTTAGGGTTAGAGTTAGGCTTAGGGGGTGTGCCAAGATTGACCTTAAAGGCACTGGCCTACGGCTCCGGGATCCCCCCCCAAATGAGGTCCTTCTCCTGTTAAATAAATAATTCATTATGTAATAGGGGGGATCTGTTTGTTCCCCCCGGTGTTGTGTTGAGAAATCAGTGGGAGGGCTCCGTCCCCGTCTTGATCCCGGGCCCCAGGGGATCCCACGTCTCCGAGGGGGAGGAGTGGGGAAATGATGTGGGATGGGAGGTCCCCACTCAAGGGTCAGCAAAAGTCTGTGAATGGGTCCTCCCCAGCGCAGCAGAGCCGCAGTAAATCGGCGTCCGGGAAACAGTACTTAATAAGTGCTACATTAATTAAATAAATAAATAAATTGTTAAATAAACAAAAAAAAGGATAGATGAGTTAAATCATAGCTGTCTACCTGTGTGCTCCTATTTCAATGTGTGATAGAAGTATGAATGTGTGTGAAGGGGGAGGGGGGAGAGAAAAGGGGAGAGGGGAAATTCAACAATAACAACATGCAAAACAAAAAAGCATATTAAAACAGGCAAAAATCCACACTTCTATCAGAATCATGCAGTTCTAAAGAAAATAGAATAATAATAAAGGGACAGCAAGCATAAATGTGAGAAACAATTATATATAAAAATAAATAAATCAATAAATATATATATATATATAAATATATGTAAAAAAGAAAAAGACATACAAGGACCTAACATAGGATGGGAAGAAAGAGAGGGAGAAAGAAAGGAAAAGACTTGAGGAGAGAGAGTGTGTATAAGGGGCAGGCTTGTTATGTCTCACTTTGAGTTTTTAGAAGATGAATAGTCTGTTAGTTCACCACTAGATGGTTACTGTGAGATAGGGTTGGAACCGACTGTAATTATGTATCCCAAATATATGACATATATGCACACACACACTCCTCTAACCAAAATATCAGAAACCATACATATATGAAAAAATTATAAAAAAGAGTAAAGGATTAAGAACATATATATAAATAAGACGCCAATCAAAAAGGAAAACTAAATTGACTCGGCCCTCTTGTGTGGGTCAGAAGCATATGCTGCGCTGGGGAGGACCATCCACAGGAAGTTGATGAAATCAAAAAGACATTGTTTATGTAGAGATTACATTTATTTAAATGATTTATTGTCCTGATGATAAGGCTTTCTTCTTGGCACCTGGATCTCCTCTGGGGGGAGATTACGTGGGGGCCAGGGCTGCATCTTCTGGTATCGGAGGGGAAAAGAATGTAGATTAGATCCCCTCGGTTTAGTTGTCCACCGCCAGTCCACCCAATAGACCCCCCGTCCTCTCTCCGTCCCCTGGGTTAGGTTTAGGATAGAGGCTTAGGGTTTGGATAGAGGCTTAGGGTTAGGGTTAAGATAGAGGGTTAGGGTTAGGAAAGAGGATTGGGGTTAGGGGTTAGGATGGAGGGTTAGGGTTAGGATAGAGGGTTAGGGTTAGGATAGAGGGTTAGGGTTAGGAAAGAGGGTTAGGGTTAGGAAAGAGGGTTAGGGTTAGGAAAGAGGGTTAGGGTTAGGAAAGAGGGTTAGGGTTGGGATAGAGGGTTAGGGTTAGGGGTTAGGATGGAGGGTTAGGGTTAGGATAGAGGGTTGGGGTTAGGATAGAGGGTTAGGGTTAGGAAAGAGGGTTAGGGTTAGGGGTTAGGATGGAGGGTTAGGGGTTAGGATAGAGGGTTAGGATAGGGGGTTAGGGTTAGGAAAGAGGGTTAGGGTTAGGATAGTGGGTAGAGTAAGGGTTAGGGTAGGACAAAGGTTGGGGTTGAAATGAAGGGGTGGGTAGACCTTCAAACAGGGACGGAGGAGCCCAGAGAGAGGGGGACGTGCATGTGTGTGTGGGCCAGTTGTTTGATGCCCACTTGTGGATGGATGAGTGTGTAGTAGTGTGGGAATGTTGTCCAAGTAGGATCAGTCATGTATGGGGGCCCGGTCCGAATGTATTATGGTAATATGTCTAAGATATTGCACCAGTGTTGGAATATGTGTGTAGCTGTAGTGAGTGTCCAGTGAATGTTATCCGGTCCAGTAGTGAACTGGTCCTGTGGTAAGTCGGCCAAGGATGGGAGGTGACTCCTGATAGTGCTGTTGATGACCTGTAAATTGTCTTTCTGAGGCCGTGCTAGTGCTGGGGAAAAGTTAATGACCGGAAAGTAAATGTCTGCTTTAGGGAATGTGCGTTTAGCTGCTCTGTGTAGCGCTTTAAGCTGTTTTATAGAAGTCAGTTTTGGATGTTGGTCTTTATTGTTGATACCTATAGAAAGGATAAGGATTCTGGTGGTGAGGGAAATTGGAGTTTTCTGACAGATTTTTACAAAGTGAAAGAAGTTTGCGCCTGGATAACTGTCAATTTGAATTTGGTTGTTAGTGTACGGAGGGATTCTGCTAATGTTGGAATCCCCCAGCACTAGCACGGGCTTAATTGGTCTGAAATGCCAGTCCTGTATTTTCCTATGGGGTCTGGCTCTATGAATTGTGGGTCTGAACTGAGGTGGAGAATGAATCAGGACCGTCACCTCCCGATCCTTGGCCGATGTTCCCTTGTCTGTCTGAATGGATGAAGCTGATGGTGTTAAATCTAAGTCTGACTGTGTAGGTGTGTCAGTCCCGCGTGGCCCCCAGCTCCCTGGGTGGGGAGGGGGGGTCTCCATGGTTGTGGAGACTGGCGGGGCTTCAGGTTCTGGGGACCCGGGGTCAGAGAGCGGGCCCTCCTCACTGGGGGTCTGCTGGTGTGGAGTGAGGGTGGATGGATGTGAGACCGGTGAAGTGGTGCTAATGGGTGGGTCTGTGGGAGTAGGTGAGCTACACAGAGGGAGAGGGATGGGCCCAATCTCTATCCTGTGTGTCACTTCCTCTGCTAAGGAAGTGCGTGGGCCCAGGTACAGGGACCGTTGGTACGGTGCTGTTGACCTTGGGAGGGGAGGTGGAGCGTTGCCCCTCTCCTGCTGTGTGTGTGTTGTGTTTGTATGTCCAGAAGTATGCTGGGTGTCTGTAGTCTGTTGGGGTGGTGAAGTGGTAGGTGTATGTCTGTCTGTGGTGAATCCTAGTGTGGTTATTGCTGTTTGGATGGTCTGCTGTTGAAGTCTATGTGTAAATCTCTTTCTAGCCCAGCCGATGGCTATTTGTAGAGCTTGATGGTCTGGGGTTGTATTCTGTAAAGATGAAGTGATGGATGTGATAGAGGAGGTGTAATGTGTTTGAAGTATGTCCAATGTGTTGTTAAGCCATTGTGTCGTGTTTGAAGTTAATTTCTGTTGTGTTTCTGTGGTAGGCGCTGCAGGTTTGATAAAAGTAGTCAGACGGTGTACTTGTCTCTGCATGCCAGTAGGGGGAGTGAGTGTTAGGGTTAGGGTTAGGGTTAGGGTTAGGGTTAGGGTTAGGGTTAGGGTTAGGGTTAGGGTTAGGTTTTAGGGTTAGGGTTAGGGTTAGGGTTAGGGTTAGGGTTAGGTTTAGGGTTAGGGTTAGGGTTAGGGTTAGGGTTAGGGTTAGGGTTGGGTTAGGGTTCGGGTTTGGGTCAAGGGTCTAAATAGACTTTATGGGCACTGGCCTACTGGCCCGGGCCCACCACTCTCCTGAAGGTATTTCCTCCTCCCCCTCCCCATTCCAATTTTCTCGTGGTTAGATTCCTTATACTCTAAGACTCGGAGCAACCGGGTCAACAGCAAATTCTCCGGTGGGGGCCCTAACGGCCTGCAGCGGACGATCGGGGGAAGAAGGGGGGGGGGGGGTTTGTTTTAAAAAAAACCGGTATAACACTAATCAAAAAAAGAGATAAAATTGGGTAACAAGTGTTATTGCTGTGTGGAACGGGTGTTATACCTTGGTGATGGGCCCTTGCACAACTGGAAACGTAATTCTACCCCCAATGCCTGGCTGGTTTAGTAAATAAGTGCTATGGAGTAAAATATATTAGATAATATTTAATAAAAGAGAGATAAATTGTATATAATAAAAAACTTTTTAAAGGAGATAAGCAGATAAAACATACTAGTGGATACAAGAATGGGTGTTATGTGTTCCTAAAATTCATAAAACACATGACATGCAGGCAAACAGCATATAGAAATAGAGCATGCAGAACGTATCCAGAATGAAAGAAAGGAAATGGTACAATTAAAAAACAAAAAACATAGCAGCATGCACATAAATAATGACATGAGAGACCACATAAAAACCATATATAGAGAGTCATAGACCAAATTAACAAGAAAATAAACATAATAATAATAATAAGTATAAATTAAGATTATAGATATTAAAAAGATAGCATTTTATTATTTATACATGATATTTATTAAAACCAGTAGGTCAGTGAGGAGAGAAGGGGGGGCAGGTGGATTCCTAGTTGGCGGCTAGATACAAGTGTGTGTGGTTAGGGGGAAGGGGGGGGGGGGGAAATTGGTGTTGGTAATGGGAGCTGGTTCCCTCTATGGTGAACCTGGTGTTCCTGTACTAGGTTTAAGAGAGAAAGAGGTGGAATGTTCCCTTAAGCTCTATGTGTCGCCGCTGCAGGTTCGTGGTTAACCCCGGGGGGATCAGAGGTAGGGGCGGGGACAGGTCCAGTGGTTCTGCGGGGAAGATCGTTGAGTCCCCCCGGGGTTGTAGTTCCCAGCCTCCCGATCCAAAGTCTCTCCGCCCTCTTCCTTTGTCCCTCGGTCCAGTTCCTGTTGGCTTCCAAGCCGCAGATGGTGAGGTGTTCCGGTGAGTGCTGCTGAAAGTGTGTAACTAGTGGTGTGGTTAGTAGAGTGAGCCTGATATTGCGGAGGTGCTGTTTGAGTCGGATGAGTAAAGTGCCACCGGTCTCCCCTATATAGTGTTTATTGCAATTAGTGCAGGTGATAATGTAAACAATATTGCTGTGCTGGAGTGAGTAAGTGCCGAAAGGTGGGTGAGAGGAGCGGCTGTACGGGTTCCAGAACATTTTCTTGTGCCTGTACAGCCGCTCCTCTGGGACGGTAGCGGTTTTGATGTGTGGAGTGAAGGCCGATTTGATAAGAAGCTGGTGGAGGTTTGGGTTTTTTCTGTAGGCGGAAATGAGTCTCACCTGTTGTATAGCAGGGTTGTGTCTTTGGTTGCTGGAGAAGTTTCGTTTTATGGCGGCTAAAAGTGAGGATGTGCGGTGGGAAAATGTGGAGACCAGAGGCAAAAGGTGTGTAGTGGTGCCAGTATTGGTGCTGGGGTCAGGGTAAGAGTTAGGGTCAGGGTTGGGGGCTAGGTTGGAGGGGTTAGGGTTAGGGTCAGGGGGAGGGGGGGGGTTAGGGTTAGGGTCAGGGGGAGGGGGGGGGGTTGTTAGGGTTAGGGTCAGGGGGAGGGGGGTTAGGGTTAGGGTCAGGGGGAGGGGAGGGGTTAGGGTTAGAAGAGTTAGGGTTAGGGTTCAGGGGGTCAGGGTTAGGGTTAGGGTCAAGGTCAGGGTCAGATGTGTCAGTGAGTCTGAGAGGTGAGTGGGTGGTGCTGTATGAGCGAGTGGGAGCGAGGCTGGCCAAGGTGTTATATTTGATGGTCCTGAGGAATCTTTTGGAGTAACGTCTGTGTCTAAGGTGTTGGAAGAGTATACGGATGGAGTTGTGTAAATCTGCGTCAGTGGATGAGATGCGGTGAAATCTAATGATTTGGGATTTAATGATGCCTCTGAAAGTATGTTTGGGATGGTAGCTGGATTTATGGAGGAGTGCGTGTGTATCTGTTTGTTTGAAGTAAACCTTGGTGAATAATTTTTTATTGTTGTTATGTGTCTGGTGGAAATAAACTGTGGTGTCTAGAAAATGGACCTGGTGTGTGTCTATGGTGTGTGTGACTTGGATGGATTTGTGGTGGTTATTCAAGATGTCAATGAACTGGTGGAATTGTGGAATAGAATGGGGCCAAATACCAATTATGTCGTCTAGAAATCTGAGGTATAATGTTGGATGCAGAGGGCATTTGGCCAGTGCTTCTCGCTCCCACTCGCTCATGTAGATGTTTGCATAGGATGGTGCAAACCGCTGGCCCATGGCTGTTCCACTGATCTGGAGAAAGTGTTGGTTGTTAAACATAAAATCATTGTTATTTAAACAGAGGGAGAGGAGTGCTATGATTTCTTTGTCCGGTCTATTGTGATCTGGGTATTTTTGCATGACTGTTTGGACTGCTTGAAGTCCAAGTTCTGTATTAATGTTGGTGTATAGGCTTGTGATGTCTATTGTAAAGAGGAAGGATTCAAGTGGAACAGCCATGGGCCTAATTATGTCCAGGAAGTGATAGGTGTCCTTTATGTAGCTTGGGTGTCTCCTGGAGAGGGGTCCTAAAAAATAGTCTATGTACTGGGTCACGTTGTAGGTGGCGCTGCTGCAATCTGAAACTATGGGTCTACCTGGGGGGACCTCCAGGGGGATCGTCCATGTGTTGGGGTCTTTGTGAATTTTAGGGAGAAGGTAAAACTGTCTGGGACGGGGGAGATCTGGACCAAATAAAAAGTGCATTTGTTTAGTGGAGATGAAGTTATTATTTTTGAGTGTCTGTATAATGAGTCTGATTTTGCTTTGGGTGGTCTGTTGTAGTGAGTCGGGTATGGGTTTGTAGTGATTTGAATTTGAAAGTTGTCTGTTGGCTTCTGTGAGGTATTGTTGTCTATCCATGATTACTATTTTCGAGCCCTTGTCCGCTGGTTTTATTATGATATTTGGGTTGTGAGTGAGTTCTCGGAGGGCCCTGCGTTCTGAGGGGGACATGTTGTCCGGGATGTCATTGTTTAGCCTACAGATACGCAGGGCCCTCCTGTCTTGTCTGAGTAGGGATTTGGTGGCTGGTGTGAGTGTGGCTGTTTGTGGTTCCCAATTGGACTGGTGAGTGAAGGGTGTGTGAATGTAATCTGTGTGAGGGTGGAAGTGGTCTTTGATTTTGATACGGCGGTGATACTTGTGGACGTCCCCCTGTAGTTCCCCCCAGTCGAATGTCTTGGGACGTGGAACGAAAGAAAGACCCCTCTCCAGGAGTTCCCTCTGGACCGGGGACGGGGAGAAGAGTTTAGAGAGGTTGAGGACGCTGGTGGTCTCAGTCAGGTCCTGTGTGTGAGTGTCCTGTGATGTTAATTGTTGTGTTGTGGTGTTATCTATGGTAGGTTGGATGTTGTCTGTGATGGCCGGGTTAGGTTCTATTGTATTTTTAAATTTAAGAGTCTGCACCAATGATGGAATATACGTGCCGCTGTGTCGGCCGTCCAGTGTATGTTATCTCTTTCCGTGCGGAACTCCTCGTGTGGAAGCTCGGCCAGGAAGGGGAGGTGGGTCATGATGGTGTTGTTAATAGCTGTGAGGTTATTCTTTTGGACCTGTGTTAGTGCTGGGGAAAAGTTGATTACTGGAAAGTAAATGTCTGCATGTGGAAAGGTCTGTTTAGCTGTCCTATATAATGCTTTAAGTTGTTTGATGGAAGTCTGTTTGGGGTCTTGGTCTTTATTATTGATGCCTATAGCTAAGATGAGAATTTTTGTATGTGGGGTTTCTGGTGTTTTTTCACAAATGTTTAAAAAGTGATATAGGTTGGCCCCAGGGTAACTATCTAACTGTATGTGTGTGTTTGTGTGTGGTGGAATTCTATTAATGTTAGAGTCCCCCAGCACTAACACAGGTTTTTTCGGTCTGAAATGCCAATCAATTAATTTTCTGTGTGGCCGGGCGATGTGGTATGATGGTTTGAATTTGGCCGGTGATGCGGTTGTATTTACTGAGTGATGAGAAGTGGTTGGGTCCTGTGGGTTTACTGTTGATGTTGTGAGGACTCTGGTGGCCAGAAGAGGGCAGTGTTGCTGTACAGACCCCCCTGAGTCTTGAGTAGAGGGTTCAGATAGGGTTTTAGATGAGGCCATGGTGGCCTTCAGATCCCCAATCATCATGGTGTTTCTACCCTCACTCTGTTGGGTCACTTTAAGGGGGGTCTGTTTGACTGCGCTCTCTGTCCGGCCACCCGAGCCCTCTGTAGAGAAAGTAGAAAAGGAGGTTATTTCATCTTGGGTAATGGTGGCAACATTTGATCTATTGAAAAGTGTCTGTATGTCATGGGTTCTGGATTGAGTAAATGTGGTCCGGTTTACCTGAGGAGGGGGGTGAATTTGGACATCCACCTCCCGTTCACTGGCCGAGCTTGTTCGCTGTGCTTGTGTAGGTGGGGTTGGTGCGCCTGTGACTGGGTTAGTATTTGAGTGCTGAAAAATGGAAGAGGGTTTTATGGGTCCAGTCCGAGAAGTTTTGTAAGTCATGTCTGTCTGTTTGTCTTTCTCCAGCGTCCTCAACCTCTCCCGGAGAGGGCTGGATGCCCTTGGGGATCGGGAGGTCCGGGGGCGCCCCGAGTCCGGGGGTCCGGGGTCAGCGGGAGGATCCGCCTCCCCAGGGGCCCGCTGCGCTAAGCTGGCCGACACCCGCTGTTCGGGTGGGGGAGAGCCCCGGGTTTGGGGGTCTGTGTGTGAGAGTGAGTGTAGATGCGTGGATGTGGCTGGAATGGATGGAGCGGATGCGGCAGGAGGGTTTGGTTGTGTTGTTTGTGTAGTGGGTCCCTGCTCTGTTCTGTGTGCGACTTCTTCCAATAAAGAATGTCGCGGACCCAGATAAAGTGACAGCTTGTAAGGCACTTTAGCTTGGGGTAGCGGAGGGAAAGCTTCCCCATCCTCTAGTAGTGTGGATGTGTGTGTGTGTGCGTGTGTGTGTGCCGTGTCTGCTCTAACTGGGGTATGGTGGGTGGCTGGGGCGGGCAGAGGAGGTGAACCGGCTGGTGTGTAGCAGTGTGAATGTAAATCCAAAATGTTTGCTGTTTTTACCAAGGTGCGTGGTGAGAGTCTCGCTCCATACCTTTTAGCCGCCCAGCCCTCCGCTATTTGGAGGGCTACCGGGTCTTGGGTCATGCGGCTGAGGACTGAGGAGGTCTCTGTGATGTTTGTATTATAGTGGTTGAGTAATATGATCAGGACTTGGTTGAGCCAGTCCGTGGTGTTAGCTGTAAGTTTATTCTGTGTGTCTGAAGTGGGTGCTGCTGGTTTGATGAATGTAGTCAGCCGGTTCACCTGCCTCTGCATGCCGATGGGGGGAGTGTGTGTATGGATGGCCGTATCTATTATGTGATGATGGTGGATGGCTTGGATTAATTTGAAATATAATTTACTTTTCTGTCTCGTTTCAGCTGTGGGTGGTCCGGTTAGAGGTGTGTTATTCCTAGATGGCTGGGTGGTGTGTGTGTGTGTGTTGGTATGAAGCTGTGTTCTATGTGTGTATGTGTGTGTTTCCCTAGTACTGGTTCTGGTCCTATGTCTTCTGGATGGTTGTGCTATATCTAACTGTGGTGTAAAGTTGTGCGTGTGTCGTATGTGTGTGTGGTGTGGTTGGTACCCATACATATTCCCGTAGTCCCCTGGCCCGGCCTGGTCCCTATTAAAAAACAGTCACAAATAGTGATTAAAAGCGGTGGGGGGTCCTACCTGAATTCCCTCGGGACTCCGTTCCGTTGTCCTGGGTGGTTGTGGGGCTGTTCCAGGAGTTCGGCGGGGTTTTCCGTCTCCGAGCTCCGTTCGGGTCCCGATGGTGGTCCGTGGGAAACTCCGGTCGGCGGTGGACTGCGGCTCAGACGTAGTCGGGTTAAAACAGTTCTTAATTCCCCAAAGTTAGAGGAGTAGGTAGGATGGCCCTCACCGATTTAAAAACAGTAACTTTATTAATTAAAATATGTTAAAACCAATTAAAAAGGGTAAAAGGATCCCGGTTAAAAAATACTTTTAAGCCAAAATGGCTGTTAAAATCAATGGGTCCTGGTCCCGCGCCAGGGGACTAATTAAAATACCTGACGTTTCGCAGGATTTGTTGCTTCATCAGAGGTAGGTATTGTGAGAGAATGTTATGGGTACCATGGATGCTTGTATATATGTGTGTGTGATTTAAGAGGATGGGGAGGAGGCTTCCCTCCTTCTTCTTGATTCACCAATAGGAGCTGTTTGTGTAGGGTTGATGCCACCTGAAAAGTGGCATCCTGATTGATTTTGGAGGGAGATGTCCCGTGATGCCAGTATCGGTAATCGAAACTAGGGGAAGGGGGACTGGAGTAAAGGGATGGGTGAGTCAAGAGTGAGGGAGGATGCTGTCTTACGTGGGTGGGATGTCCGAAGTGTGCCGTTGACGTAAACTAAGTCATAGTGTAGTGGTTAAGGCGCCCGCCGCTCGCCACAGAGAAGCGGGTTCGAGCCCCGCTCCATCTCCCTGCGGGGCCTCCAGTGCGGTCGGCCCGATCGCGGCTCTCGAGGTCAATTTATTGAGAATAGTACGGATATTAGTGTGAATGATTATGGTAGAGAATGGGGAGGGAGGAGCAGGAGGGGAGGGTCCGGCCAGTGGCACTGGCAGGGTTAGGGTTGGGTTAGGGTTCGGGTTTGGGTTGAAGATCCTATTGGACTTTATGGGCACTGGCCTACTGGCCCGGGCCCCCCCAGTCTCCTGGAAATATTTCCTCCCTCTCTTTATTTTAATTACCCGTGGTTGGATCCATGTGGCCCCTGTCTCGGGGAAGCCGGGTCGGCAGGCAATTCTGCTGTGGGGGCCCTAACGGCCTGCAGCGGAGGATCGGGGGGAGGGGGGGGGGGGGTTTAATAAGAGGATGTAAACATACAATAATAAAGAAATAATGATCAAATGGTTATCGAGTATATTTATTGTGAGAAGGAGGTGTTGTTCCTCAGTGTTTAGCCATTACACCACTGGATTCCTTTTTTCTGCCCTCAATGCCTACATAGTTATAAAGGTGCTAAGTAGAAGATATATATTAAATAATAAATACTGTATAATATAAAAATTTGGAAAGAATAAGGTTAGAATTAGAAAAAATAAAACAATATAATTGTAACATAATATAATGAATACTAATAGCAATAACAATAACAACCAAAATAATATATTAATAATAACATAATATTAGTAATAATAATAATAATAATAATAATAATAATAATAATAATAATAATAATAATGATAATAATAATAGTAATAAAAATAATAATAAAAAAATGGGTGTTATGTGTTTCTATAGTTCATCAAACACATGGCATGCAGGCAAAACAACACGTATATTTGAGCATGCAAAAACAAACATGGGAATATTCAGAAAGGAAGAAAATGGTACAATAAGCAACATAACAGCAAAAACACAAAAGACATAATAAGAGACCACATAAAAACCACCTATAGAAATTGGAAAAAAGTATCTTACAAAATAAAGGTTATTGAGAGAATAGCATAAATATTATTTATTAAAACCAGTAGGTCATTGAGGAGAGAAGAGAGGCCGGTTTATTCCCAGTTAGAGGCTGGAAAGCTAGTGTGTGTGTATATGGTTGGGGAGAGGGGGGGGAAATTGTGTTGGTCATAGGGGCTGGTTCCCTCTGTGATGAACCTGATGTTCCTGTACCCGTGAGGCTGAGTAGCTTGAGAAAATGGGTGAGATGTGTCCTTAGGCTATGTGAGTTGCCGCTGCAGGCTCGTGGTTGTCCCCGGGGGCATCAGGGGTGGGGACGGGGACAGGTCCAGTGGTTCTGTGGGGAAGGTCGTTGAGCCCCCCCGGGGTTGTAGTTCCTAGCCTCCCGATCCACAGTCTCTCCGCCCTCTTCCTTTGTCCCTCGGTCCAGTTTTTATTGGCTTCCAGGCCGCAGATGGTGAGATGTTCTGATGAGTGCTGTTGAAAGTGTGTGACTAGTGGTGTGGTTAGTAGAGTGAGCCTGATATTGCGGAGGTGCTGTTTAAGTCGGATGAGTAGAGTGCCACCGGTCTCCCCTATATAGTGTTTATTACAATTAGTGCAGGTGATGATGTAAACAATATTGCTGTGCTGGAGTGTGTAAGTGCCGAAAGGTGGGTGAGAGGAGCGGCTGTACGGGTTCCAGAACATTTTCTTGTGCCTGTACAGCCGCTCCTCTGGGACGGTAGCGGTTTTGATGTGTGGAGTGAAGGCCGATTTGATAAGAAGCTGGTGGAGGTTGGGGTTTTTTCTGTAGGCGGAAATGAGTCTCACCTGTTGTATGGCAGGGTTGTGTCTTTGGTTGCTGGAGAAGTTTCGTTTTATGGCGGCTAAAAATGAGGATGTGCGGTGGGAAAATGTGGAGACCAAAGGCAAAAGGTGTGTAGTGGTGTCAGTATTGGTGCTGGGGTCAGGGTGAGGGTTAGGGTCAGGATTGGTGCCTGGGTTAGAGGGGTTAGGGTCAGGGGGAGGGGGGTTAGGGTTAGGGTCAGGGGGAGGGGGGTTAGGGTTAGGGTCAGGGGGCGGGGGGTTAGGGTTAGGGTCAGGGGGAGGGGGGTTAGGGTTAGGGTCAGGGGGAGGGGGGTTAGGGTCAGGGGGAGGAGGGTTAGGGTTAGGGTCAGGGGGAAGGGGGTTAGGGTTAGGGCCAGGGGGGTTAGGGTTAGGGTCAGGGGAAGGGGGGTTAGGGTTAGGGTCAGGGGGAGGGGGGTTAGGGTAAGGGTCAGGGGGAGGGGAGGGGTTAGGGTTAGAAGAGTTAGAGTTAGGGTTAAGGGGGTCAGGGTTAGGGTTAGGGTCAAGGTCAGGGTCAGATGTGTCAGTGAGTCTGAGAGGTGAGTGGGTGGTGCTGTATGAGCGAGTGGGAGCGAGACTGGCCAAGGTGTTGTATTTAATGTTCCTGAGGAATCTTTTTGTGTATCGTCTACGTCTGAGGTGGTGGAATAGGATGCGGATGGAGTTGTGTAAATCTGCGTCAGTAGATGAGATGCGATGAAATCTGATGATTTGAGATTTGATGATGCCTCTGAAAGTATGTTTGGGATGGTAGCTGGATTTATGGAGAAGTGCATGTGTATCTGTTTGTTTGAAGTAAACCTTGGTGAATAATTTTTTATTGTTGTTATGTGTCTGGTGGAAATAAACTGTGGTGTCTAGAAAATGGACCTGGTGTGTGTCTATGGTGTGTGTGACTTGGATGGATTTGTGGTGGTTATTCAAGATGTCAATGAACTGGTGGAATTGTGGAATAGAATGGGGCCAAATACCAATTATGTCGTCTAGAAATCTGAGGTATAATGTTGGATGCAGAGGGCATTTGGCCAGTGCTTCTCGCTCCCACTCGCTCATGTAGATGTTTGCATAGGATGGTGCAAACCGCTGGCCCATGGCTGTTCCACTGATCTGGAGAAAGTGTTGGTTGTTAAACATAAAATCATTGTTATTTAAACAGAGGGAGAGGAGTGCTATGATTTCTTTGTCCGGTCTATTGTGATCTGGGTATTTTTGCATGACTGTTTGGACTGCTTGAAGTCCAAGTTCTGTATTAATGTTGGTGTATAGGCTTGTGATGTCTATTGTAAAGAGGAAGGATTCAAGTGGAACAGCCATGGGCCTAATTATGTCCAGGAAGTGATAGGTGTCCTTTATGTAGCTTGGGTGTCTCCTGGAGAGGGGTCCTAAAAAATAGTCTATGTACTGGGTCACGTTGTAGGTGGCGCTGCTGCAATCTGAAACTATGGGTCTACCTGGGGGGACCTCCAGGGGGATCGTCCATGTGTTGGGGTCTTTGTGAATTTTAGGGAGAAGGTAAAACTGTCTGGGACGGGGGAGATCTGGACCAAATAAAAAGTGCATTTGTTTAGTGGAGATGAAGTTATTATTTTTGAGTGTCTGTATAATGAGTCTGATTTTGCTTTGGGTGGTCTGTTGTAGTGAGTCTGGTATGGGTTTGTAGTGATTTGAATTTGAAAGTTGTCTGTTGGCTTCTGTGAGGTATTGTTGTCTATCCATGATTACTATTTTCGAGCCCTTGTCCGCTGGTTTTATTATGATATTTGGGTTGTGAGTGAGTTCTCGGAGGGCCCTGCGTTCTGAGGGGGACATGTTGTCCGGGATGTCATTGTTTAGCCTACAGATACGCAGGGCCCTCCTGTCTTGTCTGAGTAGGGATTTGGTGGCTGGTGTGAGTGTGGCTGTTTGTGGTTCCCAATTGGACTGGTGAGTGAAGGGTGTGTGAATGTAATCTGTGTGAGGGTGGAAGTGGTCTTTGATTTTGATACGGCGGTGATACTTGTGGACGTCCCCCTGTAGTTCCCCCCAGTCGAATGTCTTGGGACGTGGAACGAAAGAAAGACCCCTCTCCAGGAGTTCCCTCTGGACCGGGGACGGGGAGAAGAGTTTAGAGAGGTTGAGGACACTGGTGGTCTCAGTCAGGTCCTGTGTGTGAGTGTCCTGTGATGTTAATTGTTGTGTTGTGGTGTTATCTATGGTAGGTTGGATGTTGTCTGTGATGGCCGGGTTAGGTTCTATTGTGTTTTTAAATTTAAGAGTCTGCACCAATGATGGAATATACGTGCCGCAGTGTCGGCCGTCCAATGTATGTTATCTCTTTCTGTGCGGAACTCCTCGTGTGGAAGCTCGGCCAGGAAGGGGAGGTGGGTCATGATGGTGTTGTTAATAGCTGTGAGATTATTCTTTAGGGTTAGGGTTAGGGTTAGGGTTAGGGTTAGGGTTAGGGTTAGGGTTAGGTGTAGGGGAAAAAAAATTATGGTTTAAGCCTTAAAAAAGACTTTCCACATGCTCTGGCACACATCAGAATGATTTTTGATTCTAAAATATATATTTATCTTTTCTGTCTGGGGGGGTCCCTCTTCCCTTTCTCTTTCTAGGTCCCTAAGGTCCATTTTGCTCCCCTAGATGGAGGAAAACCCTTTCATTGAGGCCGCTGGGCACCATAGTGTCTAATTCCTTAATCCAGTGGCCCTCTTTCCTCCGTCTTTGTCTCATGGACCATTCGGTACTGGACTCCAGACCCATAATGGACAGATTCCCCACCCCATGGTCTCTCAGATGTTCATAGAGTGGGGAGGAGAATTGTGTCCGGCCGGTCCTGTAAATATGTTGCCTCAGTCTGACCCGAAGAGAGTTTTTTGTCTCACCTATGTAGAGTTTGGAGCATACTCTACATTGGATTGCATATATCAAATTTTTAGACTCTAAGTCCAATGGTCTCCAAATCGGAGCTCCCCTGTGTGTGTAGGTGTTTGTAATGTGTTTTGGTGTGATTAGATATCTTTTCAGATCATCTATTTTGCCATTTTTAAAGGTGGCATGTACAAGCAGATCCTTAATGTTTTTATTTCTTCTGTATGCTGCTATAACCCCAACATCCATCCATTCTTCCACAGAATTTTTCAGCTGTTTCAAGTTCACCTTCAGTCTCTTATTTAGGTCTACAGACATTGGGGAAAAGGTGGACACGAAGGGGACAATCTCCCCCCTCCTTTGGCCCCTACTCACTGTCCTATTGTCCAGGTTGCCACGGACCTCCGCCCTGATGTTCCGGAGGAAGGTGCGACTATACCCTCTGGGTCTAAGGGCCCTAAAAAGGGTCCTAGTGGCCCGTTCTGCATCCTCCTCCGTCCCACAGATTCGATAGAACCTGATGAGTTGGGATTTAACCAACCCCCGGTAAGTATGTTTAGGATGGGTTAGGGTTAGGGTTAGGGTTAGGGTTAGGGTTAGGGTTAGGGTTAGGGTTAGGGTTAGGGTTGGGTTAGGGTAGGGTTAGAAAGACATCCTATTGGATTTTTGGGGCACTGGCCTACTGGCTCGGGTCCTCCCACTCATGAAGATACTCCTCTCCACTCAATGGCGGACCCCCGCGGGCGGATCCGAGTGCACCCAGTCAGGGGGGCCCTCAGACCGATAAGTAATCCTCCGGTGGAGGGCCCCCACGGGCCCACAGCGGACGACTAGGGAGGGAGAGAGGGGGGGGGGGGGGGGGGGGGGAGGTTGTATGATAATTAATAATAGGTGAGATATGTGTTATGTTGTTCTAAGCCCAAGTAGGTGATCTGATCCCACTCCAGATATCCCCCAGATTTACAAAGTCCGACTGAATGTGTAAGTGCTAGAGTAAAGGAAAGAAGGGGGGGGTTTGAATAAATAAAGAGAAATAACAATAATAAATTAACAATAAATAATAATGTAAATAAATTAGGAGATGTGGTATAAGTGGGTGTTTATGTGTTAAAAAGTTCATATAAATGGCATGCAAGCAACTAGTACAATTATATGGATCATGCACAATAAAAGAGGAACATAAATAAAATTGGAATAAAGAATACAAGACATAATAATGCAAATTCATAAAGGCTCAGGCATGCACATCAACAATATAGGAAGAGAACACATAAAAAAACCACATTTAAAAATCATAAAAGAGGGACAACAGCCGGAATAAACAAAAGTATATGAGAAAAGGGTGAATAATATTAATAATAATCAAATCATATATTTATATATAAGAAAGTAATAGTTAGGCACATAAATCAATAGAAGGAGGGTATGGACTATGACAGTAGACCTGGGAAAATAAAAGGGGGGGGGGGGGGGGCTGTCTATTTACTGTTGGAGGTTAAAATCTGTGTGTATGATTGATGGTGATGGGGGGAGGGGGGGGGGGGGGGGGGGGTTTTGGGGGTTTTTTTGGTTGGTGAGGTCCGGGGCAAATCCGGTGGTTCTGTGGGGAAGGTCGTTGAGACCCCCCGGGGTTGTTGTTCCCAGCCTCCCGATCCATAGTCTCTCCGCCCTCTTCCTTTGTCCCTCGGTCCAGTTCTTGTTGGCTTCCAGGCTCTTCTAGCGGTGATAATGATAAGGCGGGGGAGGTGAGAGGGGGAGGCACCGGCCAGTGGCACTGGCAGGGTTAGGGTTGGGTTAGGGTAGGGTTAGAAAGACATCCTATTGGATTTTTGGGGCACTGGCCTACTGGCTCGGGTCCTCCCACTCATGAAGATACTCCTCTCCACTCAATGGCGGACCCCCGCGGGCGGATCCGAGTGCACCCAGTCAGGGGGCCCTCAGACCGATAAGTAATCCTCCGGTGGAGGGCCCCCACGGGCCCACAGCGGACGACTAGGGAGGGAGAGAGGGGGGGGGGGGGGGGGGGGGAGGTTGTATGATAATTAATAATAGGTGAGATATGTGTTATGTTGTTCTAAGCCCAAGTAGGTGATCTGATCCCACTCCAGATATCCCCCAGATTTACAAAGTCCGACTGAATGTGTAAGTGCTAGAGTAAAGGAAAGAAGGGGGGGGTTTGAATAAATAAAGAGAAATAACAATAATAAATTAACAATAAATAATAATGTAAATAAATTAGGAGATGTGGTATAAGTGGGTGTTTATGTGTTAAAAAGTTCATATAAATGGCATGCAAGCAACTAGTACAATTATATGGATCATGCACAATAAAAGAGGAACATAAATAAAATTGGAATAAAGAATACAAGACATAATAATGCAAATTCATAAAGGCTCAGGCATGCACATCAACAATATAGGAAGAGAACACATAAAAAACCACATTTAAAAATCATAAAAGAGGGACAACAGCCGGAATAAACAAAAGTATATGAGAAAAGGGTGAATAATATTAATAATAATCAAATCATATATTTATATATAAGAAAGTAATAGTTAGGC
>CM035793.1:46947089-46993550 GCA_020466265.1 Siphamia tubifer | reverse complement strand
GTCTATTTAAGGCTGCTTTTAGTGTATTTTATCTGGTTTAAGGTGGACTGTTTTACTGGTGCACTAGTTTGCTAGTCTGGATTAGGGTTAGGGTCTGGGTCAGGGTTAAAGTTAGGGTCAAGGTCAGGTTCAGGTCAGGTTCAGGGTCAGGTTCATGGTCAGGGTTGGGTTCACTGGTTAACTGGTGAGCTGGATAACTGGTTGACTGGTTAACTAGTTCACTGGTTAACTGGTTGACTAGTTAACTGTTTTACTGGTTGACAGTTTCACTGGTTTACTGGTTAACTAGCTCACTGGTTGACTGGTTTACCTGGTTGACTGGTTAACTGTCTCATTGTTGACTGTTTAACTGGTTGACTGTTTAACTGTCTCACTGGTTGACTGTTTAACTGGTTGACTGGTCAACTGTCTCATTGTTGACTGTTTAACTGTCTCACTGGTTGACTGTTTAACTGGTTGACTGGTTATCTGTCTCAGTGGTTGACTGGTTAACTGTGTTACTGGTTGACTGTTCACTGTTTGACTGCTTAACTATCTTACTGGTTGACTGTTTAAGTGGTTGACTGGTTCAATTGGGTCAAGTGGATGCCACTTGTGTGGGTATGGAGCTCCACATGTTTGTATTTTGTATGCAGTTTGTGAATAAAGTAATCCCAGCCATATGAATGCATTTTAAGTGTTGATTGTAGGTGTCAGCTGATGGTCAGTTGATGGCAGGGCACACAAGGAATGAGTGTGACATTTCCACCTGTGGGGAGTTGAGATGAAGCCACTGAGCGATGAGTGCATCTTGTCTTTATGGTGGGAGCAAAGTTGGTCTGGGAGAAAAAAGGTGACTGTGACACAGGAGAAGAACCAAACCCAACACAGAGTGGTCTGAGGGCGGATTCGAACCGGCGACCTTCTGTTTACGAGGCGAAAAAGCTACCAGCTGCGCCACGGGGGCTGCAATCGACGCTTTTAGATTCTACTGTATATAAAGGAGTCACCCTTTTCCAGTAAAATACTGGCAGTGTCCAGTGGGTTTTTTCAAATTTAAAGTGGGTTTTTATGTACCTTTTCTAGGTTTAAGGCTGTTTTCAGTGTATTTATTCAAATTTAAGCTATTTTTTAATTGATTTTTGCATATTTAAGGCTGCTTTTGGTGTATTTTATCTGGTTTTAAAGGGATTTTTTTATTCACGTTTGTCTATTTAAGGCTGCTTTTAGTGTATTTTATCTGGTTTAAGGTGGACTGTTTTACTGGTGCACTAGTTTGCTAGTCTGGATTAGGGTTAGGGTCTGGGTCAGGGTTAAAGTTAGGGTCAAGGTCAGGTTCAGGGTCAGGTTCAGGGTCAGGTTCATGGTCAGGGTTGGGTTCACTGGTTAACTGGTGAGCTGGATAACTGGTTGACTGGTTAACTAGTTCACTGGTTAACTGGTTGACTAGTTAACTGTTTTACTGGTTGACAGTTTCACTGGTTTACTGGTTAACTAGCTCACTGGTTGACTGGTTTACCTGGTTGACTGGTTAACTGTCTCATTGTTGACTGTTTAACTGGTTGACTGGTCAACTGTCTCATTGTTGACTGTTTAACTGTCTCACTGGTTGACTGTTTAACTGGTTGACTGGTTATCTGTCTCAGTGGTTGACTGGTTAACTGTGTTACTGGTTGACTGTTTCACTGTTGACTGCTTAACTATCTTACTGGTTGACTGTTTAACTGGTTGACTGGTTCAATTGGGTCAAGTGGATGCCACTTGTGTGGGTATGGAGCTCCACATCTTTGTATTTTGTATGCAGTTGTGAATAAAGTAATCCCAGCCATATGAATGCATTTTAAGTGTTGATTGTAGGTGTCAGCTGATGGTCAGTTGATGGCAGGGCACACAAGGAATGTGTGTGACATTTCCACCTGTGGGGAGTTGAGATGAAGCCACTGAGCGATGAGTGCATCTTGTCTTTATGGTGGGAGCAAAGTTGGTCTGGGAGAAAAAAGGTGACTGTGACACAGGAGAAGAACCAAACCCAACACAGAGTGGTCTGAGGGCGGATTCGAACCGGCGACCTTCTGTTTACGAGGCGAAAAAGCTACCAGCTGCGCCACGGGGGCTGCAATCGACGCTTTTAGATTCTACTGTATATAAAGGAGTCACCCTTTTCCAGTAAAATACTGGCAGTGTCCAGTGGGTTTTTTCAAATTTAAAGTGGGTTTTATGTACCTTTTCTAGGTTTAAGGCTGTTTTCAGTGTATTTATTCAATTTAAGCTATTTTTTAATTGATTTTTGCATATTTAAGGCTGCTTTTGGTGTATTTTATCTGGTTTTAAAGGGATTTTTTTATTCACGTTTGTCTATTAAGGCTGCTTTTAGTGTATTTTATCTGGTTTAAGGTGGACTGTTTTACTGGTGCACTAGTTTGCTAGTCTGGATTAGGGTTAGGGTCTGGGTCAGGGTTAAAGTTAGGGGTCAAGGTCAGGTTCAGGGTCAGGTTCAGGGTCAGGTTCATGGTCAGGGTTGGGTTCACTGGTTAACTGGTGAGCTGGATAACTGGTTTGACTGGTTAACTAGTTCACTGGTTAACTGGTTGACTAGTTAACTGTTTTACTGGTTGACAGTTTCACTGGTTTACTGGTTAACTAGCTCACTGGTTGACTGGTTTACCTGGTTGACTGGTTAACTGTCTCATTGTTGACTGTTTAACTGGTTGACTGTTTAACTGTCTCACTGGTTGACTGTTTAACTGGTTGACTGGTCAACTGTCTCATTGTTGACTGTTTAACTGTCTCACTGGTTGACTGTTTAACTGGTTGACTGGTTATCTGTCTCAGTGGTTGACTGGTTAACTGTGTTACTGGTTGACTGTTTCACTGTTTGACTGCTTAACTATCTTACTGGTTGACTGTTTAAGTGGTTGACTGGTTCAATTGGGTCAAGTGGATGCCACTTGTGTGGTATGGAGCTCCACATGTTTGTATTTTGTATGCAGTTGTGAATAAGTAATCCCAGCCATATGAATGCATTTTAAGTGTTGATTGTAGGTGTCAGCTGATGGTCAGTTGATGGCAGGGCACACAAGGAATGAGTGTGACATTTCCACCTGTGGGGAGTTGAGATGAAGCCACTGAGCGATGAGTGCATCTTGTCTTTATGGTGGGAGCAAAGTTGGTCTGGGAGAAAAAAGGTGACTGTGACACAGGAGAAGAACCAAACCCAACACAGAGTGGTCTGAGGGCGGATTCGAACCGGCGACCTTCTGTTTACGAGGCGAAAAAGCTACCAGCTGCGCCACGGGGGGCTGCAATCGACGCTTTTAGATTCTACTGTATATAAAGGAGTCACCCTTTTCCAGTAAAATACTGGCAGTGTCCAGTGGGTTTTTCAAATTTAAAGTGGGTTTTTATGTACCTTTTCTAGGTTTAAGGCTGTTTTCAGTGTATTTATTCAAATTTAAGCTATTTTTTAATTGATTTTTGCATATTTAAGGCTGCTTTTGGTGTATTTTATCTGGTTTTAAAGGGATTTTTTTATTCACGTTTGTCTATTTAAGGCTGCTTTTAGTGTATTTTATCTGGTTTAAGGTGGACTGTTTTACTGGTGCACTAGTTTGCTAGTCTGGATTAGGGTTAGGGTCTGGGTCAGGGTTAAAGTTAGGGTCAAGGTCAGGTTCAGGGTCAGGTTCAGGGTCAGGTTCATGGTCAGGGTTGGGTTCACTGGTTAACTGGTGAGCTGGATAACTGGTTGACTGGTTAACTAGTTCACTGGTTAACTGGTTGACTAGTTAACTGTTTTACTGGTTGACAGTTTCACTGGTTTACTGGTTAACTAGCTCACTGGTTGACTGGTTTACCTGGTTGACTGGTTAACTGTCTCATTGTTGACTGTTTAACTGGTTGACTGGTCAACTGTCTCATTGTTGACTGTTTAACTGTCTCACTGGTTGACTGTTTAACTGGTTGACTGGTTATCTGTCTCAGTGGTTGACTGGTTAACTGTGTTACTGGTTGACTGTTTCACTGTTTGACTGCTTAACTATCTTACTGGTTGACTGTTTAACTGGTTGACTGGTTCAATTGGGTCAAGTGGATGCCACTTGTGTGGGTATGGAGCTCCACATCTTTGTATTTTGTATGCAGTTGTGAATAAAGTAATCCCAGCCATATGAATGCATTTTAAGTGTTGATTGTAGGTGTCAGCTGATGGTCAGTTGATGGCAGGGCACACAAGGAATGAGTGTGACATTTCCACCTGTGGGAGTTGAGATGAAGCCACTGAGCGATGAGTGCATCTTGTCTTTATGGTGGGAGCAAAGTTGGTCTGGGAGAAAAAAGGTGACTGTGACACAGGAGAAGAACCAAACCCAACACAGAGTGTCTGAGGGCGGATTCGAACCGGCGACCTTCTGTTTACGAGGCGAAAAAGCTACCAAGCTGCGCCACGGGGGCTGCAATCGACGCTTTTAGATTCTACTGTATATAAAGGAGTCACCCTTTTCCAGTAAAATACTGGCAGTGTCCAGTGGGTTTTTTCAAATTTAAAGTGGGTTTTTATGTACCTTTTCTAGGTTTAAGGCTGTTTCAGTGTATTTATTCAAATTTAAGCTATTTTTTAATTGATTTTTGCATATTAAAGGCTGCTTTTGGTGTATTTTATCTGGTTTTAAAGGGATTTTTTATTCACGTTTGTCTATTTAAGGCTGCTTTTAGTGTATTTTATCTGGTTTAAGGTGGACTGTTTTACTGGTGCACTAGTTTGCTAGTCTGAATTAGGGTTAGGGTCTGGGTCAGGGTTAAAGTTAGGGTCAAGGTCAGGTTCAGGGTCAGGTTCAGGGTCAGGTTCATGGTCAGGGTTGGGTTCACTGGTTAACTGGTGAGCTGGATAACTGGTTGACTGGTTAACTAGTTCACTGGTTAACTGGTTGACTAGTTAACTGTTTTACTGGTTGACAGTTTCACTGGTTTACTGGTTAACTAGCTCACTGGTTGACTGGTTTACCTGGTTGACTGGTTAACTGTCTCATTGTTGACTGTTTAACTGGTTGACTGTTTAACTGTCTCACTGGTTGACTGTTTAACTGGTTGACTGGTCAACTGTCTCATTGTGACTGTTTAACTGTCTCACTGGTTGACTGTTTAACTGGTTGACTGGTTATCTGTCTCAGTGGTTGACTGGTTAACTGTGTTACTGGTTGACTGTTTCACTGTTTGACTGCTTAACTATCTTACTGGTTGACTGTTTAACTGGTTGACTGGTTCAATTGGGTCAAGTGGATGCCACTTGTGTGGGTATGGAGCTCCACATCTTTGTATTTTGTATGCAGTTGTGAATAAAGTAATCCCAGCCATATGAATGCATTTTAAGTGTTGATTGTAGGTGTCAGCTGATGGTCAGTTGATGGCAGGGCACACAAGGAATGAGTGTGACATTTCCACCTGTGGGGAGTTGAGATGAAGCCACTGAGCGATGAGTGCATCTTGTCTTTATGGTGGGAGCAAAGTTGGTCTGGGAGAAAAAAGGTGACTGTGACACAGGAGAAGAACCAAACCCAACACAGAGTGGTCTGAGGGCGGATTCGAACCGGCGACCTTCTGTTTACGAGGCGAAAAAGCTACCAGCTGCGCCACGGGGGCTGCAATCGACGCTTTTAGATTCTACTGTATATAAAGGAGTCACCCTTTTCCAGTAAAATACTGGCAGTGTCCAGTGGGTTTTTTTCAAATTTAAAGTGGGTTTTTATGTACCTTTTCTAGGTTTAAGGCTGTTTTCAGTGTATTTATTCAAATTTAAGCTATTTTTTAATTGATTTTTGCATATTTAAGGCTGCTTTTGGTGTATTTTATCTGGTTTTAAAGGGATTTTTTTATTCACGTTTGTCTATTTAAGGCTGCTTTTAGTGTATTTTATCTGGTTTAAGGTGGACTGTTTTACTGGTGCACTAGTTTGCTAGTCTGGATTAGGGTTAGGGTCTGGGTCAGGGTTAAAGTTAGGGTCAAGGTCAGGTTCAGGGTCAGGTTCAGGGTCAGGTTCATGGTCAGGTTGGGTTCACTGGTTAACTGGTGAGCTGGATAACTGGTTGACTGGTTAACTAGTTCACTGGTTAACTGTTGACTAGTTAACTGTTTTACTGGTTGACAGTTTCACTGGTTTACTGGTTAACTAGCTCACTGGTTGACTGGTTTACCTGGTTGACTGGTTAACTGTCTCATTGTTGACTGTTTAACTGGTTGACTGTTTAACTGTCTCACTGGTTGACTGTTTAACTGGTTGACTGGTCAACTGTCTCATTGTTGACTGTTTAACTGTCTCACTGGTTGACTGTTTAACTGGTTGACTGGTTATCTGTCTCAGTGGTTGACTGGTTAACTGTGTTACTGGTTGACTGTTTCACTGTTTGACTGCTTAACTATCTTACTGGTTGACTGTTTAAGTGGTTGACTGGTTCAATTGGGTCAAGTGGATGCCACTTGTGTGGGTATGGAGCTCCACATCTTTGTATTTTGTATGCAGTTGTGAATAAAGTAATCCCAGCCATATGAATGCATTTTAAGTGTTGATTGTAGGTGTCAGCTGATGGTCAGTTGATGGCAGGGCACACAAGGAATGAGTGTGACATTTCCACCTGTGGGGAGTTGAGATGAAGCCACTGAGCGATGAGTGCATCTTGTCTTTATGGTGGGAGCAAAGTTGGTCTGGGAGAAAAAAGGTGACTGTGACACAGGAGAAGAACCAAACCCAACACAGAGTGGTCTGAGGGCGGATTCGAACCGGCGACCTTCTGTTTACGAGGCGAAAAAGCTACCAGCTGCGCCACGGGGGCTGCAATCGACGCTTTTAGATTCTACTGTATATAAGGAGTCACCCTTTTCCAGTAAAATACTGGCAGTGTCCAGTGGGTTTTTTCAAATTTAAAGTGGGTTTTTATGTACCTTTTCTAGGTTTAAGGCTGTTTTCAGTGTATTTATTCAAATTTAAGCTATTTTTTAATTGATTTTTGCATATTTAAGGCTGCTTTTGGTGTATTTTATCTGGTTTTAAAGGGATTTTTTTATTCACGTTTGTCTATTTAAGGCTGCTTTTAGTGTATTTTATCTGGTTAAGGTGGACTGTTTTACTGGTGCACTAGTTTGCTAGTCTGGATTAGGGTTAGGGTCTGGGTCAGGGTTAAAGTTAGGGTCAAGGTCAGGTTCAGGGTCAGGTTCAGGGTCAGGTTCATGGTCAGGGTTGGGTTCACTGGTTAACTGGTGAGCTGGATAACTGGTTGACTGTTAACTAGTTCACTGGTTAACTGGTTGACTAGTTAACTGTTTTACTGGTTGACAGTTTCACTGGTTTACTGGTTAACTAGCTCACTGGTTGACTGGTTTACCTGGTTGACTGGTTAACTGTCTCATTGTTGACTGTTTAAACTGGTTGACTGTTTAACTGTCTCACTGGTTGACTGTTTAACTGGTTGACTGGTCAACTGTCTCATTGTTGACTGTTTAACTGTCTCACTGGTTGACTGTTTAACTGGTTGACTGGTTATCTGTCTCAGTGGTTGACTGGTTAACTGTGTTACTGGTTGACTGTTTCACTGTTTGACTGCTTAACTATCTTACTGGTTGACTGTTTAAGTGGTTGACTGGTTCAATTGGGTCAAGTGGATGCCACTTGTGTGGGTATGGAGCTCCACATGTTTGTATTTTGTATGCAGTTGTGAATAAAGTAATCCCAGCCATATGAATGCATTTTAAGTGTTGATTGTAGGTGTCAGCTGATGGTCAGTTGATGGCAGGGCACACAAGGAATGAGTGTGACATTTCCACCTGTGGGGAGTTGAGATGAAGCCACTGAGCGATGAGTGCATCTTGTCTTTATGGTGGGAGCAAAGTTGGTCTGGGAGAAAAAGGTGACTGTGACACAGGAGAAGAACCAAACCCAACACAGAGTGGTCTGAGGGCGGATTCGAACCGGCGACCTTCTGTTTACGAGGCGAAAAAGCTACCAGCTGCGCCACGGGGGCTGCAATCGACGCTTTTAGATTCTACTGTATATAAAGGAGTCACCCTTTTCCAGTAAAATACTGGCAGTGTCCAGTGGGTTTTTTCAAATTTAAAGTGGGTTTTTATGTACCTTTTCTAGGTTTAAGGCTGTTTTCAGTGTATTTATTCAAATTTAAGCTATTTTTTAATTGATTTTTGCATATTTAAGGCTGCTTTTGGTGTATTTTATCTGGTTTTAAAGGGATTTTTTTATTCACGTTTGTCTATTAAGGCTGCTTTTAGTGTATTTTATCTGGTTTAAGGTGGACTGTTTTACTGGTGCACTAGTTTGCTAGTCTGGATTAGGGTTAGGGTCTGGGTCAGGGTTAAAGTTAGGGTCAAGGTCAGGTTCAGGGTCAGGTTCAGGGTCAGGTTCATGGTCAGGGTTGGGTTCACTGGTTAACTGGTGAGCTGGATAACTGGTTGACTGGTTAACTAGTTCACTGGTTAACTGGTTGACTAGTTAACTGTTTTACTGGTTGACAGTTTCACTGGTTTACTGGTTAACTAGCTCACTGGTTGACTGGTTTACCTGGTTGACTGGTTAACTGTCTCATTGTTGACTGTTTAACTGGTTGACTGTTTAACTGTCTCACTGGTTGACTGTTTAACTGGTTGACTGGTCAACTGTCTCATTGTTGACTGTTTAAACTGTCTCACTGGTTGACTGTTTAACTGGTTGACTGGTTATCTGTCTCAGTGGTTGACTGGTTAACTGTGTTACTGGTTGACTGTTTCACTGTTTGACTGCTTAACTATCTTACTGGTTGACTGTTTAACTGGTTGACTGGTTCAATTGGGTCAAGTGGATGCCACTTGTGTGGGTATGGAGCTCCACATCTTTGTATTTTGTATGCAGTTGTGAATAAAGTAATCCCAGCCATATGAATGCATTTTAAGTGTTGATTGTAGGTGTCAGCTGATGGTCAGTTGATGGCAGGGCACACAAGGAATGAGTGTGACATTTCCACCTGTGGGAGTTGAGATGAAGCCACTGAGCGATGAGTGCATCTTGTCTTTATGGTGGGAGCAAAGTTGGTCTGGGAGAAAAAAGGTGACTGTGACACAGGAGAAGAACCAAACCCAACACAGAGTGGTCTGAGGGCGGATTCGAACCGGCGACCTTCTGTTTACGAGGCGAAAAAGCTACCAGCTGCGCCACGGGGGCTGCAATCGACGCTTTTAGATTCTACTGTATATAAAGGAGTCACCCTTTTCCAGTAAAATACTGGCAGTGTCCAGTGGGTTTTTTCAAATTTAAAGTGGGTTTTTATGTACCTTTTCTAGGTTTAAGGCTGTTTTCAGTGTATTTATTCAAATTTAAGCTATTTTTTAATTGATTTTTGCATATTTAAGGCTGCTTTTGGTGTATTTTATCTGGTTTTAAAGGGATTTTTTTATTCACGTTTGTCTATTTAAGGCTGCTTTAGTGTATTTTATCTGGTTTAAGGTGGACTGTTTTACTGGTGCACTAGTTTGCTAGTCTGGATTAGGGTTAGGGTCTGGGTCAGGGTTAAAGTTAGGGTCAAGGTCAGGTTCAGGGTCAGGTTCAGGGTCAGGTTCATGGTCAGGGTTGGGTTCACTGGTTAACTGGTGAGCTGGATAACTGGTTGACTGGTTAACTAGTTCACTGGTTAACTGGTTGACTAGTTAACTGTTTTACTGGTTGACAGTTTCACTGGTTTACTGGTTAACTAGCTCACTGGTTGACTGGTTTACCTGGTTGACTGGTTAACTGTCTCATTGTTGACTGTTTAACTGGTTGACTGTTTAACTGTCTCACTGGTTGACTGTTTAACTGGTTGACTGGTCAACTGTCTCATTGTTGACTGTTTAACTGTCTCACTGGTTGACTGTTTAACTGGTTGACTGGTTATCTGTCTCAGTGGTTGACTGGTTAACTGTGTTACTGGTTGACTGTTTCACTGTTTGACTGCTTAACTATCTTACTGGTTGACTGTTTAAGTGGTTGACTGGTTCAATTGGGTCAAGTGGATGCCACTTGTGTGGGTATGGAGCTCCACATCTTTGTATTTTGTATGCAGTTGTGAATAAAGTAATCCCAGCCATATGAATGCATTTTAAGTGTTGATTGTAGGTGTCAGCTGATGGTCAGTTGATGGCAGGGCACACAAGGAATGAGTGTGACATTTCCACCTGTGGGGAGTTGAGATGAAGCCACTGAGCGATGAGTGCATCTTGTCTTTATGGTGGGAGCAAAGTTGGTCTGGGAGAAAAAAGGTGACTGTGACACAGGAGAAGAACCAAACCCAACACAGACTGAGGGCGGATTCGAACCGGCGACCTTCTGTTTACGAGGCGAAAAAGCTACCAGCTGCGCCACGGGGGGCTGCAATCGACGCTTTTAGATTCTACTGTATATAAAGGAGTCACCCTTTTCCAGTAAAATACTGGCAGTGTCCAGTGGGTTTTTTCAAATTTAAAGTGGGTTTTTATGTACCTTTTCTAGGTTTAAGGCTGTTTTCAGTGTATTTTATTCAAATTTAAGCTATTTTTTAATTGATTTTTGCATATTTAAGGCTGCTTGTTGGTGTATTTTATCTGGTTTTAAAGGGATTTTTTTAGGGTTAGGGTTAGGGTTAGGGTTAGGGTTAGGGTTTAGGGTTAGGGTTAGGTGTAGGGGAAAAAAAATTATGGTTTAAGCCTTAAAAAGGCTTTCCACATGCTCTGGCACACATCAGAATGATTTTTAATTCTAAAATATATATTTATCTTTCTGTCTGGGGGGGGTCCCTCTTCCCTTTCTGTTTCTAGGTCCCTAAGGTCCATTTTACTCCCCTAGATGGAGGAAAACCCTTTCATTGAGGCCGCTGGGCACCATAGTGTCTAATTCCTTAATCCAGTGGCCCTCTTTCCTCCGTCTTTGTCTCATGGACCATTCGGTACTGGACTCCAGACCCATAATGGACAAATTCCCCACCCCATGGTCTCTCAGATGTTCATAGAGTGGGGAGGAGAATTGTGTCCGGCCGGTCCTGTAAATATGTTGCCTCAGTCTGACCCGAAGAGAGTTTTTTGTCTCACCTATGTAGAGTTTGGAGCACACTCTACATTGGATTGCATATATCAGATTTTTAGACTCTAAGTCCAATGGTCTCCAAATCGGAGCTCCCCTGTGTGTGTAGGTGTTTGTAATGTGTTTTGGTGTGATTAGATATCTTTTCAGATCATCTATTTTGCCATTTTTAAAGGTGGCATGTACAAGCAGATCTTTAATGTTTTTATTTCTTCTGTATGCTGCTATAACCCCAACATCCATCCATTCTTCCACAGAATTTTTCAGCTGTTTCAAGTTCACCTTCAGTCTCTTATTTAGGTCTACAGACATTGGGGAGAAGGTGGACACGAAGGGGACAATCTCCCCCCTCCTTTGGCCCCTACTCACTGTCCCATTGTCCAGGTTGCCACGGACCTCCGCCCTGATGTTCCGGAGGAAGGTGCGACTATACCCTCTGGGTCTAAGGGCCCTAAAAAGGGTCCTAGTGGCCCGTTCTGCATCCTCCTCCGTCCCACAGATTCGATAGAACCTGATGAGTTGGGATTTAACCAACCCCCGGTAAGTATGTTTAGGATGGTAACTTGTTTTGTGTAACAGGGCGTGAGTGTCCGTGGCTTTGAAAAATACCCTGGTTTGCAATGTCCTATCCCCCGTTATATATACCTCCGTGTCCAAAAATTCTATTTTCTCTTTCTGAACATTAAATTTGACTGAGATGGACTCATGGTGACCGTTCAGCGTCTCGATAAATCGCTCAAATTCCGGTTCCGAGTGCGTCCAAACCCCAAAGATGTCATCCAGATATCTCATGTATAATTGTGGGAGGTTGCTACACTTGGGGAAAACCGTGTGCTCCCAATCCGCCATATAAATATTGGCATAGGCCGGGGCAAACTTCTTCCCCATTGCTGTCCCATGGATCTGGAGATAAAATTTTCCATCAAATTCAAAGTCATTTTTTGTGAGACCCAGCTCCAAGAGCTGGAGAAGGGCCTCATCTGGTCTCCCCGGATCCGGATTTCGCTCCAGAATCTCTCGGACCGCCTTCAGGCCACGGTAAGTATCTATATTTGTATATAATGCGTCAATGTCAATTGAGAACAGGAAAGCATTTTCTGGGATCTTCATATCTTTAATCTTATTGACAAAGTCATATGTGTCTTTGATATAGCTGTCATGTTTCTGCGATAAGGGATTCAGGGTTAGGTTAGGGTTAGGGTTAGGGTTAGGGTTAGGGTTAGGGTTAGGGTTAGGTTAGGGTTAGGGTTAGGGTTAGGGTTAGGGTTAGGGTTAGGGTTAGGTTAGGGTTAGGGTTAGGGTTAGGGTTAGGGTTGGGTTAGGGTTCGGGTTTGGGTTGAAGATCCTATTGGACTTTATGGGCACTGGCCTACTGGCCCGGGCCCCCCCCAGTCTCCTGGAAATATTTCCTCCCCTTCTTTATTTTAATTACCCGAGGTTGGATCCATGTGACCCCTGTCTCGGGGAAGCCGGGTCGGCAGGCAATTCTGCTGTGGGGGCCCTAACGGCCTGCAGCGGACGATCGGGGGGAGGGGAGGGGGTTTTAATGAGAAGATGTAAAAATAATAAAGAAATAATGATCAAGTGCTTATCGAGTATATTTATTGTGAGAAGGAGGTGTTGTTCCTCAGTGTTTAGCCATTACACCACTGGATTCCTTTTTTCTGCCCTCAATGCCTACATAGTTATAAAGGTGCTAAGTAGAAGATATATATTAAATAATAAATACTGTATAATATAAAAATTTGGAAAGAATAAGGTTAGAATTAGAAAAAATAGAACAATATAATTGTAACATAATATAATGAATACTAATAGTAATGACAATAACAACCAAAATAATATATTAATAATGACATAATATTAGTAATAATAATAATAATAATAATAATAATAATAATACTGATAATAATAATAGTAATAAAAATAATAAAAAATGGGTGTTATGTGTTTCTATAGTTCATCAAACACATGGCATGCAGGCAAAACAACACGTATATTTGAGCATGCAGAAACAAACATGGAAATATTCAGAAAGGAAGAAAATGGTACAATAAGCAACATAACAGCAAAAGCACAAAAGACATAATAAGAGACCACATAAAAACCACCTATAGAAATTGGAAAAAAATATCTTACAAAATAAAGGTTATTGAAAGAATAGCATAAATATTATTTATTAAAACCAGTAGGTCATTGAGGAGAGAAGAGAGGCCGGTTTATTCCCAGTTAGAGGCTGGAAAGCTAGTGTGTGTGTATATGGTTGGGGAGAGGGGGGAATTGTGTTGGTCATAGGGGCTGGTTCCCTCTGTGATGAACCTGATGTTCCTGTACCAGTGAGGCTGAGTAGTTTAAGAAAATGGGTGAGATGTGTCCTTAGGCTATGTGAGTTGCCGCTGCAGGCTCGTGGTTGTCCCCGGGGGCATCAGGGGTGGGGACGGGGACAGGTCCAGTGGTTCTGTGGGGAAGGTCGTTGAGCCCCCCCGGGGTTGTAGTTCCCAGCCTCCCGATCCACAGTCTCTCTGCCCTCTTCCTTTGTCCCTCGGTCCAGTTTTTATTGGCTTCCAGGCCGCAGATGGTGAGATGTTCTGATGAGTGCTGTTGAAAGTGTGTGACTAGTGGTGTGGTTAGTAGAGTGAGCCTGATATTGCGGAGGTGCTGTTTAAGTCGGATGAGTAAAGTGCCACCGGTCTCCCCTATATAGTGTTTATTACAATTAGTGCAGGTGATGATGTAAACAATATTGCTGTGCTGGAGTGTGTAAGTGCCAAAAGGTGGGTGAGAGGAGCGGCTGTACGGGTTCCAGAACATTTTCTTGTGCCTGTACAGCCGCTCCTCTGGGACGGTAGCGGTTTTGATGTGTGGAGTGAAGGCCGATTTGATAAGAAGCTGGTGGAGGTTGGGGTTTTTTCTGTAGGCGGAAATGAGTCTCACCTGTTGTATGGCAGGGTTGTGTCTTTGGTTGCTGGAGAAGTTTCGTTTTATGGCGGCTAAAAATGAGGATGTGCGGTGGGGAAAATGTGGAGACCAGAGGCAAAAGGTGTGTAGTGGTGTCAGTATTGGTGCTGGGGTCAGGGTGAGGGTCAGGGTCAGGATTGGTGCCTGGGTCAGAGGGGTTAGGTTCAGGGGGGAGGGGGGTTAGGGTTAGGGTCAGGGGGAGGGGGGTTAGGGTTAGGGTCAGGGGGCGGGGGGTTAGGGTTAGGGTCAGGGGGGAGGGGGGTTAGGGTTAGGGTCAGGGGGAGGGGGGTTAGGGTTAGGGTCAGGGGGAGGGGGGTTAGGGTTAGGGTCAGGGGGAAGGGGGGTTAGGGTTAGGGCCAGGGGGGTTAGGGTTAAGGTCAGGGGAAGGGGGGTTAGGGTTAGGGTCAGGGGGAGGGGGGGTTAGGGTAAGGGTCAGGGGGAGGGGAGGGGTTAGGGTTAGAAGGATTAGGGTTAGGGGGGTTAGGGTTAGAGGGGTAAGGGTTAGGGTTAGGACTAGAGGGGTTCGGGTTAGAGGGGTCAGGGTTAGGGTTAGGGTCAAGGTCAGGGTCAGATGTGTCAGTGAGTCTGAGAGGTGAGTGGGTGGTGCTGTATGAGCGAGTGGGAGCGAGACTGGCCAAGGTGTCGTATTTAATGTTCCTGAGGAATCTTTTTGTGTATCGTCTACGTCTGAGGTGGTGGAATAGAATGCGGATGGAGTTGTGTAAATCTGCGTCAGTAGATGAGATGCGATAAAATCTGATGATTTGAGATTTGATGATGCCTCTGAAAGTGTGTTTGGGATGGTAGCTGGATTTATGGAGAAGTGCATGTGTATCTGTTTGTTTGAAGTAAACCTTGGTGAATAATTTTTTATTGTTGTTATGTGTCTGGTGGAAATAAACTGTGGTGTCTAGAAAATGGACCTGGTGTGTGTCTATGGTGTGTGTGACTTGGATGGATTTGTGGTGGTTATTCAAGATGTCAATGAACTGGTGGAATTGTGGAATAGAATGGGGCCAAATACCAATTATGTCGTCTAGAAATCTGAGGTATAATGTTGGATGCAGAGGGCATTTGGCCAGTGCTTCTCGCTCCCACTCGCTCATGTAGATGTTTGCATAGGATGGTGCAAACCGCTGGCCCATGGCTGTTCCACTGATCTGGAGAAAGTGTTTGTTGTTAAACATAAAAATCATTGTTATTTAAACAGAGGGAGAGGAGTGCTATGATTTCTTTGTCCGGTCTATTGTGATCTGGGTATTTTTGCATGACTGTATGGACTGCTTGAAGTCCAAGTTCTGTATTAATGTTGGTGTATAGGCTTGTGATGTCTATTGTAAAGAGGAAGGATTCAAGTGGAACAGCCATGGGCCTAATTATGTCCAGAAAGTGATAGGTATCCTTTATGTAGCTTGGGTGTCTCCTGGAGAGGGGTCCTAAAAAATGGTCTATATACTGGGTCACGTTGTAGGTGGCGCTGCTGCAATCTGAAACTATGGGTCTACCTGGGGGGACCTCCAGGGGGATCGTCCATGTGTTGGGGTCTTTGTGAATTTTAGGGAGAAGGTAAAACTGTCTGGGGCGGGGGAGATCTGGACCAAATAAAAAGTGCATTTGTTTAGTGGAGATGAAGTTATTATTTTTGAGTGTCTGTATAATGAGTCTGATTTTGCTTTGGGTGGTCTGTTGTAGTGAGTCTGGTATGGGTTTGTAGTGGTTTGAATTTGAAAGTTGTCTGTTGGCTTCTGTGAGGTATTGTTGTCTATCCATGATTACTATTTTCGAGCCCTTGTCCGCTGGTTTTATTATGATATTTGGGTTGTGAGTGAGTTCTCGGAGGGCCCTGCGTTCTGAGGGGGACATGTTGTCCGGGATGTCATTGTTTAGCCTACAGATACGCAGGGCCCTCCTGTCTTGTCTGAGTAGGGATTTGGTGGCTGGTGTGAGTGTGGCTGTTTGTGGTTCCCAATTGGACTGGTGAGTGAAGGGTGTGTGAATGTAATCTGTGTGAGGGTGGAAGTGGTCCTTGATTTTGATACGGCGGTGATACTTATGGACGTCCCCCTGTAGTTCCCCCCAGTCGAATGTCTTGGGACGTGGGACGAAAGAAAGACCCCTCTCCAGGAGTTCCCTCTGGACCGGGGACGGGGAGAAGAGTTTGGAGAGGTTGAGGACACTGGTGGTCTCAGTCAGGTCCTGTGTGTGGGTGTCTTGTGATGTTGTGGTGTTATCTATGGTAGGTTGGATGTTGTCTGTGATGGCCGGGTTAGGTTCTATTGTGTTTTTAAATTTAAGAGTGTGCACCAATGATGGAATATACGTGCCGCAGTGTCGGCCGTCCAATGTATGTTATCTCTTTCCGTGCGAAACTCCTCGTGTGGAAGCTCGGCCAGGAAGGGGAGGTGGGTCATGATGGTGTTGTTAATAGCTGTGAGATTATTCTTTTGGACCTGTGTTAGTGCTGGGGAAAAGTTGATTACTGGAAAGTAAATGTCTGCATGTGGAAAGGTCTGTTTAGCTGTCCTATATAATGCTTTGAGTTGTTTGATGGAAGTCTGTTTGGGGTCTTGGTCTTTATTATTGATGCCTATAGCTAAGATGAGAATTTTTGTATGTGGGGTTTCTGGTGTTTTTTCACAAATGTTTAAAAAGTGATATAGGTTGGCCCCAGGGTAACTATCTAACTGTATGTGTGTGTTTGTGTGTGGTGGAATTCTATTAATGTTAGAGTCCCCCAGCACTAACACAGGTTTTTTCGGTCTGAAATGCCAATCAATTAATTTTCTGTGTGGTCGGGCGATGTGGTATGATGGTTTGAATTTGGCCGGTGATGCGGTTGTATTAACTGAGTGATGAGAAGTGGTTGGGTCCTGTGGGTTTACTGTTGATGTTGTGAGGACTCTGGTGGCCAGAAGAGGGCAGTATTGCTGTACAGACCCCCCTGAGTCTTGAGTAGAGGGTTCAGATAGGGTTTTAGATGAGGCCATGGTGGCCTTCAGATCCCCAATCATCATGGTGTTTCTACCCTCACTCTGTTGGGTCACTTTAAGGGGGGTCTGTTTGACTGCGCTCTCTGTCCGGCCACCCGAGCCCTCTGTAGAGAAAGTAGAAAAGGAGGTTATTTCATCTTGGGTAATGGTGGCAACATTTGATCTATTGAAAAGTGTCTGTATGTCATGGGTTCTGGATTGAGTAAATGTGGTCCGGTTTACCTGAGGAGGGGGGTGAATTTGGACATCCACCTCCCGTTCACTGGCCGAGCTTGTTCGCTGTGCTTGTGTAGGTGGGGTTGGTGCGCCTGTGACTGGGTTAGTATTTGAGTGCTGAAAAATGGAAGAGGGTTTTATGGGTCCAGTCCGAGAAGTTTTGTAAGTCTTATCTGTCTGTTTGTCTTTCTCCAGTGTCCTCAACCTCTCCCGGAGAGGACTGGATGCCCTTGGGGATCGGGAGGTCCGGGGGTTCCCCGAGTCCGGGGGTCCGGGGTCAGCGGGAGGATCCGCCTCCCCAGGGGCCCGCTGCGCTAAGCTGGCCGACACCCGCTGTTCGGGTGGGGGAGAGCCCCGGGTTTGGGGGTCTGTGTGTGAGAGTGAGTGTAGATGCGTGGATGTGGCTGGAATGGATGGAGCGGATGCGGCAGGAGGGTTTGGTTGTGTTGTTTGTGTAGTGGGTCCCTGCTCTGTTCTGTGTGCGACTTCTTCCAATAAAGAATGTCGCGGACCCAGATAAAGTGACCGCTTGTAAGGCACTTTAGCTTGGGGTAGCGGAGGGAAAGCTTCCCCATCCTCTAGTAGTGTGGATGTGTGTGTGTGTGCGTGTGTGTGTGCCGTGTCTGCTCTAACTGGGGTATGGTGGGTGGCTGGGGCGGGCAGAGGAGGTGAACCGGCTGGTGTGTAGCAGTGTGAGTGTAAATCCAAAATGTTTGCTGTTTTTACCAAGGTGCGTGGTGAGAACCTCGCTCCATACCTTTTAGCCGCCCAGCCCTCCGCTATTTGGAGGGCTACCGGGTCTTGGGTCATGCGGCTAAGGACTGAGGAGGTCTCTGTGATGTTTGTATTATAGTGGTTGAGTAATATGATCAGGACTTGGTTGAGCCAGTCCGTGGTGTTAGCTGTTAGTTTATTCTGTGTGTCTGAAGTGGGTGCTGCTGGTTTGATGAATGTAGTCAGCCGGTTCACCTGCCTCTGCATGCCGATGGGGGGAGTGTGTGTATGGATGGCCGTATCTATTATGTGATGATGGTGGATGGCTTGGATTAATTTGAAATATAATTTACTTTTCTGTCTCGTTTCAGCTGTGGGTGGTCCGGTTAGAGGTGTGTTATTCCTAGATGGCTGGGTGGTGTGTGTGTGTGTGTTGGTATGAAGCTGTGTTCTATGTGTGTATGTGTGTGTTTCCCTAGTACTGGTTCTGGTCCTATGTCTTCTGGATGGTTGTGCTATATCTAACTGTGGTGTAAAGTTGTGCGTGTGTCGTATGTGTGTGTGGTGTGGTTGGTACCCATACATATTCCCGTAGTCCCCTGGCCCGGCCTGGTCCCCATTAAAAAATAGTCACAAATAGTGATTAAAAGCGGTGGGGGGTCCTACCTGAATTTCCTCGGGACTCCGTTCCGTTGTCCTGGGTGGTTGTGGGGCTGTTCCAGGAGTTCGGCGGGGTTTTCCGTCTCCGAGCTCCGTTCGGGTCCCGATGGTGGTCCGTGGGAAACTCCGGTCGGCGGTGGACTGCGGCTCAGACGTAGTCGGGTTAAAACAGTTCTTAATTCCCCAAAGTTGGAGGAGTAGGTAGGATGGCCAAGCCAAAATGGCTGTTAAAATCAATGGGTCCTGGTCCCGCGCCAGGGGACTAATTAAAATACCTGACGTTTCGCAGGATTTGTTGCTTCATCAGAGGTAGGTATTGTGAGAGAATGTTATGGGTACCATGGATGCTTGTATATATGTGTGTGTGATTTAAGAGGATGGGGAGGAGGCTTCCCTCCTTCTTCTTGATTCACCAATAGGAGCTGTTTGTGTAGGGTTGATGCCACCTGAAAAGTGGCATCCTGATTGATTTTGGAGGGAGATGTCCCGTGATGCCAGTATCGGTAATCGAAACTAGGGGAAGGGGGACTGGAGTAAAGGGATGGGTGAGTCAAGAGTGAGGGAGGATGCTGTCTTACGTTGGTGGGATGTCCGAAGTGTGCCGTTGACGTAAACTAAGTCATAGTGTAGTGGTTTAGGCGCCCGCCGCTCGCCACAGAGAAGCGGGTTCGAGCCCCGCTCCATCTCCCTGCGGGGCCTCCAGTGCGGTCGGCCCGATCGCGGCTCTCGAGGTTAATTTATTAAGAATAGTACGGATATTAGTGTGAATGATTATGGTAGAGAGTGGGGAGGGAGGAGCAGGAGGGGAGGGTCCGGCCAGTGGCACTGGCAGGGTTAGGGTTGGGTTAGGGTTCGGGTTTGGGTTGAAGATCCTATTGGACTTTATGGGCACTGGCCTACTGGCCCGGGCCCCCCCCAGTCTCCTGGAAATATTTCCTCCCCTTCTTTATTTTAATTACCCGAGGTTGGATCCATGTGACCCCTGTCTCGGGGAAGCCGGGTCGGCAGGCAATTCTGCTGTGGGGGCCCTAACGGCCTGCAGCGGACGATCGGGGGGAGGGGAGGGGGTTTTAATGAGAAGATGTAAAAATAATAAAGAAATAATGATCAAGTGCTTATCGAGTATATTTATTGTGAGAAGGAGGTGTTGTTCCTCAGTGTTTAGCCATTACACCACTGGATTCCTTTTTTCTGCCCTCAATGCCTACATAGTTATAAAGGTGCTAAGTAGAAGATATATATTAAATAATAAATACTGTATAATATAAAAATTTGGAAAGAATAAGGTTAGAATTAGAAAAAATAGAACAATATAATTGTAACATAATATAATGAATACTAATAGTAATGACAATAACAACCAAAATAATATATTAATAATGACATAATATTAGTAATAATAATAATAATAATAATAATAATAATAATAATACTGATAATAATAATAGTAATAAAAATAATAAAAAATGGGTGTTATGTGTTTCTATAGTTCATCAAACACATGGCATGCAGGCAAAACAACACGTATATTTGAGCATGCAGAAACAAACATGGAAATATTCAGAAAGGAAGAAAATGGTACAATAAGCAACATAACAGCAAAAGCACAAAAGACATAATAAGAGACCACATAAAAACCACCTATAGAAATTGGAAAAAAATATCTTACAAAATAAAGGTTATTGAAAGAATAGCATAAATATTATTTATTAAAACCAGTAGGTCATTGAGGAGAGAAGAGAGGCCGGTTTATTCCCAGTTAGAGGCTGGAAAGCTAGTGTGTGTGTATATGGTTGGGGAGAGGGGGGAATTGTGTTGGTCATAGGGGCTGGTTCCCTCTGTGATGAACCTGATGTTCCTGTACCAGTGAGGCTGAGTAGTTTAAGAAAATGGGTGAGATGTGTCCTTAGGCTATGTGAGTTGCCGCTGCAGGCTCGTGGTTGTCCCCGGGGGCATCAGGGGTGGGGACGGGGACAGGTCCAGTGGTTCTGTGGGGAAGGTCGTTGAGCCCCCCCGGGGTTGTAGTTCCCAGCCTCCCGATCCACAGTCTCTCTGCCCTCTTCCTTTGTCCCTCGGTCCAGTTTTTATTGGCTTCCAGGCCGCAGATGGTGAGATGTTCTGATGAGTGCTGTTGAAAGTGTGTGACTAGTGGTGTGGTTAGTAGAGTGAGCCTGATATTGCGGAGGTGCTGTTTAAGTCGGATGAGTAAAGTGCCACCGGTCTCCCCTATATAGTGTTTATTACAATTAGTGCAGGTGATGATGTAAACAATATTGCTGTGCTGGAGTGTGTAAGTGCCAAAAGGTGGGTGAGAGGAGCGGCTGTACGGGTTCCAGAACATTTTCTTGTGCCTGTACAGCCGCTCCTCTGGGACGGTAGCGGTTTTGATGTGTGGAGTGAAGGCCGATTTGATAAGAAGCTGGTGGAGGTTGGGGTTTTTTCTGTAGGCGGAAATGAGTCTCACCTGTTGTATGGCAGGGTTGTGTCTTTGGTTGCTGGAGAAGTTTCGTTTTATGGCGGCTAAAAATGAGGATGTGCGGTGGGAAAATGTGGAGACCAGAGGCAAAAGGTGTGTAGTGGTGTCAGTATTGGTGCTGGGGTCAGGGTGAGGGTCAGGGTCAGGATTGGTGCCTGGGTCAGAGGGGTTAGGTTCAGGGGGAGGGGGGTTAGGGTTAGGGTCAGGGGGAGGGGGGTTAGGGTTAGGGTCAGGGGGCGGGGGGTTAGGGTTAGGGTCAGGGGGAGGGGGGTTAGGGTTAGGGTCAGGGGGAGGGGGGTTAGGGTTAGGGTCAGGGGGAGGGGGGTTAGGGTTAGGGTCAGGGGGAAGGGGGTTAGGGTTAGGGCCAGGGGGGTTAGGGTTAAGGTCAGGGGAAGGGGGGTTAGGGTTAGGGTCAGGGGGAGGGGGGTTAGGGTAAGGGTCAGGGGGAGGGGAGGGGTTAGGGTTAGAAGGATTAGGGTTAGGGGGGTTAGGGTTAGAGGGGTAAGGGTTAGGGTTAGGACTAGAGGGGTTCGGGTTAGAGGGGTCAGGGTTAGGGTTAGGGTCAAGGTCAGGGTCAGATGTGTCAGTGAGTCTGAGAGGTGAGTGGGTGGTGCTGTATGAGCGAGTGGGAGCGAGACTGGCCAAGGTGTCGTATTTAATGTTCCTGAGGAATCTTTTTGTGTATCGTCTACGTCTGAGGTGGTGGAATAGAATGCGGATGGAGTTGTGTAAATCTGCGTCAGTAGATGAGATGCGATAAAATCTGATGATTTGAGATTTGATGATGCCTCTGAAAGTGTGTTTGGGATGGTAGCTGGATTTATGGAGAAGTGCATGTGTATCTGTTTGTTTGAAGTAAACCTTGGTGAATAATTTTTTATTGTTGTTATGTGTCTGGTGGAAATAAACTGTGGTGTCTAGAAAATGGACCTGGTGTGTGTCTATGGTGTGTGTGACTTGGATGGATTTGTGGTGGTTATTCAAGATGTCAATGAACTGGTGGAATTGTGGAATAGAATGGGGCCAAATACCAATTATGTCGTCTAGAAATCTGAGGTATAATGTTGGATGCAGAGGGCATTTGGCCAGTGCTTCTCGCTCCCACTCGCTCATGTAGATGTTTGCATAGGATGGTGCAAACCGCTGGCCCATGGCTGTTCCACTGATCTGGAGAAAGTGTTTGTTGTTAAACATAAAATCATTGTTATTTAAACAGAGGGAGAGGAGTGCTATGATTTCTTTGTCCGGTCTATTGTGATCTGGGTATTTTTGCATGACTGTATGGACTGCTTGAAGTCCAAGTTCTGTATTAATGTTGGTGTATAGGCTTGTGATGTCTATTGTAAAGAGGAAGGATTCAAGTGGAACAGCCATGGGCCTAATTATGTCCAGAAAGTGATAGGTATCCTTTATGTAGCTTGGGTGTCTCCTGGAGAGGGGTCCTAAAAAATGGTCTATATACTGGGTCACGTTGTAGGTGGCGCTGCTGCAATCTGAAACTATGGGTCTACCTGGGGGGACCTCCAGGGGGATCGTCCATGTGTTGGGGTCTTTGTGAATTTTAGGGAGAAGGTAAAACTGTCTGGGGCGGGGGAGATCTGGACCAAATAAAAAGTGCATTTGTTTAGTGGAGATGAAGTTATTATTTTTGAGTGTCTGTATAATGAGTCTGATTTTGCTTTGGGTGGTCTGTTGTAGTGAGTCTGGTATGGGTTTGTAGTGGTTTGAATTTGAAAGTTGTCTGTTGGCTTCTGTGAGGTATTGTTGTCTATCCATGATTACTATTTTCGAGCCCTTGTCCGCTGGTTTTATTATGATATTTGGGTTGTGAGTGAGTTCTCGGAGGGCCCTGCGTTCTGAGGGGGACATGTTGTCCGGGATGTCATTGTTTAGCCTACAGATACGCAGGGCCCTCCTGTCTTGTCTGAGTAGGGATTTGGTGGCTGGTGTGAGTGTGGCTGTTTGTGGTTCCCAATTGGACTGGTGAGTGAAGGGTGTGTGAATGTAATCTGTGTGAGGGTGGAAGTGGTCCTTGATTTTGATACGGCGGTGATACTTATGGACGTCCCCCTGTAGTTCCCCCCAGTCGAATGTCTTGGGACGTGGGACGAAAGAAAGACCCCTCTCCAGGAGTTCCCTCTGGACCGGGGACGGGGAGAAGAGTTTGGAGAGGTTGAGGACACTGGTGGTCTCAGTCAGGTCCTGTGTGTGGGTGTCTTGTGATGTTGTGGTGTTATCTATGGTAGGTTGGATGTTGTCTGTGATGGCCGGGTTAGGTTCTATTGTGTTTTTAAATTTAAGAGTGTGCACCAATGATGGAATATACGTGCCGCAGTGTCGGCCGTCCAATGTATGTTATCTCTTTCCGTGCGAAACTCCTCGTGTGGAAGCTCGGCCAGGAAGGGGAGGTGGGTCATGATGGTGTTGTTAATAGCTGTGAGATTATTCTTTTGGACCTGTGTTAGTGCTGGGGAAAAGTTGATTACTGGAAAGTAAATGTCTGCATGTGGAAAGGTCTGTTTAGCTGTCCTATATAATGCTTTGAGTTGTTTGATGGAAGTCTGTTTGGGGTCTTGGTCTTTATTATTGATGCCTATAGCTAAGATGAGAATTTTTGTATGTGGGGTTTCTGGTGTTTTTTCACAAATGTTTAAAAAGTGATATAGGTTGGCCCCAGGGTAACTATCTAACTGTATGTGTGTGTTTGTGTGTGGTGGAATTCTATTAATGTTAGAGTCCCCCAGCACTAACACAGGTTTTTTCGGTCTGAAATGCCAATCAATTAATTTTCTGTGTGGTCGGGCGATGTGGTATGATGGTTTGAATTTGGCCGGTGATGCGGTTGTATTAACTGAGTGATGAGAAGTGGTTGGGTCCTGTGGGTTTACTGTTGATGTTGTGAGGACTCTGGTGGCCAGAAGAGGGCAGTATTGCTGTACAGACCCCCCTGAGTCTTGAGTAGAGGGTTCAGATAGGGTTTTAGATGAGGCCATGGTGGCCTTCAGATCCCCAATCATCATGGTGTTTCTACCCTCACTCTGTTGGGTCACTTTAAGGGGGGTCTGTTTGACTGCGCTCTCTGTCCGGCCACCCGAGCCCTCTGTAGAGAAAGTAGAAAAGGAGGTTATTTCATCTTGGGTAATGGTGGCAACATTTGATCTATTGAAAAGTGTCTGTATGTCATGGGTTCTGGATTGAGTAAATGTGGTCCGGTTTACCTGAGGAGGGGGGTGAATTTGGACATCCACCTCCCGTTCACTGGCCGAGCTTGTTCGCTGTGCTTGTGTAGGTGGGGTTGGTGCGCCTGTGACTGGGTTAGTATTTGAGTGCTGAAAAATGGAAGAGGGTTTTATGGGTCCAGTCCGAGAAGTTTTGTAAGTCATATCTGTCTGTTTGTCTTTCTCCAGTGTCCTCAACCTCTCCCGGAGAGGACTGGATGCCCTTGGGGATCGGGAGGTCCGGGGGTTCCCCGAGTCCGGGGGTCCGGGGTCAGCGGGAGGATCCGCCTCCCCAGGGGCCCGCTGCGCTAAGCTGGCCGACACCCGCTGTTCGGGTGGGGGAGAGCCCCGGGTTTGGGGGTCTGTGTGTGAGAGTGAGTGTAGATGCGTGGATGTGGCTGGAATGGATGGAGCGGATGCGGCAGGAGGGTTTGGTTGTGTTGTTTGTGTAGTGGGTCCCTGCTCTGTTCTGTGTGCGACTTCTTCCAATAAAGAATGTCGCGGACCCAGATAAAGTGACCGCTTGTAAGGCACTTTAGCTTGGGGTAGCGGAGGGAAAGCTTCCCCATCCTCTAGTAGTGTGGATGTGTGTGTGTGTGCGTGTGTGTGTGCCGTGTCTGCTCTAACTGGGGTATGGTGGGTGGCTGGGGCGGGCAGAGGAGGTGAACCGGCTGGTGTGTAGCAGTGTGAGTGTAAATCCAAAATGTTTGCTGTTTTTACCAAGGTGCGTGGTGAGAACCTCGCTCCATACCTTTTAGCCGCCCAGCCCTCCGCTATTTGGAGGGCTACCGGGTCTTGGGTCATGCGGCTAAGGACTGAGGAGGTCTCTGTGATGTTTGTATTATAGTGGTTGAGTAATATGATCAGGACTTGGTTGAGCCAGTCCGTGGTGTTAGCTGTTAGTTTATTCTGTGTGTCTGAAGTGGGTGCTGCTGGTTTGATGAATGTAGTCAGCCGGTTCACCTGCCTCTGCATGCCGATGGGGGGAGTGTGTGTATGGATGGCCGTATCTATTATGTGATGATGGTGGATGGCTTGGATTAATTTGAAATATAATTTACTTTTCTGTCTCGTTTCAGCTGTGGGTGGTCCGGTTAGAGGTGTGTTATTCCTAGATGGCTGGGTGGTGTGTGTGTGTGTGTTGGTATGAAGCTGTGTTCTATGTGTGTATGTGTGTGTTTCCCTAGTACTGGTTCTGGTCCTATGTCTTCTGGATGGTTGTGCTATATCTAACTGTGGTGTAAAGTTGTGCGTGTGTCGTATGTGTGTGTGGTGTGGTTGGTACCCATACATATTCCCGTAGTCCCCTGGCCCGGCCTGGTCCCCATTAAAAAATAGTCACAAATAGTGATTAAAAGCGGTGGGGGGTCCTACCTGAATTTCCTCGGGACTCCGTTCCGTTGTCCTGGGTGGTTGTGGGGCTGTTCCAGGAGTTCGGCGGGGTTTTCCGTCTCCGAGCTCCGTTCGGGTCCCGATGGTGGTCCGTGGGAAACTCCGGTCGGCGGTGGACTGCGGCTCAGACGTAGTCGGGTTAAAACAGTTCTTAATTCCCCAAAGTTGGAGGAGTAGGTAGGATGGCCAAGCCAAAATGGCTGTTAAAATCAATGGGTCCTGGTCCCGCGCCAGGGGACTAATTAAAATACCTGACGTTTCGCAGGATTTGTTGCTTCATCAGAGGTAGGTATTGTGAGAGAATGTTATGGGTACCATGGATGCTTGTATATATGTGTGTGTGATTTAAGAGGATGGGGAGGAGGCTTCCCTCCTTCTTCTTGATTCACCAATAGGAGCTGTTTGTGTAGGGTTGATGCCACCTGAAAAGTGGCATCCTGATTGATTTTGGAGGGAGATGTCCCGTGATGCCAGTATCGGTAATCGAAACTAGGGGAAGGGGGACTGGAGTAAAGGGATGGGTGAGTCAAGAGTGAGGGAGGATGCTGTCTTACGTTGGTGGGATGTCCGAAGTGTGCCGTTGACGTAAACTAAGTCATAGTGTAGTGGTTTAGGCGCCCGCCGCTCGCCACAGAGAAGCGGGTTCGAGCCCCGCTCCATCTCCCTGCGGGGCCTCCAGTGCGGTCGGCCCGATCGCGGCTCTCGAGGTTAATTTATTAAGAATAGTACGGATATTAGTGTGAATGATTATGGTAGAGAGTGGGGAGGGAGGAGCAGGAGGGGAGGGTCCGGCCAGTGGCACTGGCAGGGTTAGGGTTGGGTTAGGGTTCGGGTTTGGGTTGAAGATCCTATTGGACTTTATGGGCACTGGCCTACTGGCCCGGGCCCCCCCCAGTCTCCTGGAAATATTTCCTCCCCTTCTTTATTTTAATTACCCGAGGTTGGATCCATGTGACCCCTGTCTCGGGGAAGCCGGGTCGGCAGGCAATTCTGCTGTGGGGGCCCTAACGGCCTGCAGCGGACGATCGGGGGGAGGGGAGGGGGTTTTAATGAGAAGATGTAAAAATAATAAAGAAATAATGATCAAGTGCTTATCGAGTATATTTATTGTGAGAAGGAGGTGTTGTTCCTCAGTGTTTAGCCATTACACCACTGGATTCCTTTTTTCTGCCCTCAATGCCTACATAGTTATAAAGGTGCTAAGTAGAAGATATATATTAAATAATAAATACTGTATAATATAAAAATTTGGAAAGAATAAGGTTAGAATTAGAAAAAATAGAACAATATAATTGTAACATAATATAATGAATACTAATAGTAATGACAATAACAACCAAAATAATATATTAATAATGACATAATATTAGTAATAATAATAATAATAATAATAATAATAATAATAATACTGATAATAATAATAGTAATAAAAATAATAAAAAATGGGTGTTATGTGTTTCTATAGTTCATCAAACACATGGCATGCAGGCAAAACAACACGTATATTTGAGCATGCAGAAACAAACATGGAAATATTCAGAAAGGAAGAAAATGGTACAATAAGCAACATAACAGCAAAAGCACAAAAGACATAATAAGAGACCACATAAAAACCACCTATAGAAATTGGAAAAAAATATCTTACAAAATAAAGGTTATTGAAAGAATAGCATAAATATTATTTATTAAAACCAGTAGGTCATTGAGGAGAGAAGAGAGGCCGGTTTATTCCCAGTTAGAGGCTGGAAAGCTAGTGTGTGTGTATATGGTTGGGGAGAGGGGGGAATTGTGTTGGTCATAGGGGCTGGTTCCCTCTGTGATGAACCTGATGTTCCTGTACCAGTGAGGCTGAGTAGTTTAAGAAAATGGGTGAGATGTGTCCTTAGGCTATGTGAGTTGCCGCTGCAGGCTCGTGGTTGTCCCCGGGGGCATCAGGGGTGGGGACGGGGACAGGTCCAGTGGTTCTGTGGGGAAGGTCGTTGAGCCCCCCCGGGGTTGTAGTTCCCAGCCTCCCGATCCACAGTCTCTCTGCCCTCTTCCTTTGTCCCTCGGTCCAGTTTTTATTGGCTTCCAGGCCGCAGATGGTGAGATGTTCTGATGAGTGCTGTTGAAAGTGTGTGACTAGTGGTGTGGTTAGTAGAGTGAGCCTGATATTGCGGAGGTGCTGTTTAAGTCGGATGAGTAAAGTGCCACCGGTCTCCCCTATATAGTGTTTATTACAATTAGTGCAGGTGATGATGTAAACAATATTGCTGTGCTGGAGTGTGTAAGTGCCAAAAGGTGGGTGAGAGGAGCGGCTGTACGGGTTCCAGAACATTTTCTTGTGCCTGTACAGCCGCTCCTCTGGGACGGTAGCGGTTTTGATGTGTGGAGTGAAGGCCGATTTGATAAGAAGCTGGTGGAGGTTGGGGTTTTTTCTGTAGGCGGAAATGAGTCTCACCTGTTGTATGGCAGGGTTGTGTCTTTGGTTGCTGGAGAAGTTTCGTTTTATGGCGGCTAAAAATGAGGATGTGCGGTGGGAAAATGTGGAGACCAGAGGCAAAAGGTGTGTAGTGGTGTCAGTATTGGTGCTGGGGTCAGGGTGAGGGTCAGGGTCAGGATTGGTGCCTGGGTCAGAGGGGTTAGGTTCAGGGGGAGGGGGGTTAGGGTTAGGGTCAGGGGGAGGGGGGTTAGGGTTAGGGTCAGGGGGCGGGGGGTTAGGGTTAGGGTCAGGGGGAGGGGGGTTAGGGTTAGGGTCAGGGGGAGGGGGGTTAGGGTTAGGGTCAGGGGGAGGGGGGTTAGGGTTAGGGTCAGGGGGAAGGGGGTTAGGGTTAGGGCCAGGGGGGTTAGGGTTAAGGTCAGGGGAAGGGGGGTTAGGGTTAGGGTCAGGGGGAGGGGGGTTAGGGTAAGGGTCAGGGGGAGGGGAGGGGTTAGGGTTAGAAGGATTAGGGTTAGGGGGGTTAGGGTTAGAGGGGTAAGGGTTAGGGTTAGGACTAGAGGGGTTCGGGTTAGAGGGGTCAGGGTTAGGGTTAGGGTCAAGGTCAGGGTCAGATGTGTCAGTGAGTCTGAGAGGTGAGTGGGTGGTGCTGTATGAGCGAGTGGGAGCGAGACTGGCCAAGGTGTCGTATTTAATGTTCCTGAGGAATCTTTTTGTGTATCGTCTACGTCTGAGGTGGTGGAATAGAATGCGGATGGAGTTGTGTAAATCTGCGTCAGTAGATGAGATGCGATAAAATCTGATGATTTGAGATTTGATGATGCCTCTGAAAGTGTGTTTGGGATGGTAGCTGGATTTATGGAGAAGTGCATGTGTATCTGTTTGTTTGAAGTAAACCTTGGTGAATAATTTTTTATTGTTGTTATGTGTCTGGTGGAAATAAACTGTGGTGTCTAGAAAATGGACCTGGTGTGTGTCTATGGTGTGTGTGACTTGGATGGATTTGTGGTGGTTATTCAAGATGTCAATGAACTGGTGGAATTGTGGAATAGAATGGGGCCAAATACCAATTATGTCGTCTAGAAATCTGAGGTATAATGTTGGATGCAGAGGGCATTTGGCCAGTGCTTCTCGCTCCCACTCGCTCATGTAGATGTTTGCATAGGATGGTGCAAACCGCTGGCCCATGGCTGTTCCACTGATCTGGAGAAAGTGTTTGTTGTTAAACATAAAATCATTGTTATTTAAACAGAGGGAGAGGAGTGCTATGATTTCTTTGTCCGGTCTATTGTGATCTGGGTATTTTTGCATGACTGTATGGACTGCTTGAAGTCCAAGTTCTGTATTAATGTTGGTGTATAGGCTTGTGATGTCTATTGTAAAGAGGAAGGATTCAAGTGGAACAGCCATGGGCCTAATTATGTCCAGAAAGTGATAGGTATCCTTTATGTAGCTTGGGTGTCTCCTGGAGAGGGGTCCTAAAAAATGGTCTATATACTGGGTCACGTTGTAGGTGGCGCTGCTGCAATCTGAAACTATGGGTCTACCTGGGGGGACCTCCAGGGGGATCGTCCATGTGTTGGGGTCTTTGTGAATTTTAGGGAGAAGGTAAAACTGTCTGGGGCGGGGGAGATCTGGACCAAATAAAAAGTGCATTTGTTTAGTGGAGATGAAGTTATTATTTTTGAGTGTCTGTATAATGAGTCTGATTTTGCTTTGGGTGGTCTGTTGTAGTGAGTCTGGTATGGGTTTGTAGTGGTTTGAATTTGAAAGTTGTCTGTTGGCTTCTGTGAGGTATTGTTGTCTATCCATGATTACTATTTTCGAGCCCTTGTCCGCTGGTTTTATTATGATATTTGGGTTGTGAGTGAGTTCTCGGAGGGCCCTGCGTTCTGAGGGGGACATGTTGTCCGGGATGTCATTGTTTAGCCTACAGATACGCAGGGCCCTCCTGTCTTGTCTGAGTAGGGATTTGGTGGCTGGTGTGAGTGTGGCTGTTTGTGGTTCCCAATTGGACTGGTGAGTGAAGGGTGTGTGAATGTAATCTGTGTGAGGGTGGAAGTGGTCCTTGATTTTGATACGGCGGTGATACTTATGGACGTCCCCCTGTAGTTCCCCCCAGTCGAATGTCTTGGGACGTGGGACGAAAGAAAGACCCCTCTCCAGGAGTTCCCTCTGGACCGGGGACGGGGAGAAGAGTTTGGAGAGGTTGAGGACACTGGTGGTCTCAGTCAGGTCCTGTGTGTGGGTGTCTTGTGATGTTGTGGTGTTATCTATGGTAGGTTGGATGTTGTCTGTGATGGCCGGGTTAGGTTCTATTGTGTTTTTAAATTTAAGAGTGTGCACCAATGATGGAATATACGTGCCGCAGTGTCGGCCGTCCAATGTATGTTATCTCTTTCCGTGCGAAACTCCTCGTGTGGAAGCTCGGCCAGGAAGGGGAGGTGGGTCATGATGGTGTTGTTAATAGCTGTGAGATTATTCTTTTGGACCTGTGTTAGTGCTGGGGAAAAGTTGATTACTGGAAAGTAAATGTCTGCATGTGGAAAGGTCTGTTTAGCTGTCCTATATAATGCTTTGAGTTGTTTGATGGAAGTCTGTTTGGGGTCTTGGTCTTTATTATTGATGCCTATAGCTAAGATGAGAATTTTTGTATGTGGGGTTTCTGGTGTTTTTTCACAAATGTTTAAAAAGTGATATAGGTTGGCCCCAGGGTAACTATCTAACTGTATGTGTGTGTTTGTGTGTGGTGGAATTCTATTAATGTTAGAGTCCCCCAGCACTAACACAGGTTTTTTCGGTCTGAAATGCCAATCAATTAATTTTCTGTGTGGTCGGGCGATGTGGTATGATGGTTTGAATTTGGCCGGTGATGCGGTTGTATTAACTGAGTGATGAGAAGTGGTTGGGTCCTGTGGGTTTACTGTTGATGTTGTGAGGACTCTGGTGGCCAGAAGAGGGCAGTATTGCTGTACAGACCCCCCTGAGTCTTGAGTAGAGGGTTCAGATAGGGTTTTAGATGAGGCCATGGTGGCCTTCAGATCCCCAATCATCATGGTGTTTCTACCCTCACTCTGTTGGGTCACTTTAAGGGGGGTCTGTTTGACTGCGCTCTCTGTCCGGCCACCCGAGCCCTCTGTAGAGAAAGTAGAAAAGGAGGTTATTTCATCTTGGGTAATGGTGGCAACATTTGATCTATTGAAAAGTGTCTGTATGTCATGGGTTCTGGATTGAGTAAATGTGGTCCGGTTTACCTGAGGAGGGGGGTGAATTTGGACATCCACCTCCCGTTCACTGGCCGAGCTTGTTCGCTGTGCTTGTGTAGGTGGGGTTGGTGCGCCTGTGACTGGGTTAGTATTTGAGTGCTGAAAAATGGAAGAGGGTTTTATGGGTCCAGTCCGAGAAGTTTTGTAAGTCATATCTGTCTGTTTGTCTTTCTCCAGTGTCCTCAACCTCTCCCGGAGAGGACTGGATGCCCTTGGGGATCGGGAGGTCCGGGGGTTCCCCGAGTCCGGGGGTCCGGGGTCAGCGGGAGGATCCGCCTCCCCAGGGGCCCGCTGCGCTAAGCTGGCCGACACCCGCTGTTCGGGTGGGGGAGAGCCCCGGGTTTGGGGGTCTGTGTGTGAGAGTGAGTGTAGATGCGTGGATGTGGCTGGAATGGATGGAGCGGATGCGGCAGGAGGGTTTGGTTGTGTTGTTTGTGTAGTGGGTCCCTGCTCTGTTCTGTGTGCGACTTCTTCCAATAAAGAATGTCGCGGACCCAGATAAAGTGACCGCTTGTAAGGCACTTTAGCTTGGGGTAGCGGAGGGAAAGCTTCCCCATCCTCTAGTAGTGTGGATGTGTGTGTGTGTGCGTGTGTGTGTGCCGTGTCTGCTCTAACTGGGGTATGGTGGGTGGCTGGGGCGGGCAGAGGAGGTGAACCGGCTGGTGTGTAGCAGTGTGAGTGTAAATCCAAAATGTTTGCTGTTTTTACCAAGGTGCGTGGTGAGAACCTCGCTCCATACCTTTTAGCCGCCCAGCCCTCCGCTATTTGGAGGGCTACCGGGTCTTGGGTCATGCGGCTAAGGACTGAGGAGGTCTCTGTGATGTTTGTATTATAGTGGTTGAGTAATATGATCAGGACTTGGTTGAGCCAGTCCGTGGTGTTAGCTGTTAGTTTATTCTGTGTGTCTGAAGTGGGTGCTGCTGGTTTGATGAATGTAGTCAGCCGGTTCACCTGCCTCTGCATGCCGATGGGGGGAGTGTGTGTATGGATGGCCGTATCTATTATGTGATGATGGTGGATGGCTTGGATTAATTTGAAATATAATTTACTTTTCTGTCTCGTTTCAGCTGTGGGTGGTCCGGTTAGAGGTGTGTTATTCCTAGATGGCTGGGTGGTGTGTGTGTGTGTGTTGGTATGAAGCTGTGTTCTATGTGTGTATGTGTGTGTTTCCCTAGTACTGGTTCTGGTCCTATGTCTTCTGGATGGTTGTGCTATATCTAACTGTGGTGTAAAGTTGTGCGTGTGTCGTATGTGTGTGTGGTGTGGTTGGTACCCATACATATTCCCGTAGTCCCCTGGCCCGGCCTGGTCCCCATTAAAAAATAGTCACAAATAGTGATTAAAAGCGGTGGGGGGTCCTACCTGAATTTCCTCGGGACTCCGTTCCGTTGTCCTGGGTGGTTGTGGGGCTGTTCCAGGAGTTCGGCGGGGTTTTCCGTCTCCGAGCTCCGTTCGGGTCCCGATGGTGGTCCGTGGGAAACTCCGGTCGGCGGTGGACTGCGGCTCAGACGTAGTCGGGTTAAAACAGTTCTTAATTCCCCAAAGTTGGAGGAGTAGGTAGGATGGCCAAGCCAAAATGGCTGTTAAAATCAATGGGTCCTGGTCCCGCGCCAGGGGACTAATTAAAATACCTGACGTTTCGCAGGATTTGTTGCTTCATCAGAGGTAGGTATTGTGAGAGAATGTTATGGGTACCATGGATGCTTGTATATATGTGTGTGTGATTTAAGAGGATGGGGAGGAGGCTTCCCTCCTTCTTCTTGATTCACCAATAGGAGCTGTTTGTGTAGGGTTGATGCCACCTGAAAAGTGGCATCCTGATTGATTTTGGAGGGAGATGTCCCGTGATGCCAGTATCGGTAATCGAAACTAGGGGAAGGGGGACTGGAGTAAAGGGATGGGTGAGTCAAGAGTGAGGGAGGATGCTGTCTTACGTTGGTGGGATGTCCGAAGTGTGCCGTTGACGTAAACTAAGTCATAGTGTAGTGGTTTAGGCGCCCGCCGCTCGCCACAGAGAAGCGGGTTCGAGCCCCGCTCCATCTCCCTGCGGGGCCTCCAGTGCGGTCGGCCCGATCGCGGCTCTCGAGGTTAATTTATTAAGAATAGTACGGATATTAGTGTGAATGATTATGGTAGAGAGTGGGGAGGGAGGAGCAGGAGGGGAGGGTCCGGCCAGTGGCACTGGCAGGGTTAGGGTTGGGTTAGGGTTCGGGTTTGGGTTGAAGATCCTATTGGACTTTATGGGCACTGGCCTACTGGCCCGGGCCCCCCCCAGTCTCCTGGAAATATTTCCTCCCCTTCTTTATTTTAATTACCCGAGGTTGGATCCATGTGACCCCTGTCTCGGGGAAGCCGGGTCGGCAGGCAATTCTGCTGTGGGGGCCCTAACGGCCTGCAGCGGACGATCGGGGGGAGGGGAGGGGGTTTTAATGAGAAGATGTAAAAATAATAAAGAAATAATGATCAAGTGCTTATCGAGTATATTTATTGTGAGAAGGAGGTGTTGTTCCTCAGTGTTTAGCCATTACACCACTGGATTCCTTTTTTCTGCCCTCAATGCCTACATAGTTATAAAGGTGCTAAGTAGAAGATATATATTAAATAATAAATACTGTATAATATAAAAATTTGGAAAGAATAAGGTTAGAATTAGAAAAAATAGAACAATATAATTGTAACATAATATAATGAATACTAATAGTAATGACAATAACAACCAAAATAATATATTAATAATGACATAATATTAGTAATAATAATAATAATAATAATAATAATAATAATACTGATAATAATAATAGTAATAAAAATAATAAAAAATGGGTGTTATGTGTTTCTATAGTTCATCAAACACATGGCATGCAGGCAAAACAACACGTATATTTGAGCATGCAGAAACAAACATGGAAATATTCAGAAAGGAAGAAAATGGTACAATAAGCAACATAACAGCAAAAGCACAAAAGACATAATAAGAGACCACATAAAAACCACCTATAGAAATTGGAAAAAAATATCTTACAAAATAAAGGTTATTGAAAGAATAGCATAAATATTATTTATTAAAACCAGTAGGTCATTGAGGAGAGAAGAGAGGCCGGTTTATTCCCAGTTAGAGGCTGGAAAGCTAGTGTGTGTGTATATGGTTGGGGAGAGGGGGGAATTGTGTTGGTCATAGGGGCTGGTTCCCTCTGTGATGAACCTGATGTTCCTGTACCAGTGAGGCTGAGTAGTTTAAGAAAATGGGTGAGATGTGTCCTTAGGCTATGTGAGTTGCCGCTGCAGGCTCGTGGTTGTCCCCGGGGGCATCAGGGGTGGGGACGGGGACAGGTCCAGTGGTTCTGTGGGGAAGGTCGTTGAGCCCCCCCGGGGTTGTAGTTCCCAGCCTCCCGATCCACAGTCTCTCTGCCCTCTTCCTTTGTCCCTCGGTCCAGTTTTTATTGGCTTCCAGGCCGCAGATGGTGAGATGTTCTGATGAGTGCTGTTGAAAGTGTGTGACTAGTGGTGTGGTTAGTAGAGTGAGCCTGATATTGCGGAGGTGCTGTTTAAGTCGGATGAGTAAAGTGCCACCGGTCTCCCCTATATAGTGTTTATTACAATTAGTGCAGGTGATGATGTAAACAATATTGCTGTGCTGGAGTGTGTAAGTGCCAAAAGGTGGGTGAGAGGAGCGGCTGTACGGGTTCCAGGGTTAGGGTTAGGGTTAGGGTTAGGGTTAGGGTTAGGGTTAGGGTTAGGGTTAGGGTTAGGGTTAGGGGGGGGGGGTTAGGGTTAGGGTTAGGGTTAGGGTTAGGGTTAGGGTTAGGGTTAGGGTTGGGTTAGGGTTAGGGTTAGGGTTAGGGTTAGGGTTAGGGTTAGGTTTTAGGGTTAGGGTTAGGGTTAGGGTTAGGGTTAGGGTTAGGGTTAGGGTTAGGGGTTAGGGTTAGGGTTAGGGTTAGGGTTAGGGTTAGGGTTAGGGTTTAGGTTTAGGGTTAGGGTTAGGGTTAGGGTTAGGGTTAGGGTTAGGGTTAGGGTTAGGGTTAGGGTTAGGTTAGGGTTAGGGTTAGGGTTAGGGTTAGGGTTAGGGTTAGGGTTAGGGTTAGGGTTAGGGTTAGGGTTAGGGTTAGGGTTAGGGTTAGGGTTAGGGTTAGGGTTAGGGTTAGGGTTAGGGTTAGGGTTAGGGTTAGGGTTAGGGTTAGGGTTTTCCCATAGAGAATGAATGGGGATTCCATGATTCCATATTCAATCTTCCAGAATCGCGTCTAATAGATACGAATCCGGAAGACTTTCACTTTCCCTTTCCAACTTTTTCTTCCGCATTCCATTGTCTTGCTTCCGCATTCCAATCGAATGTGTGATGAATTTTTTGAACCCCTAGGGGGCGCCAAAGGATAAAATTCCATAATTCCAAGTTCAATTCCAATATCTTCCAATATTCCAAATTTATATCTAAAATATTGATATATGGATTAGCATGCAGAGCTATGCTAGCTAATGCTAGCATGCTAATGCTAAAATGCTAACATGTTCTAAAACCAACCTAAAGCATGCATTAGGGCTAGCATTAGCATGCTAATGCTAACATGCTAATGCTAGCATGCTAATGCTAACATGCTAACATGTTCTAAAACCAACCTAAAGCATGCATTAGGGCTAGCATTAGCATGCTAATGCTAGCATGCTAATGCTAGCATGCTAATGCTAACATGCTAACATGTTCTAAAACCAACCTAAACGTTTGGACATGATGGATTAGCATGCATTAGCATGCTAGCATTAGCATGCTAATGCTAGCATGCTAATGCTAACATGTTCTAAAACCAACCTAAATGTTTGGACATGATGGATTAGCATGCATTAGGGCTAGCATTAGCATGCTAATGCTAGCATGCTAATGCTAATTCTAATGATATAGATACAAATGTGGAAGGAAAATAGATACAAATGTGGAATTTGCAATATAGATGCAAATGTGGAAGGAGAATTTGAAAAATAGATACAAATGTGGAAGGAGATTTTGAAAAATAGATACAAATGTGGAACGTGGATTTATGTTTTCGACGTGGGATTTTGGGCTAACCGAAGCACGTTGGGACTTGGGAAAAATATCGTCGGATGCTCCGAGGGTGCTGTGTAACATATGTGAAAATCAAGGTTATATCTCAACTTTTTTTTTTGGACTCAAATCCTTTTTTGCCTTTTTAAAGGCCTCTGGGACGCTTAGCGCCCATCCCCCGATTTCTTGATGTTTTCGGTGACCGATTACTCGGCCGTACTAGGTCGTAGTAAGTCGAGCTCGGTATCGACGGAAAGGTCTCGCTGAGCTTTACCTGACCCGCTTGGAAAAACACTTCTACCCCTTTTCTGTCGAGAGCTAGGGGGCGCTAAACTATTGAAATTTCACACCTTTCAAATGGCGTATCTCGTGAACGGAAGCACTTGGGGAGTTAGGGCATATATCATTGGAAAGGTCTCTACTAGCTCTATTACATATGTCAAGGGCATCTAGGTGGCGCTGTTCCTGAGCAAACTCCTTAAAAAAGAGGGTTAGAGACACGGGACATACTTTTACTTGAAGTGCTTGACTAACTAGTTGTAATAGGCTGCTCATTTCCCACCTTCCATTAGCACTTTAGGTGATGGGTGGGTATGAACTTATTTCACATTTACATTCCATAATTCCAGATTTGTATCTATTACTACCAAATTTGATTTTGGAGGGAAAAATGTTATGGTACTTTATTCTGTTCTAACTCTTGAAGGCTTTAAGTTATACACTTGAAATTTTCAGGGTGTAAACACAAGGTCTAGAAGTAACTGAATGTAAAATTTCAGGAGTGTAGGTCAAGGATTAGTGTGTGAAATTGACCCAAATAAAATTGCTCTTCCAGGGCAGGGCCGCTTCCAGATTTGTATCTATTACTAGCAAAAATTTTTTTGGAGGGAAAAAATGTTATGCTACTTTATTCTGTTCTAACTCTTGAAGGCTTTAAGTTATACACATGAAATTTGCAGGGTGTAAACATAAGGTCTTAATGTTAGTAAATCTAAATTTTCAGAAGTCTAGGTCAAGGGGAAGTGTGTGAAAAGACCCAAATAAAATTGCTCTGCCAGGACAGGGCCTCTTCCATATTTACATCTATTCTCATTACGACTACTTTACTGATTTCAGGGCTGAATTTGGGACCCTTCCTGTTGTGTCAGAGTGGTGAAAATTGACACTCTTACTCAGTGAGATGCCAGGTTTGAGTCAGAGGTGGAACCAACTCTCTATTCCATTGCATGGCCAAACAGGACCCCCAAACCCTTTGCGGTTTCAGGGCCTCTTCCATATTTACATCTATTATCATTACGACTACTTTACTGATTTCAGGGCTAAATTTGGGACCCTTCCTGTTGTGTCAGAGTGGTGAAAATCGACACTCTTACTCAGTGAGATGCCAGGTTTGAGTCAGAGGTGGATCCAACTCTCTATTCCATTGCATGGCCAAACAGGACCCCCAAACCCTTTGCGGTTTCAGGGCCTCTTCCACATTTACATCTATTACCTATGAACTCATTCCACATTTACATTCCATAATTCCAGATTTGTATCTATTCCTATACAGATGACCTTTTGACCCCTGAAAATAAAAAGGCTATAAAATGGAAACGGAAAGAGCTAGGGATACGGGAACACCTGTTCTCCAATGCTCCCAGAGGGGTGTATATCATATGTGAAAATCAAGGTTTTATATCAACTTTTTTTTTTGACCCCCAATGGATTTTCCCTGATTCCAAGGCCTCTAACACTTATAGCCCTCTACCCCTTTCGTCCTGCTTTTTTTTGCCATACTTGGTCGCAGTAAGTCGAGCTTGGTATCGACGGAAAGGTCTCGCTGAGCTTTACTAGAACCACTTGGAAAAAAACTTCTATCCCTTTTCTGTCGAGAGCTAGGGGGCGCTAACCTATTGAGATTTCGATTTTTTTCAAGTGGCGTATCTCTTGAACGGAAGCACTTGGGGAGTTGGGGCATATATCATTGGAAAGGTCTCAACTAGCTCTATTACATATTCCAAGGACATCTCGGTGGTGCTGTTCCAGAGCCAACTCCTTAAAAAAGAGGGTTAGAGACACGGGACATACTTCTACTTGTAGTGCTTGACTGACTGGTTGCAGTAGGCTGCTCATTGGCATCCTTCCTACCATCAGCGCTTTAGGGGATGGGAGGGTATGAACTCATTCCACATTTACATCTATTACCTAAGAAATTAATTCACATTTACATTCCATAATTCCAGATTTGTATCTATTCCTATACAGATATGACCTTTTGACCCCTGAAAATAAAAAAGGCTATAAAATGGAAACGGAAAGAGCTAGGGATACAGGGACAACTGTTCTCCGATGCTCCAAGAGGGGTGTACATCATATGTGAAAATCAAGGTTTTATCTATTTTTTTTTTAACTCCCAATGGATTTTGTTGCCGCTGTTCCGTAACCATGGCAACCGTAACCATGGCGGCAACGGATACCATAGCAACTGTAACCATAGCAACCGTAACCATGGCAATAGGCTGCTCATTGGCCTCCTTCCATCAGCACTTTAGGTGATGAACTCATTTCACATTTACATTCGATAATTCCAGATTTACATCTATTACTACCAAATTTGATTTAGAAGGGAAAAATGTTATGGTACTTTATTCTGTTCTAACTCTTGAAGACTTTAAGTTATACATTTGAAATTTTCAGGGTGTAAACACAAGGTCTAGAGGTAACTGAATGTAAAATTTCAGGAGTGTAGGTCAAGGATTAGTGTGTGAAATTGACCCAAATATAATTGCTCTTCCAGGGCAGGGCCGCTTCCATATTTGTATCTATTACTACCAAATTTTTTTTTGGAGGGAAAAAATGTTATTGTACTTTATTCTGTTCTAACTCTTGAAGGCTTTAAGTTATACACATGAAATTTGCAGGGTGTAAACATAAGGTCTTAATGTTACTAAATCTAAATTTTCAGAAGTCTAGGTCAAGGGGAAGTGTGTGAAATCGAACCAAATAAAATTGCTCTTCCAGGGCAGGGCCGCTTCCAGATTTGTATCTATTACTACCAAATAAAATTGCTCTTTCAGGGCAGGGCCGCTTCCAGATTTGTATCTATTACTACCAAATTTTTTTTTGGAGGGAAAAAATGTTATGGTACTTTATTCTGTTCTAACTCTTGAAGGCTTTAAGTTATACACATGAAATTTGCAGGGTGTAAACATAAGGTCTTAATGTTACTAAATCTAAATTTTCAGAAGTCTAGGTCAAGGGGAAGTGTGTGAAATCGACCCAAATAAAATTGCTCTTCCAGGGCAGGGCCTCTTCCATATTTACATCTATTACTACCAAATTTGATTTTGGAGGGAAAAAGTGCTAATGCTAGCATGCTAATGCTAGCATGCTAATGCTAACATGCTAATGCAATATGATAATGCTAACATGCTAATGCTAGAATGCTAATGCTAATATGCTAATGCTAGCATGCTAACATGTTAGGTTGCCATAGCAACGGTTGCCAATACCATTGGTTGCCATAGCAACGGTTGCCATAGCAACGGTTGCCATGGCAATGGTTGCCATAGCAATGGTTGCCATAACATTGGTTGCCATAGCAACGGTTGCCATGGCAACGGTTGCCATAGCAACGGTTGCCATACCATTGGTTGCCATGGCAACAGTTGCCATAGCAACGGTTGCCATAGCAACGGTTGCCATAGCAATGGTTGCCATGACAACAGTTGCCATAGCAACGGTTGCCATTGCAACGGTTTCCATATCAACCGTACCATAGCAAGTTAATGCTAGCATGCTAATGCTAACATGCTAATGCTAACATGCTAATGCGAACATGCTAATGCTAACATGCTAATTCTAGCATGCTAATCTAGCATGCTAACATGCTAAAATGCTAACATGCTAACCTGCTAACATGCTAACATGCTAACATGCTAACATGCTAATATGCTAACATGCTAACATGCTAAAATGCTAAAATGCTAACATGCTAATGCTAACATGCTAATGCTAGCATGCTAAATTTAGTTTGCTAATGTTAGCATGCTAATGCTAGCATGCTAATACAAGCATGCTAACATGCTAACATGCTAACATGCTAACATGCTAATGCTAACATGCTAATGCTTGCATGCTAAATTTAGTATGCTAATGCTAGTATGCTAATGCTAGCATGCTAATACTAGCATGCTAACATGTTAGGTTGCCATAGCAACGGTTGCCAATAACATTGGTAGCCATAGCAACAGTTGCCATAGCAATGGTTGCCATACCATTGGTTGCCACAGCAACGGTTGCCATAGCAACGGTTGCCATGGCAACGGTTGCCATAACATTGGTTGCCATAGCAACGGTTGCCATGGCAACGGTTGCCATAGCAATGGTTGCCATAACATTGGTTGCCATAGCAACGGTTGCCACGGCAACGGTTGCCATAGCAACGGTTGCCATAGCAATGGTTGCCATAGCAACGGTTGCCATACCATTGGTTGCCATGGCAACGGTTGCCATATCAACCGTACCATAGCAAGTTAATGCTAGCATGCTAATGCTAGCATGCTAAAGCTAGCATGTTAATGCTAGCATGCTAATGCTAACATGCTAATGCTAACATGCTAATGCTAACATGCTAATGCTAGCATGCTAACATGCTAACATGCTAACATGCTAATGATAACATGCTAATGCTAGCATGCTAAATTTAGTATGCTAATGTTAGCATGCTAATGCTAGCATGCTAATGCTTACATGCTAACATGCTAACATGCTAACATGCTAACATGCTAACATGCTAACATGCTAACATGCTAACATGCTAACATGCTAACATGCTAACATGCTAACATGCTAACATGCTAACATGCTAATGCTAACATGCTAATGCTTGCATGCTAAATTTAGTATGCTAATGCTAGCATGCTAATGCTAGCATGCTAATGCTAGCATGCTAATGCTAGCATGCTAATGCTAGCATGCTAATGCTAGCATGCTAATGCTTACATGCTAATGCTAGCATGGTAGTATTAGCATGTTAGGTTGCCATAGCAACGGTTGCCAATACAACAGTTGCCATAGCAACGGTTGCCATAGCAACGGTTGCCATACCATTGGTTGCCATAGCAACGGTTGCCATGACAACAGTTGCCATAGCAACGGTTGCCATACCATTGGTTGCCATAGCAACGGTTGCCATAGCAACCGTAACCATAGCAACTGTTGCCATAGCAACGGTTGCCATAGCAACCGTTGCCATAGCAACGGTTGCCATAGCAATGGTTGCCATACCATTGGTTGCCATAGCTACGGTTGCCATGGCAACGGTTGCCATAGCAATGGTTGCCATACCATTGGTTGCCATACTATTGGTTGCCATAGCAACGGTTGCCATGACAACGGTTGACATAGCAATGGTTGCCAAGACAACAGTTGCCATAGCAACAGTTGCCATACCATTGGTTTCCATAGCAACGGTTGCCATAGCAACTGTTGCCACAGCAACGGTTGCCACAGCAACGGTTGCCACAGCAACGGTTGCACAGCATTTTAGCATTAGCATCCTAATGCTAGCATGCTAATGCTAGCATGCTAATGCTAACATGTTAACATGCTAACATGTTAACATGCTAACATGCTAACATGCTAGCATGCTAACATGCTAGCATGCTAATGCTAGCATGCTAATGCTAGCATGCTAATGCTAACATGCTAATGCTAACATGCTAATGCTAACATGCTAATGCTAACATGCTAATGCTAACATGTTAACATGCTAACATGCTAGCATGCTAACATGCTAGCATGCTAATGCTAGCATGCTAATTTCCCATTGCCATGGCAACGGTTGACATATAAATTGTAACCATAGCAACGGTTGCCATAGCAACGGTTGCCATGACAACGGTTGCCACAGCAACGGTATGAACTTATTTCACACTTACATTCCATAATTCCAGATTTACATCTATTACTACCAAATTTGATTTTGGAGGGAAAAATGTTATAGTACTTTATTCTGTTCTAACTCTTGAAGGCTTTAAGTTATACATTTGAAATTTTCAGGGTGTAAACACAAGGTCTAGAAGTAACTGAATGTAAAATTTCAGGAGTGTAGGTCAAGGATTAGTGTGTGAAATTGACCCAAATAAAATTGATCTTCCAGGGCAGGGCCGCTTCCAGATTTGTATCTATTACTACCAAATTTTTTTTTGGAGGGAAAAAATGTTATGGTATTTTATTCTGTTGTAACTCTTGAAGGCTTTAAGTTATACACATGAAATTTGCAGGGTGTAAACATAAGGTCTTAATGTTACTAAATCTAAATTTTCAGAAGTCTAGGTCAAGGGGAAGTGTGTGAAAACGACCCAAATAAAATTGCTCTGCCAGGACAGGGCCTCTTCCATATTTACATCTATTCTCATTACGACTACTTTACTGATTTCAGGGCTAAATTTGGGACCCTTCCTGTTGTGTCAGAGTGGTGAAAATTGACACTCTTACTCAGTGAGATGCCAGGTTTGAGTCAGAGTTGGAACCAACTCTCTATTCCATTGCATGGCCAAACAGGACCCCCAAACCCTTTGCGGTTTCAGGGCCTCTTCCATATTTACATCTATTATCATTACGACTACTTTACTGATTTCAGGGCTTAATTTGGGACCCTTCCTGTTGTGTCAGAGTGGTGAAAATCGACACTCTTACTCAGTGAGATGCCAGGTTTGAGTCAGAGGTGGATCCAACTCTCTATTCCATTGCATGGCCAAACAGGACCCCCAAACCCTTTGCGGTTTCAGGGCCTCTTCCATATTTACATCTATTATCATTACGACTACTTTACTGATTTCAGGGCTAAATTTGGGACCCTTCCTGTTGTGTCAGAGTGGTGAAAATCGACACTCTTACTCAGTGAGATGCCAGGTTTGAGTCAGAGGTGGATCCAACTCTCTATTCCATTGCCTGGCCAAACAGGACCCCCAAACCCTTTGCGCCGCCAGGGCCTCTTCCACATTTACATCTATTACCTATGAACTTATTCCACATTTACATTCCAAAATTCCAGATTTGTATCTATTCCTATACAGATGACCTTTTGACCCTTGAAAATAAAAAGGCTATAAAATGGAAACGGAAAGAGCTAGGGATACGGGGACAACTGTTCTCCAATGCTCCAAGACTGGTGTATATCATATGTGAAAATCAAGTCTTTATCTCAATATTTTTTTTTGACCCCCAATGGATTTTTCCCTGATGCCAGGCCTCTGGGACTTATAGCCCTCTACCCCGTTCGTCCTACTTTTTTTTGCCATACTTGGTCGCAGTAAGTCGAGCTTGGTATCGACGGAAAGGTCTCGCCGAGCTTTACTAGACCCACTTGGAAAAAAACTTCTACCCCTTTTCTGTCGAGAGCTAGGGGGCGCTAACCTATTGAGATTTCGATTTTTTTCAAGTGGCGGATCTCTTGAACGGAAGCACTTGGGGAGTTGGGGCATATATCATTGGAAAGGTCTCAACTAGCTCTATTACATATTCCAAGGACATCTCGGTGGCGCTGTTCCAGAGCCAACTCCTTAAAAAAGAGGGTTAGAGACACGGGACATACTTCTACTTGTAGTGCTTGACTGACTGGTTGCAGTAGGCTGCTCATTGGCATCCTTCCTACCATCAGCGCTTTAGGGGATGGGAGGGTATGAACTCATTCCACATTTACATCTATTACCTATGAACTTTTTCCACATTTACATTCCAAAATTCCAGATTTGTATCTATTCCTATACAGATGACCTTTTGACCCCTGAAAATAAAAAGGCTATAAAATGGAAACGGAAAGAGCTAGGGATACGGGAAAAAGTGTCCTCCGATGCTCCAAGAGGGGTGTATATCATATGTGAAAATCAAGGTTTTATCTATTTTTTTTTTAACTCCCAATGGATTTTGTTGCCGCTGTTCCGTAACCATGGCAACCGTAACCATGGCGGCAACGGTTACCATAGCAACTGTAACCATAGCAACCGTAACCATGGCAATAGGCTGCTCATTGGCCTCCTTCCATCAGCACTTTAGGTGATGGGAGGGTATGAACTCATTTCACATTTACATTCCATAATTCCAGATTTACATCTATTACTACCAAATTTGATTTAGAAGGGAAAAATGTCATGACACTTTATTCAGTCCTACTCCTGAAGCCTTTAAGTTATACACTTGAAATTTGCAGGGTGTAAACACAAGGTCTAGAAGTAACTGAATATAAAAATTCAGGAGTGTAGGTCAAGGATTAGTGTGTGAAATTGACCCAAATATAATTGCTCTTCCAGGGCAGGGCCGCTTCCAGATTTGTATCTATTACTACCAAATTTTTTTTTGGAGGGAAAAAATGTTATGGTACTTTATTCTGTTCTAACTCTTGAAGGCTTTAAGTTATACACATGAAATTTGCAGGGTGTAAACATAAGGTCTTAATGTTACTAAATCTAAATTTTCAGAAGTCTAGGTCAAGGGGAAGTGTGTGAAATCGACCCAAATAAAATTGCTCTTCCAGGGCAGGGCCGCTTCCATATTTGTATCTATTACTACCAAATTTTTTTTGGAGGGAAAAAGTGTTATGGTACTTTATTCTGTTCTAACTCGTGAAGCCTTTAAGTTATACACATGAAATTTTCAGGGTGTAAACTTAAGGTCTTAATGTTACGAAATCTAAATTTTCAGAAGTCTAGGTCAAGGGGAAGGGTGTGAAATCGAACCAAATAAAATTGCTCTTCCAGGGCAGGGCCGCTTCCATATTTGTATCTATTACTAGCAAATTTTTTTTGGGAGGGAAAAAGTGTTATGGTACTTTATTCTGTTCTAACTCGTGAAGCCTTTAAGTTATACACATGAAATTTTCAGGGTGTAAACTTAAGGTCTTAATGTTACTAAATCTAAATTTTCAGAAGTCTAGGTCAAGGGGAAGTGTGTGAAATCGACCCAAATAAAATTGCTCTTCCAAGGCAGGGCCGCTTCCATATTTGTATCTATTACTACCAAATTTGATTTTGGAGGGAAAAAGTGCTAATGCTAGCATGCTAATGCTAGCATGCTAATGCTAGCATGCTAATGCTAATATGCTAATGCTAGCATGCTAATACTAGCATGCTAACATGTTAGGTTGCCATAGCAACGGTTGCCAATACCATTGGTTGCCATAGCAACGGTTGCCATAGCAACGGTTGCCATAGCAACGGTTGCCATAGCAATGGTTGCCATAACATTGGTTGCCATAGCAACGGTTGCCATGGCAACGGTTGCCATAGCAATGGTTGCCATAACATTGGTTGCCATAGCAATGGTTGCCATGGCAACGGTTGCCATAGCAATGGTTGCCATGGCAACGGTTGCCATAGCAATGGTTGCCATAACATTGGTTGCCATGGCAACGGTTGCCATGGCAATGGTTGCCATACCATTGGTTGCCATATCAACGGTTGCCATGGCAATGGTTGCCATACCATTGGTTGCCATATCAACGGTTGCCATGGCAACGGTTGCCATAGCAATGGTTGCCATACCATTGGTTGCCATAGCAACCCTTGCCATGACAACAGTTGCCATAGCAACGGTTGCCATTGCAACGGTTGCCATTGTAAAGGTTGCCATATCAACCGTACCATAGCAAGTTAATGCTAGCATGCTAATGCTAGCATGCTAAAGCTAGCATGCTAATGCTAGCATGCTAATGCTAGCATGCTAATGCTAGCATGCTAATGCTAACATGCTAATGCTAACATGCTAATGCTAACATGCTAATGCTAACATGCTAACATGGTAACATGCTAACATGCTAACATGCTAACATGCTAACATGCTAACATGCTAATGCTAGCATGCTAAATTTAGTATGCTAATGTTAGCATGCTAATGCTAGCATGCTAATGCTAGAATGCTAATGTAAGCATGCTAATGCTAGCATGCTAATGCTATCATGCTAATGCTTACATGCTAATACTAGCATGCTAACATGTAAGGTTGCCATAGCAACGGTTGCCATGGCAACGGTTGCCATAGCAACGGTTGCCATACCATTGGTTGCCATACCATTGGCTGCCATGGCAACGGTTGCCATG
>CM035793.1:46794465-46946989 GCA_020466265.1 Siphamia tubifer | reverse complement strand
CTGAACATGTTACCAATATTTTGGATATATCATGTTATTGTCTGTTATCGCTCCACATCGTGCTCCATGTTTATCATAAGGTGCAGAGTCCTGCACGGGTTCGGGGTACCCGTGGGTGAACCGCAAAATTTTCACGAAACGGGTGAAAAATGTTGTGCTGTGTCGAATACGGGTTCGGTTCGGTTCATTTATAGTGGGTCGTTTGGGTGCGGATTTTTTTTTTTTTCGTCGGAAAACGGGTCGGAGTTTAAACATGACGGGTACGGGCGGTTGCGGTATGTCAAAATCAGAACCGTGCAGGACTCTGATAAGGTGTGTGAGAAAAGCTTTCAGTCAGTGTTTGTTGAACATTTTGAAGAAGTACTGGCAGCGCTAGTCTCTGCCTTTTCTGAGAAAGGAGCAGCCTGGTTCATGGTTTTCTTTTTGCGAGGAAAAAAAGTGCATGTGGAGGGGAATCGGATTGCACGATTTTCCTAAAATATGAATCGATTTTGTCATAAAACTCTATTTTAAATCTAAATCGATTTTTTGCCCAGCTCTAACCCCTACTAAGAGGGTCACCCTAAGACCTGAAGACTGAAGATATGAAGGCAGAGAAAATTGTTTTCATATCAGACCATAATGATCTTCAGTCCAGTGGACATGTTTCTTTCATTGTTAAAGTTCACTTCCGGTTTAATTAATTTGCTAATTTGTTGTTTCATTTTGAAAAAACGAATGAAAGAATGACACACAGATTCAGGAGGAAAGCAGAGCCTTTTGTGGAAGCATGAACACAAGTCATTTTGTTTGTCGTCCTTTTTGGTATAAAGACAAAAGTGTTACTGTTTTCATCCTCACCCGCCCCGATACAGTACATTTACTCCATTGGACTCATATCATTTAGTCTGAACCCGACATAAGTTATGACATATCTGTAAAAAGCAGGCTTGCTTGTTCCAGGAAGTGTATGAGCACCTGACTGAATAGTGAGTTTTGGCATCTACAGATGTTGCCCCCCCCCCATCACATGCATTTATTAATGTTTGAAATGTCTGCTGTAGCTGTTTTCCCCAACCGCTCTGTCTTTCACTTGCAGATGTCGCAGATGATGATGATGATGATGATGACCTCTCTGATCAGGACAGGACTCAGTGGGTTGTTCCTCAGGAAAACATCCCACGGAAGATGAGAGGGAGGAGGAAGGGCCACAGGTTTAAAAAGAGGAAGATACTGAGTCAGTATTTACCTGGAGGGGTCCGGTCCCGGCGCTGCGGACGATGCAAAGGCTGTTTGATAGAAGAGGACTGTGCTAAATGTGTCAACTGCCTGGATAAGCCCAAATTTGGGGGGCCCAACACCAAGCGACAGTGTTTGCATGTGAGTTTCGGTGAGCCCGTGGTACCAGAGAAATAGTCCAAGACCCTCCACTACAGTGGGAAAAACTGATTAACTAGATCTCACATTGAAAATGTATTTGTCACGTTCACAGAAACAAAATGCGTTACTCAGGTCCTGGGGTCTTGGCAACAATAGAATAGATTGGAATGATCTTTATTGTCATCGTACACAACACCGTGTACGACATTTAAAAGACAACTTCCAGCAGAAGACAAGATAAAAAAATGTCAAGTACAAAGTAAAATAACAGAAATAACATATGTGAATATATTACTAAAAAGTAGTAAAAAGATGAATCAGAAAACAAACGACCAAAGTACTGGTTAGTTCATGCTTTTCATATATATGTATACACTTTCCCCCACACTGTTTACACTTTAACTTTCATGCCGTACAGTGAACTGCCAGGTGTTGGTTTTAGAACACCACGGTCATGTCTTTACTCACTTTGTTCCCCCTACCATCACTACCTCCTGTTTTGTTTTTATTTTTCAGCTTGTAGTACTTGATTTTTTTTTTTATTACTTAACTAATTTCTGCTAATTGTATTTTATTCGACTTGCACGCCCTTATGTTTCAACTTTTTGAGCCGATGGTGCTGTAAATTTCTCCTTGGAGATCAATAAAGTATCTATCTATCTATCTATCTATCTATCTATCTATCTATCTATCTATCTATCTATCTATCTATCTATCTATCTATCTATCTATCTATCTATCTACCTATCTACCTATCTACCTATCTATCTATCTACCTATCTACATACATACATACATACATACATACATACATTAAATATACATATATGTATTAAATATATAGCTTTGGGTCATTTATACATAGACCCGCTCATCACTCTTAGGTGTTCAAAACTCACATAACGATCGTTAAAACTGACTATAATAGGTCTCCTTGAATAACTCTCACCTGGTTTTCCACATTGAGGCATCTGTTTTTCTTCATTTTTCCTCCTCCACCAGATACAAGAAGTGTGATCGGATCGAAAAGGCAAAGCTGGAGCGCATCATCCGGCCGCTGAAATGTATGTCTCTGATGTGAAACGTTCTGGCTTAAATTATGTAGCAGACATTTCATATTCACATTCACCATCATTTCATCATTTATTCTCAGTCGTAAGAGTTGTGTAAATATTTAATTTGTGTACAAAACTAATCGCGGGGCTCCTTCCTCTCAGTAAAGGCGAGGCGGTTGTCAGCGTACAAGTCAAGCGTCGGTGACTCCAAGTGGAGAGTGGACGATGGGGTCGTCATTGGTGGCGTCTGGGGACAGAAAACAGTCCCTGCGTAACATCACGCCACGCTCTTACAGCAGCCTGCTCAAGTCTGACTCTGAAGAAGACGAAGATGAGATGAAGAGTGAAAAATCTACAACCAAACCAACAACTGTCCACAGGACCCAAGGTAACTGAGGCCGCGTTTTGTTTCTGTCGACACAAATCTGTCTGTGATTCCACCAGTGTAGAAGGTACAGAGGGTGGGATGGCACATTAATGTTCCCACTCCCACTGCAATAACCACCCTAACACCCAGAAATGAGCCCTCTGTTCTGGTTTTTAACTGTCCCCATTGTCCCCTTTTAGAACTTGACTGGTGCTGATTTGTTTTTAATGTTTTTTTTTTAATGCTTGTGTCTATGTGCCTGTCAAAGATAAACTTCTGTCACCGACATTAAAGTTTATCTAATCTAAACCCAGTTAATATACATTAAAAATGTATTATATTTAATCATGATTAATTAAAATGATTCCACAGTAACCCTGTGATTAATCTGATTAAAAATGTTAGTCGTTTGACAACACTAATGAAATACTTATTAATCTTAGCCTCTTGTGTTGATCATAATTATGATTAAATGTTTTGGCCCATGGTATCCTTTAGTTGGAAATGGTTGATTTGCATGACACGTTTATCATCAAATCTCTATGCAATGGGTTACATTATATATATATATATATATATATATATAGTAGGGGTGGGCGATTTTCTCTTTTAAAAAAATGTCAGATTTTTTCCCAAAAAACTCGATTCACGATACGATTTTTTCCCACGTGGGCTAAATGAAAATGAAAACACTAGAAATGTGGTTTCTTTCGTCCTCTTTTTTTTTTTTTTTTTTTAATTAAATAACATGTAAAACAAAAATACTTCTACAAATAAATAATAAATCAGTTGTGCAAAAGGTGCAACTGCAACCTGAGACTTTACCTACATGAACTGTAGTAAGTCCAGACATATCCACCACTGTTACAGGAAAAACTGTGCAAAAAAAATAGTGTAAAAGATACATTTTGTTGGAAAAAATAAAGCTTAAAATATTTTAACAACTAAAACAATATACATTAATACTCATATTATATGAAAAACATTGTAAAAAACGTAGTAGTGCAAAAGTAAGATAAAAATAAAACTAGTAACATTTTTACTTTGTAAGGACAAAATAAAACAAAACCTTATTATCAATCAAACTACTTCAATAAACCTGAACATGTTACCAATATTTTGGATATATCATGTTATTGTCTGTTATCGCTCCACATCGTGCTCCATGTTTATCATAAAGTGTGCCGCGAGAAAAGCTTTCAGTCAGTGTTTGTTGAACATTTTGAAGAAGTGCTGGCAGCGCTAGTCCCCCCCCCCCCCCCCCCCCCCCACTGGATGCTTTAGCTTCAGATGTGAACACAGTGGTCGTACCGCTACCGTCAACAACAACAGTCTGAAGACACAGCTGACAACCAGGCAGTAGCTGGGCTTCGTCAGACCCTAAAAACCCAAACCAATTCCACACAACTGAACCTTTAGAACCTTTTTAGGAGTCAGTGTGTGTGTTTGTGTGTGTGTGTGTGTGTGTGTGTGTGTGTGTGTGTGCATGCTGTGGAAGAAGGGGATCGTAGGCGGGGCCTGGGGTGAAATACTACGGAAAGCAGCCTGGTTCATGGTTTTTGTTTTTGCGCGTGGAGGGGAATCGGATTGCACGATTTTCCTAAAATATGAATCGATTTTGCCATAAAAGTCGATTTTAAATCTAAATCGATTTTTTGCCCAGCTCTAGTATATAGTATATCTGTTATATTCAAGTTGTTTTATTTGTAATGTCATTAAATGTGTAGCATTTGTATCTCATTAATAAAGTAGCCCAGTATGATGATGTATGTCAGGAAATTAGTGTTTTGTAAGTGTAATGGGTGAATATGATCAGTAATGGATGAAAAATAAGCCCTACCAGTGAGTTTTAGAATCAAGTCTTAGTCTTTTTTTTTTCTTTCTTCCTTTTCCAGATCCTCTTCCTCCAAATGACCTGGCATCAGACAATATTCCAACAGAACTGCCGAAGCCTCGTCGTCTGTTCACTAAAAGCTTTGGAGGCAGACCCAGGTTATATAAGGTAAATGACGCATACATTTTCATGCTTGGCTTCATCCAACCACCCAATCAGGCCTGGGTAATGTAGTATTTTTGGAAATGTTTTGTTCTTATGGTGAGTTTAGATCGTAGTTGATGAAAAGCCTCACTCTCAATTACAGTTTTTTGTTCTTTCTTTAATGGTTTAGCATGACACACGTTTCAGCCCAACAGCCTCCTTCAGCATCTTACAGAGGATGAGGCAAGGTGGTTTTTTTAAAAAGAACCAGTCATGATGTCAGCTAACCCATAGGTAGTACATACATAAACATATCCCTATCATATGCCCTATTCACACTGTTGCCCCCTCGTTTAGTCGAACAGTTTCAGGCCCTGGAATTTCAGGCTGTGTTTAGTTTCTAGAAACATTTGAAATACTGAGAACAGAGGTCAACTGAGGTCAAAGTATAGAGCATAAAACTGTGATTAAAAAATAAAAAGTCATTAACATTTCTAAATATTACCATTACCCAGGCCTATATCTCACCACTAATCAGTATGTTTAACCATTTAAATAATTATTTTTGAATGTGTCGTAATAATTCTTCATTAGTTTCACCTTTCCTGATTTTTCATTTTTCCTACACGTCTGTCTTGTCAAGTTTCTTCTCTGTTATATCAAAGTTACATCTAAATAATAACACCTTGCATGTACTTACTTTGTAACATCAAAAATTTACCTTTATGGATGATTTTAAGACTTCATGGTGTTTTCATCATCATAACATTTAATTCTGTTTTTGTCTTTTTGTATTCCGTACATTTCTGAATCATTCAGAATTGGAAAAAAATCTGTTTTATTCTAAAGACAGATTGCTCACATTAATATTGGTAAGCGTTAAATCATCATGTAATCAATTGATCTACTGAATGATTTTGATTACATCTTTTGGGGGAATATCCTTTAACAATTCTAAACCCCTATTAAAGGGATAGTTCACTATTTTTCACATGAATCTGTATGGGATCAGCATCTTTACTCTGGTGTCCCCACAGTGACTCCGCCCCTCTCTTCTGACTCTGCCCCTTTACTCTGGTGTCCCCACAGTGACTCCGCCCCTCTCTTCTGACTCTGCCCCTTTACTCTGGTGCACCCACAGTGACTTACCCCCGACAGTGTCCTGTGAGCCCAGTTCTGGTCTAGTTTTGGTCAAAGCCAAAGTAGTCCCGGCAGGTTTCTTGGTCTCAAAAAAAAAAAAGAAAACGTCTTTCTTCTCAAAACAGTATGTGTTGGAATGAGTGATTATTTACATAACAAAACCGTTACGGAACAAAAACTCACACCTCGTAATTCTTTAGAACTAGTTTCTCTCAAGAGTGATCAATGCGCTAGTGTTGTCACTGCTAACAGCTGTGTGCCTTAGCAAACTACTTTCTTCAGTTGTTGGGCAGTGTTAGCAGCTGCTATGTGCAGGTGCACAGCTGTTAGCAGTGACAACACTAGCACATTGATCACTATTTAGAGAAAGTAGCTCCAAGCAATGGCGAGGTGTGAGTTTGTGTCCCGTGACAGTTTTGTTATGTAAATAAATCACTCATTCCAATGACAGGATCAGGGTGTGAATACGCACAAATCTGAACACTCCTTCCAGAGTGGGATGTATTGAAGACGCACTGGGTCGCGTCTCCGTCACATTGCGTGCATCTACGTCACATATGTTCACATCACATACACTTTCATGTTACATTCATACACTGAGCAGGTAAAGCAACAAACATGTGGGACAACCTGGATCCCACAGATCTTCCAGCAGCATTAGCATTAGCATTAGCAGCTCTAGTAAATGTACAGCAGTTGTTTCAGTTATTGTACAGACATTACACACATAGATGGGTGGACAATTACATACGTCAAAAACAGAAAAGGACATGTGGGCGGGTCTATCACAGTCCCACATAATGGCCTGGCAGGATTATCCAATCGTATTTCTCCTACTATTGCGTCTTCATATAAACAAGGATTTCCTCTTGAATACACTCGTCTAAACATGGATGATAAACTGAAGAGGAGACGACACTTTTGTGTCTTCTGTTTTCATCATCTCCGTACAAATGTAGCCTTAGTTTGTTAACCCCAGGAAACCTGCCGGGACTACTTTGGCTTTGACCAAAACCGGACCAGAACTGGGCTCACAGGACACTGTTGGGGGGTAAGTCAGTGTTGGTGTACCAGAGTAAAGGGGCGGAGTCAGTGTGGGTGCACCAAAGTAAAGACACTGATGACAAACACATTCATCTGGAAAATACTGAACTGTCCCTTTAACACTAATGGTAAAAGTTTAATTTAATGCTAAGTATTTTTATTTTTTATTTTCTGTTAATCTTCATTGAATCCTTGTTAAAATAGTTATGTTCATGTCCTACCTCCAGCTAAGGTTGTTGCATTCTTAGAGGCTGTGCTGTTCTTTTGCTTGGCATTTACTTTTCACTTCACATCATATCTCAGTCTACATGCCTGCAGTTCAAAGCTTGTCCAGGTCTTGATAAAACTGTCTTGTATCTGTATTGTTGCTCATTTCCTCATTTTAAAATATGCTTGAATTATCATCCGTTTTGCATTGTGTTTAATTAATGTCACTGAACTGATCCCTTTTTTTTGTTGGTTGAACACTGGGGGTGCTGTGTCAGAAAAAAACAAAAAGGGCTGTGGGTGCTTTGGTATCTTTTCCTTCCTCCCCCTCTTTTCCAAACACCACAGCTGTAAAAGGAAGCTCCATAGTTTTTGTTTTTTTTTTAATGAGAGGAAAAAAAGAGGAAACATGTACGAAGAGTCAGTCCCACCTTTTGCATAATCACTGCTGTAAATAAAGAGAGAAGCAGCTTTTCTGTTTGATCTGCATGGCTTTCTGTTTTAATGGCTGCATGTTTTTTCGCTGTTCAGGCTCGTAGAGGTTCGATGGTCACTTGATTATGGATGAGACTGAACAACAATAGTTATAACAGGCAGTTGTTTTAAATGCATTTATTGCAGACCCCACAGTTTAGAAATGACTACTGTCAGGGTACCCACAGGTCCTTGAAAGTTTGTGAATCTGAAAAAAAAGAGTTCAAGGCCCTAGAAAGTTTTTGAAAACGGGCATAAAAGGTCACCATCCTTGAAAGTCCTTGACATATTTTTTTTTTGGGGGGGGGGGGGGGTGTAGCAAATTTCACACAGTGGCTGTTATTCACAGTCCACAATAGGCCTGTGTTAAAAAAAAAAAAGATTTTCCGATTCTGGATGGATTTGCATATTAATCCCTTAGGATCGATTCGTACATCCAAAGATGATTATGATGGTAATAATTATGATTACATTTTTACAGCACTTTTCAAGACACCCATTGATCCATTATTCATTCACTCTCTCATGCTCCCTCTGGTTGTGGTAAACTACATATGTATCCACAGTTGCCCTGGGGCAGACTGACAGAAGCATGGCAGCCATTTTGCCCCTACGGTCCCTCTGACCACCACCCAACATTCATACACCAGTGTGAGTGACACTGGAGGCAAGAGGGTGACGTGTCTTTGCCCAAGGACACAACGTACTGACTGGGACAGTGGGATTCAAACCGAGGAGTGCTATCCCAATTCATTCCATGTATGGGTCTAGTGGTGCTTCATAGTCAGAGGAGGCGGGGCTAAAAGGTTGTCTATCAAATCCTCTGTGTGCAATAGGACGGTACTACAACCAATCAGTGTAATCTTTAGGATGACGTAGTTAGAGCGCCTGAAAGTTGACGACGGAGTCTGGAGAAAGTTAGGAATGACTAAACAAAATGGTGGATTATGGAGCTGAACGACTGTTGTCGCTTCTGTAAAAAGAATTTAAAGATTGTTGACGTTTTCTCACATTCTTCACTCATCTGTGATAAAAGGAAATCTACACCTGTTGTTGTTCTTCTTCTTCTATGGTTGTTTACGATTGTTTTTCTCCCAATCGTCACAGCATCACTTTGTTAGTCCCGCCCTCTGACTCTATACTTCACTGTGATTGGTCGACCAGTTTCAGGGAAATCTAGACAAAAGTTACATTGAGTGAAACTAGACTACTACGATAGAACATTAGATTTACTGATGCTAGGAGGAGCTAGTGTGGCTAGGCTACTACGATAGAACATTAGATTTACTGATGCTAGGAGGAGCTAGCGTGGCTAGGCTACTACGATAGAACATTAGATTTACTGATGCTAGGAGGAGCTAGTGTGGCTAGGCTACTACGATAGAACATTAGATTTACTGATGCTAGGAGGAGCTAGTGTGGCTAGGCTACTACGATATAACATTAGATTTACTGAAGCTCGGGGTGTCTAGCGCGGCTAGGCTAACCTATACCCACATTCAGTACCCAACACTTTCTGTGACGGTTTGAGACAAATAAAACCCACGTTGCTGAACAATAAGAGTAAGTATAAGCTGTTAGTTTCTGCTAAAACATGCTCACAGGTTTGTAGATGATTTTTTTGCTTGGTGGTGGTATCTAGACCCCACCCATCTATGCTCGACTGCATTTGCTTGATCCTCCTTTACTAACACTTCTCACTTCTTCTGCACTTCTGGCCTAACAAATGATCTATATTTATCCTTCCCTGCTTCCCCTTTTTCTGTCACTGTGGCTGCTGCCGGTCGCCGCCTCTGCATGTAAATAGTGTTCGTGTAACTTTGGTACCTGTCGTGCTGGTTGGCTTAGGCAGTCCCCTCCTTCACAGGAACAGCAGAAAACGGGAGAGATGGAGCCCAGGGACAGTTTACCAGAAACCAGCCCACCCAGGAGCCCCTTGCCGAAGCTGCAGAAGCAGCTAGAGATACACTTACACCGTCTGCCCGATTTTGTCCTGCAGTCTGCTCTGTCAGTGCAGGAGTTGCCTCAGTGTCTGGATCAGTGTACTGCACAGTCACATCCCAAATTTTCCCCGCCTGTAACACAGCCTGCTCTTTCACATTCACCACATCCCATAACGCTATCTCCTCCAGAGCCATCCTTACCTGTCCCACATCCTGCTTCTCCGCTGTCACCGCATCCCATAACAAAGAAATCCTTGCTGTTATGTTTGCACCGTTTGCCTCAGACTGCGGTGCAGTCAGGCTCGCAGTCGTGCACGAGTGTGTCGTCTTCGCCCGAGCCTCATCTGCAATCCACACAACACCCACCTGCTGCGCTTGTGCCTCAGACTCTGACACAAATTTCAACGCAGACATGTTTTCAGGGGCAGCAACAATCTGAGCTTCAGGACTTGGATGTGTTGACTGAAAACTGCGGTGTTGAAAATGTACACGTACACACTCAGCCTGACGACCTGGACGCAAATTTACAAGAGGGAACACGAGCGGAGCAGGAGGCCAAACCAGAGGATCAACCCGAAGAGGAGGACGACGCTCCTGTAAGCGAGACAGTTCTGACAAAGAAGCCAGGAACTGACCCACACTATGTCCTTCGTCCCCAGAATTCTTCAGAGTGTGGATCACTGAACACCCTGTCGGGGTTAACTAATGGATTTTCCCAAAAGGGGCCGCTGCAGAACAAGCACAAGATCCGTGTGGATTTCAAGGTGGGCTTTTCCACTTATGTTTGGTGCCATTTTTTTTAGGTATAGAGACTATGTGGCATTAACTCCTCATTAGCTTTATATTAACATTTTCACATTCTAAACCAGAGGAAACTCCCAGATCTGTAGACGATGAGTCTTTATTAAACCGCTTTATTCATTCTAGTCATTCTCTTTGGTCAATGATGTGTTGTACATTCTGTTATTTCTCTACAGCAGACCAAGTGCTATGACTTAAGCTGAATCCATTTCACCCCTTAGCCCTACCCTTATCCCTTCAAATGAAGGTATAAGGGGTAGGGCTTGAAAATCAACCCCTATGAATTGGGACGCCCCTTCAACACTCGCCTACGTCATCAGTTCACTCCACCAGGTGTTACGTAACCAAAACCCACAGCTTTAAGCAGAACTAAACTAACATGTCTGCTGCTGTAGTTGTGTCGTTCTCCTGGATATGAACACATTCATGCTAATATCTGCGTTGAACCGAAGTGCTATGCATCAACTGATTACTCTACGTTTACATAAATAGCGATTTTAAAAATATATATATATATATTTTCATGTGCTTTATAGAGATAATGACCATTACACTTTCCAACAATGTCAAAGTTTATACAATACAACAGTTATCACAACTTAAAAACAGTTTATCACAGCGAAAATACTAAATTTGTGTACTTCTTAAAACCAGTTTGACACCCCTGATGTGGAGATCCATATTTTGTGTGCTATAAGGCACACTGGACTATAAGGTGCATTAAGTGAAGTCAAAATCATGAGATAAAAAGTCAAAATTCCAAGTCATTAAACACAACCAGAATTAATCCATATATAAAGAAAATACAGTAAATGGTCAGAAATGATTTGTGATTCCTCTTAAGACAATGAAAATAAAGGGCTTCAAAGTGCTCTGTTTTGCATGTAAGTGTTAAATGACTCTGTCGACTCGTCTGAACAGGAGGACTGTGCCGTACAGAACGTCTGGCTGATGGGTGGCCTCAGCGTCCTTACATCAGTTCCCACCACACCACAACCTGTCTGTCTGCTCTGTGCCAGTAAAGGCCACCACGAGGTAAATCAGCTCGTACCCTAACCCCAATAGGTTGATTTCATGTGATGTCACATTGCTTTATAGTCGGCGTGTGAGTTTCAGATGGAGGGCAGGAAGTGAAGTAGCTTGAGGAAAATGTCTGTTTTGTGTAGTTTACGGCTGCGACAATCGTTGTAACCCACAGAAGGAAAAGTGATGTTTTTAGAGTACCAAAGATTGTCATTCACAAAGGTGAGACATGAAAAAACTCACAGTAAAACGCCATAAAAAACAGATTTTAAATCTGCATTTGCGGTCGGGAGGAGCAGTCTGCTAATGCTAATGCTAATGCCCGTATCTGCAGCGACCGTTAGAGGTATGTTCGAGAGCTAACATTTTTTTGTGGATGTGCTATATATCATTAGGTTGTGGTTAAATGCTCATTAATCTCACCCAACATTGGTTGGGTTATTGTAATCTGTCTTTCTGACTGTCTGTTTGTGTGTCCATGCCCGCAGAGACATATGCCATCACTCAATGAATATTTAAAATATCACCATGAAATTACATGGCATATACATATAGCTAATGCACATCATATGCAATGATCCATTTGAATTAAGGTCAAAGGTCAAAGTCACAATTAACTAAAAGGTCAAAATCACATTATGGGTTATAACTAAAGAACAGAGGGTCACAGAACTTTCAGATTGGTACCAAATGATGTGGAATGAAGGTTTCCACAATTTTCACAACTGATGTTATCACCTACGATGAATTGTTTTTAGATCTATGGAGGTCAAAGGTGACGTGTGACAAAATTAACTTGTGTAGCACTGTGTCAAACATAGACATATTACACTATAACTTAATCAATACTGGATATATCATCATAATATTACACACACTAACACATATATACATATAAGAGAATTATCAATGTTGCCAAAGGTCAAAGGTCAAGGTTGCCTTTAACAGAAAGGTCAAAATTACATTGGCTCGAATTCAAGAACAGGTTGTCATGGAAACTTGAGATTAACACAAAATAGGATCAATATTAGTCATTCTCTGAATACTAGTTTATACTGTTGTAATATGGTTTATCTAGAATCATCAAGATATGTTGCATGTTTGTTGAAATTAGTCTCTACTGCTAGCAGCGACTAAAGTAAACTTACATGCGATACATCTTGACGTTGTATCTTTACAAATAAAACACTCACCCTGGTGAAGACCAAATAATAATTATCTCTGAGCCTTTTGGTACCGAGGTTGTGGACCCGCCCGCTGACAAAAAAGTTCTATGTCTCCAGACTTTTCTAGTCTTTCATCTTCTTTCATCTGCTGCTGGTGTAGTAGGATGTCTGCAGGACCAGGTAGTTAGTAATATCCACAGCACAGACTGTTGGAAAATCTTTGGGTTCTGTCGAAAACTCATTAACTTTCATCAGATACGGGTCACGTCCAATACATTTTTAACTAACTGTTGGATCTGTGTTTGGACACTGGAACTAAATCTGTACAATAAACACTCTCTTCAATGGTTTCCTCCATAGCAACAGTCTCCATGGTTACTTCCTGCCCTCCAGCTGAAATTGTGACGTCATCATAGTTGTGTGACTAAAACCTACCTATTGAGGCGAAAGTCTGAGAAATATTTAATTCACAAATTAAAGCTGTAAAGCCACATCTAGGTAACATCTTATGCATGACAAATCTTTTCTTTTGTAAACTTGTCACTTCATTCCATTTCACCCAGATGCTGTACTGCCAGATCTGCTGTGAGCCTTTCCACAGCTTCTGCCTCTCACCTGAGGAGCGCCCCCAGCAGGAGAACAAGGAGAACTGGTGCTGCAGACGCTGCAAGTTTTGTCACGTGTGTGGTCGGAAAAGCAAAACCACAAAGGTAAGCAAAAATAGTTTGTGTATATATACAAATGCAACTGTCATATGCTCCTGAGACCCAGGAAAGTAAAAGTTTGGCCTTTTTTTTGCCCTAAATTAAGGCCCCGTCCCATTTGTCCCCCTTAAAACTTCCACTTGGTTTTAAGTGCCTCTAAAAAGTAAATTCCACTCATTAAGGGGAAATAATTCCCCATGAAAATGGGACACCACTCGCGAAGTGAACGTAACAAACGTGCTCACGTCACACGCTGACAAGTCTACCCCGCCAAATATGAAACCACCCCTCCGCGAGACTGACAGCAGCTGACTATTATTTACACGGAGGACAAATGGCGGTCCCAGCTGTGTTGCCTGTTGTGTTGGTTCTGTTTATTTACCTTCGGGATGCGCAGAGAAGAAATGTGGCAAACAGAAGACGCATTCGCCGTCTACTTTGCCTTTCAGTCTTGTCTCAGGTATGTTGATTTATTTAAATATTTTGATGTATTTTTTTCTTCAATAGTTGGCGATTTATAACATTAACGTTAGCATTACCGCTAGCTTGACAAGGTAAAATTACCGGTCATAGCCTCTGTGTACTTACAACGAAATTGTTCATCTGCAGTTCCTCCAGCCGCGGCCGCCATTTTGTTGTCAGAAATCAGTCGGCTCGCTGAGCTCGCAGTGCATCATGGGTAATTTCATCTTCCACTCAAAACGAAGTCCGCAACCAACCTCACTACATTTTGAGGGTTGATTTTAAGGGCAAAATCGCACTCCCACTTGCTCCCCTAGGTAATGGGACACCCTACCCCTACACATGAACGCGCAAAATCTAGGGTTAGGGGAAATTTTAGGGTTAGGGGGAGAAATGGGACAGGGCCAAAATCTTCAGTAATGCAACAGGTTTTTCAGATCGTTTTGTATGGACTCTTGTGGTAGACAGTAGGGCATTAACAACTTCAGTTTTTTCAAATCGACTTAACCATTAATAAAGTTGGAAGTTGAGTCGACGGGTCGTGATGACGTCATCACATTGTCAGTGGAGGAACAACACACGGCTGTCCAAAAAACAAACAAAAAACACGTCTGTCCACCAATGAACAACTGTTATTAAAGTTCACTGTAACGTAACAATGTCCACTGACGAGACACAAGCATCAGCATTTTAACACCAACAAAACAAAGGCTAACGTTAGCAAAGAGTTTTCTGTTAACTTTAACTGAACAACTGAACATCATCAGTAGGTGAACATATGGACCCACGGCTCTAACCCCAGACTGTCTACACGTCTGTCATGCGTCTTCACTTTTTACATTAAATGCAAAAAGTTTAAGTATCCGCACAGATGCACACCACACTGTCCACATCATGTTTGGGAAAAAAAGAGAGCGTTATCTTAATGCGCGTCATCTGCTCTGCTGCTCACATCACTCACGTTAGCACGGATGCCTCTTCAGATGACCGTGCCAATTTTTTATTTTATTTTTTCATCTAAGGTGAAGTATTTCCACACATTCTATGTGTGTCTGTCACTGTTTGGTTTAGTCAGACCTGCAGCAGCCATGTCTCCTCTGGTTTAGGTCTGACTGGTCTGTGTTTACTCACCAAGTAAGAGAGAGAGAGAGAGAGAAAGAATAACATGCAACTTGTCGACTTGTGCGACGGGAGACGACGTTTCTGTTAATGCCCTAGTAGACGGTACCTTTTTGTTTTTAAGTAAACTTCTGAAACTCTTGTCCAGTGAAGAGGACAAAGAAGCCTTGCCGGGTCTCGAGAGTATGAAAACACACATGAAATAAAAAAAAAAAATTATATTGTAAAAGAAATTTGTACTTTAATTCACTCATATCAGGATTTTTGAGCCTCATTAAAATCACAAAAACTTTAACACCCTTATTAATTAAAATATGCTTAGGCCCTGTCCCATTTCTGCCCCTAACCCTAAAATTTCCCCTAACCCTAGATTTTGCGCGTTCATGTGTAGGGGTAGGGTGTCCCATTACCTAGGGGAGCAAGTGGGAGTGCGATTTTGCCCTTAAAATCAACCCTCAAAATGTAGTGAGGTTGGTTGCGGACTTCGTTTTGAGTGGAAGATGAAATTACCCATGTTACCTTGTCAAGCTAGCGGTAATGCTAACGTTAATGTAATAAATCGCCAACTATTGAAGAAAAAATACATCAAAATATTTAAATAAATCAACATACCTGAGACAAGACTGAAAGGCAAAGTAGACGGTGAATGCGTCTTCTGTTTGCCGCATTTCTTCTCTGCGCATCCCGAAGGTAAATAAACAGAACCAACACAACAGGTAACACAGCTGGGACCGCCATTTGTCCTCCGTGTAAATAGTAGTCAGCTGATGTCAGTCTCGCGGAGGGGTGGTTTCATATTTGACGGGGTAGACTTGTCAGCGTGTGACGTGAGCACGTTTGTTACGTTCACTTCGCGAGTGGTGTCCCATTTTCAGGGGGAATTATTTCCCCTTGATGAGTGGAATTTACTTTTTAGGGGCACTTAAAACCAAGTGGAAGTTTTAAGGGGGACAAATGGGACGGGGCCTTAGTCTCACTTAAACTCCCAGTGTGTATTATTTCTGTTTTTAAACTAAGCAAAATAAGTATATTTCTTAACCTACACCCTTGGATTGTATTAAATATTTCCAACAGTAAATTTGACACACACACACACACACACACACACACACACACACACACACACACACACACACAGATGATGTTATTTTCGCTTTATTAAGTTAATTTGAACATGTCCTCTATTTCACCAAAGTGAATAGTCAAGTGGTGGATAGGAAGTGATTAACATTATCTATTTTCTTGATTTAAAGTTCCCCAGCAACAGGAATGTTTATTCTGCATTATCTATCCCACAGATGTCAAATATAAGGCCCGTGGACCAAAATTTGGCCCACCAACCGTTTAAATGTGGCCCAAGGGATGAAGAGCATAATAACATATTAAATGACTCCTTATTTTCTTCTCAGTTTTTTTAAACCAATAAATGATGCAAAAATAATATTAAATTATGAAGATAGTGACATTTACAAACTATCCTGCAACAATAAAATGTGAATAACCTGAACAAATGTGAACAAACTGAAATGTTTAAAGAAAATTAGATGAAATTTGAACCATTTTCTGCTTCTGTTACTAAACGTTTAGTGTCTTTGTAGAACTGATCCACAATAAAACACATGGACTAATAATAAACTGAGGCAGAATATTGTTATTTTCCTCATGAATTGTAACTCTTTTTTTTGCATTTGGATTTTCATAATTTCATGGGGTTCTTCCTGCACTAAAACAGTGAAAATATTTGGACTTGTCATCATTTACATATTATTCTGGTTTGGCCCATTGCAGGTCAAATAAGCTTAAATGTGGAAAATGAAGTAAATGAGTTTGACACCCCTGATCTAGCCATATGGAGAAATGATTGTAGAGGTAGTAGATAAACCCAGCGCCACGTAGTGTTATATTATTAATATATCCTTATTGTTTTGTGTTCCTCAGCCTGTGTTGCAGTGCAGGAGATGCCAAACTTCGTACCACCCCTCCTGCCTGGGACCAACGTACCCAAAGCCTATTAACTGCAACATACCCTGGGTAAGGGTCAAAATACAGTATTCGATATCTCTCTGACGGGACATTTTAGAGAGAATTTGGCAGATTAGTGTTGCTAAATGACCCACATTTTTGCTTTTTAATTAATTTTTGGTTTAGTTGGACCATTAGGGATTATCTAAAACAAGGAGCTACTTTGTATTGAAATCAATGTTGGGATGGCGATCAATTAAAGTGTTTTCAACCGTAATGAGATATTAAAATGTACATGAATGAAGTTGAAGAGCATTTATAGATGAATTTGTCTTATTGAGGAGCTTGGATTTAATTAATTGGATGAGTTGTTCATTAGGTTAAAGGGATTATCTGGAGTAAAAATACATTTAGCTCATTTTTCAGATGATTGGGAGTACATACAGATAGTTGACTATGTTAACATGCGAGTGATTGATATTTCTTTTAAAACAAAGAATGCATCGAAAGAGCGTCTTCGTCCTCAGACGTCTTCTGAACCCACAGGTCCATGTGTGTAGATCAGTAACTGTGGACACACTATCTGAGGACATGAAGACGTGAGGACACTTTGTCTTTAGGGACCCTCTACTTACTACCACTGAAGTGTGATGTTGTTTAAACTTTATTAGAGTTTGGTGTCAGTGATAAAAACATGTTCTAATCACTTCATGTTAACACAGTTTGGATCAAAACCACAACATCTACATTTGTCAGTGTTCATGTGAATGGTGTGATTTTAATGTTAACTATATGTATGTACTAACAATCATCTAAAAATGAACTAAACTGATTTTTACTGCAGATAATCCCTTTAATGCTGTTGCTGTTTTTGACATTGTTGCATATAGGTTTGCATGACGTGCATTCGCTGTAAAAGCTGTGGCGTTACTCGAGGAAAGACCTGGGATTTGGCCTGGAACCATGAGCAAGACCTCTGTCCTGACTGCACCACCCACTACACTAAAGGTCAGTTACCTCAGACATTGAATTTCATGATAATTTAATACCGTCAAGGCAGATTTTCCACTAGAAATGCACTGTAAATATGAGTCAGGAGTCACCGCCCTGCCAGGTTTCACTGATTTTTTTTTTTTAAATTGCTCTTAATTTAACTTGCATGAAATTAAAATATGTGCCATGAGAGACTCTGTATGATCTGACTGCCACTTCATTTGTATTCAGGCAACTTCTGCACTGTCTGCCACAAATGCTACGATGACAGCAGCCAACACACACAGATGATTCAGTGTTCAAAGTGTATCCGCTGGGTTCACTCCAAATGTGAAGGACTTTCAGGTGAGGAACAAGCAATGAAATACATGCTTAACATTTTAATTGAAGAATAGTGTTTCATGTCCTATTAATAATTATTTCATATTCACTTCAACATTATATTCTCCGTAAATAAATCATACTTGCTGTTATTCCAGACCTAGCCTAGTCTCTATAACCACTGTTTTTGTCATAGTTATAGTTGTTTTATTGAAGGTGTTGAATAAACATGTTAATTGCATATATATTCATATTTTTGCGCATATTTGGATTTGGTACCCAAACCCACACCATAAAATGTGTGGGTGTGTGTTTTATTCTCCATTTACTGCAAAGTAAAATTTCAAAGTGAACCCAAATCCTAGCCGAGCCACACTAGCTCCTCCTAGCATCAGTAAATCTAATGTTCTATCGTAGTAGCCTAGCCACACTAGCTCCTCCTAGCATCAGTAAATCTAATGTTCTATCGTAGTAGCCTAGCCACGCTAGCTCCTCCTAGCATCAGTAAATCTAATGTTCTATCGTAGTAGCCTAGCCACACTAGCTCCTGCTAGCATCAGTAAATCTAATGTTCTATCGTAGTAGCCTAGCCACACTAGCTCCTCCTAGCATCAGTAAATCTAATGTTCTATCGTAGTAGCCTAGCCACACTAGCTCCTCCTAGCATCAGTAAATCTAATGTTCTATCGTAGTAGCCTAGCCACACTAGCTCCTCCTAGCATCAGTAAATCTAATGTTCTATTGTAGTACTCTAGCCACGCTAGCTCCTCCTAGCATCAGTAAATATAATGTTCTATCGTAGTAGCCTAGCCACACTAGCTCCTCCTAGCATCAGTAAATCTAATGTTCTATCGTAGTAGCCTAGCCACACTAGCTCCTCCTAGCATCAGTAAATCTAATGTTCTATCATAGTAGTCTAGTTTCACTCAATGTAACTTTTGTCTAGATTTCCCTGAAACTGGTCGACCAATCACAGTGAAGTATAGAGTCAGAGGGTGGGCCTAACAAAGTGAAGCTGTGACGATTGGTAGAGAAACAAGTGTAAACAACCATAGAAGAACAACAACAACAGGTGTAGATTTCCTTTTATCACAGATGAGTGAAGAATGTGAGAAAACGTCAACAATCTTTAAATTCTTTTTACAGAAGCGACAACAGTCGTTCAGCTCCATAATCCACCATTTTGTTTAGTCATTCCTAACTTTCTCCAGACTCCTCCGTCAACTTTCAGGCGCTCTAACTACGTCATCTTAAAGATTACACTGATTGGTTGTAGTACCGTCCTATTGCACACAGAGGATTTGATAGACAAGCTTTTAGCCCCGCCTCCTCTGACTATGAAGCACCACTAGACCCATACATGGAATGAATAGAGATAGCACTGCTAGGTTATATTCCAGTCATATCTGAAGAAAAGCAAATGAGGAACAACATGCCTGCTCATTTCAACTGAGAAATAAAACACAACAAACGCCAGATAACGGTGGAATAGGACTTTTACACTGTACTGTACATGCCTAGAATAATAAAGCACGGAGATAAACATCTGTATTTCCCATCCCTCATCGTCAACTGTTTGTTTAATTCTATTCTTTGGGTGTAGAAAAGCTCATATGTATTGGTTCTTTCTTTGTATAGAGGAGCTGTTCATGATGTTCTCCACCCTCCCCGAAGTCATTTTTACCTGTTCACCCTGCAACCGCAGCCAAACAGAATACAGGAGTTTGAAGGAGGAGATGCAGAGCAAGGTGACCGCTGGGCTGCAGGAGGTGCTCACTGACCTCCTGTCATCCAGCACCACCCTGCACCTCATCATCTGTAAAACGGTAAGTTACCTACAGTCCGGTGGCACATTTCTTGCAAAAGTTGTACTGCAAAAACAGTGCACTACAAAATTACTCAAACTGCTGAACATGGTTGTGTTATTTCTTTAGCTTTCCATCAGTTGTTGGCGGTGCTTAAGTTGTAATGTGTGAGCTCCCAAAGCACAGAGGAGTACTGGCTCTGGTGCAGGAGGAAAAAAAAAAAAAAAGAATTAAAAGGGTCTAAAAGTGAAGTGATAAAGCTGAACAGTGGATGAGCCAGATGGTGAAGTAGCCTACAGTCATTAGGATGGGTGCAATGTTCAGTTGAAGGTGAATCGGACGTTCCAACTGTTAATTCACTAAATGTGACCCGCCACCACGAAACCAGGCATAAGTCGCGCTGAGCCGTTCATAGCTACAGCTAAATTTAGGGTGGAAGGTGATTTGTTATTTGTGTTTACACCTTATCAAAAAACGGTACCTTAACACCTCTATGTTCACTTCCTGTGGTCATTACATTGAAATCCAATCAATAAAGGTGTTTATTGAGTCAATTATTTAAGCGGTGACAAAAGTTCAGGTATTGCTGAGCAAAGACAAAGACGACTTCCACCTCTTTTCGCCGAACAAAACGATCTCCGTTCCGTGGGTAAACACCCAAGTGTTTGGTACGAGGTAAAAGCTTATATTGAATGTTCTGTCCAATGGTGTAAGCCAAATGATTATAATACGTCACACTTCTGTCCTATTATTATAATATATAAAACTTCTGTGACATGTCCATCAGAGTGTCCTTTAACATCTGTCAACAATTTGTGTCAATCGGATACAAATTATTATGCGTTGCTAAGGACTTCCTACCCCAAAACAGTCCAAAACTTTAACGGACAATATCTAAAAATATGCAAATTGTAAAATATGTCCAAATGTGGATATTAAAATGACCATAACTTTGGTTCTACTTGTGATAGAAACATCATTTTTTCACCATCTTAAACCTTAGTTTCCACTCTACCAAGATACACACATAACTCTGTTTGGATTTACACACACTTATGCCTGGTTTCGTGGAGGTGGGTCACAAATGATGGACCTTGTTTAAATCGTGCGAATGCGTCATAATAATAGTCTCAGTTGCAACCGAACTTGCTGTGGCTGCAACAATGACAAAAATGTCAGCGAATTCCTCGGGGTACTGAAGTTGTCAGCGGTGTGTAGCACAGTTTTAACCTGACTCACAACATCTGGCTGCGCTGCGCTACGCTCACGCAACCGTTGGAGTACCGTGAGGTTCAGGTTTTCTTCAAAATACACGAGCCAATCAGTGTCGCTGGGTGGGACTACCCCATGACAGGGCGGCGTTGTGCCTGGTGTGGCGTAAAGCGTCACAGCTTGACGTCAACATGAGTGGCTGAAGCGGCGAGTCAGTCAAGATGACGGACAGATGTTTCATCTAATCACATGCAAGGATTTTAGACCCCTCCTTTAAAAACGGATCAGTTCCAGATGGTATTGTGAAATGAAATCTGGCGACAGTCAGGTTAGCGCAGTTGTGTTGTTGTCATAGAGACCTTGCGCAGCTGTAGCCAAATCAGGGGGCGGGACTTAGGCAATGTGCCCAGCAATGCTCAGAGCAGCAAAGTTAGAAAGAGAAATGGAGTTATTTTAATATCTTTGTTGTTGTTTGTCATAATGGTGTGAAACTGTAATCCACCATAGTACTGGAAAGACACCCATTTGGTGGACTTATGCAGGTGTTGGACAAACAGGACACATTACAGACACAGATTTGTCAAATTATATATCAATTTTTTTATTATTCTTATTTATTTATTTACAGGGTTCATACGTTTTGAAAAAGAATCCAGGGCTGGAAAGATTTTGAAAAGGAAAAAGACCCAGAAAGTTTTGGAAAAGTCATGGATTTTTTTACACTGCATAATAGTGTGTGATTAATACTAATTAAAAAAATAGTTTGAATGAGTGAATAAAAAGTTCATGTCATCAAAACCATAACGTTCTATTCAGTGAACAGTTCTTGGGGTCTATCATTCCTCATGTGGTGAAGTGAGTATGGACTAAAATCTGCCCAAATTAAATCTAAATGCCAGGAAAGTGTGGATTTAACAATGTGTGTCTTCACTGGAACGTGTTAATTTAATGTTGAACCATGCACCGTCATTCATTTTATTGTCAATTTAACAGTTTAACCTTTTATTCTGATTGTTTAAAGTTAACATTTTTAGGAGTACGTAGTCATGGGAATTTGCAGAAAAGTATTATTTAAAGTGTGAATGAACCCTGTAATTATTTACTTATTTGTAACATGGTGGTGGGGGGGGGGGGGTTCAGAGCATGCTCCAGCTCACTCCCCCTCACATTAAACCCTGGTTGTTGAACTTGAATGGGATGATGTTTGTGTTTCAGTGCCAGAGAACAAACAGTGCAGAATTTGTCAAAGAACGAGTCTGTGACCTACAAGCTGTGGAGAGGAAGTTTAAAGCAGCGGGTTACACCTCTATAGTGAGTATATCTTTATTTATATTTATGCAGGTCATTTTCATCAAGTGTCTTTAAGTCGACCTGTTTGTGTTGTCGCTGATGTACAAAAGCGCAGCAAGAAAAAACACGAAAATACAGAAGAAAAACAAATCCCTTCTTTCCGACGTTCATGCTTGACCCGTTTTTCTTCTCGCACACTCAGAAATCGTTCCATGCCGATGTTGTGTCTGTGATGAGGAAGTGGCTGAAGGGGGAGGAGCTTCTCCCTGAGGAACAGAAACTGACCAGTCGAGCCAAAGAGCATTATGTCAAAGTGAGCGTCCCTCCCTTCTTTTACTCCTGGGGTGTTTATTTATATTTCAGGCCATTTTTCACCAACTGTCAGAGGAATGTTATAGTTGAGTCACTAGACAAGAGTGGAAATAATGCTTTGTATGTAGCATGTGTTCAGAAAAGTGCTTTTAATATTCATTTATGTTCCTTTGTTTTTCTAACAGTTGATGGAACAGGTATTTGCTTGGTTTCCTGGGCGCTATCTAAAGAAGTGGAACTCATTTTCAGAGGAGTTTCCCAGGTACATTTAACTCTGAACAGACTTGGTTATAATTCAAAACCAGAAAAATAAGCCATGCATACTTTTTTTTTAACACAACTTGTGTTGATTGAGGCTCACATGGAGTGTGTGTCCACATAAATAACCCAAGTTCCCTTTAAGCAATATTTTTATTCAGATTTTTTCATCAAAGTAAGGAAATGATTATCCATCATCCTGTATTAGATTTATCTTCATGGGTATAATAACACCAGTGAGTTCTATTAGCTGCACTGTGAGGTACTGTGAGGTGAGGGGTGGTTTCCAATTTCTACAGACTGAAAGTCAGGCTTTTAACAATTACAGTGATGGTGTTCTGCACAGAGAGGCTGTGATTTAGTATGAACTAAAAATACCCAACAGCGTTATGTCTGGTTTGGGATTAAACACATTTGTACATTTCAGAAATCTATTTGAATACTTCCGTCAAGAAGTTACACAGCTTTGGGCAAAACTAGAAAAGGAGGATTAAAAGGTCTTCAGCAGGATTGTAATGAGATACACAAAGTCATTTAATGCATCATTGCCCCAAAGGATATGCACTGATACAGGGTCTCTGCAGATCCTTTAAAAGTATTATTTACAATATGTGGTTTTTAAGGTCTTAAAAAGCATTATATTTTTACTGTTTTTTAAGTATGGCATTAAATTTCACATAGGAGGTATTAAATTTTATCTGGGTAGCTGACGGTTAATGAAATTTTTTTTCGTACTAGTTATTTATTTAGCTAGTGTTGTTTGTTATCAAGGTGCTGAAAAAGTAGATGTTAGTTCTATCATAGAACTATTGTGTCTAATAGAACAGGAATCACACTGAAGGGGCAGTGTGTCCTTTTATGAGCATAAACATCATTGAGTAGAACAGACGAAGAAGAAGTGTTTGGAACAGACATACGTGAACATGAACCCAGACCAGGAAGTGACAGTTCAGTGATAAGTGTGTTTGAGGAGAACAAATACAACAGTTGTTTATCAAAAACAAGCTGAAGAGATATTAAAGGATGTGGTAAAGACATGACGTTAGCAACAATGACGCTCACATGAAAGGGTTAAAGCAGACACACTATGCTGCTAGTCTGACAACAACGGCAGAAATACTGTGGGTTCTTCAGACAATAATAGTGGGCTTATTTTTTTATACTCAAATGTCGCCCCAATCCGCCTGTCGACTTCCTGCTCCACCCTTCCTTTAAACTCCTCCACCTGAGGCAGGACCTTCCCCTCGACCCAGAGAGGATGCTCTACCTTTGAAAATATATTTTCAATCAAAAAATTAACTTTTTCTGTCCAAGAAAAAAATGGTTTATATGCAATTTTTTTGGCAATATTTTTTCTTTGATTGAAAACATGTTTTGCGGTTGGAGCAACTTTTGTTTCAATTGAAAAATAAAGAAACAAATTTGCCTTCATAGTCACTCTAGTGTTTTTTCAATATTCCAGACAGCCACAGTGTGGCCGTAGCTGCAACACATACACAAACAGCTTCAGTTGCTTCTTCCTACTTTAGCTGCATGACATTAATATAAAATAAAATAAAAAAAACACCTGAGTGCCAGCTTCATTTAGGTTTCCTTTTGCTATGTAAACAAATAGTGTTTGTACTCAACTACCTTCTGAAGTTCTTCACTGAGGGCAGTTACTGAGGTGCATTTGCAGAAAAAACACTACAGCTTACAAGAGCTCAGCAAAAGGTTTATAAAAGACAGTAAACAAAGTGAAAAGACGAGACTTATGCCCTATTCACACTGCTGCTCCACTGGTACTTCAGTTACCCTCGTACCTCTGTTATTGTGTGGAGCATTCAGACAGGATAAACAAAAGTCTGTAATTCAGGCAAATTCCAGACATTATGAGCAGATATGTCGTAAGTTCACAACATCCTGTTTGGTTTCAGGTGATATTAAGACGTGTGTTAATTTCATAGCTTTAACCAAAAAGCAAAACTGGGTCATTGGTCCGTTTATTACTTTCTCCGTATTTCTTGTCAACACTCAGCTGACGGTACACAGATGGTTTTAAAGACAGCTGTACTGCAAGATGAGGAACGCTATAACTATATCAGATAACTATAAATACTACTGTGGACATGTGGGTTAGTGAGACAATATCTTCCTTTTACCACATGCTGCCACACAAGCCATCCAGCTGAAGATTCTTTGTGCTTTTGGAGTTCTTCTTGGAGTTGTTTTTGCTCCTCTGGTACAAAGGTCACAGGATAGGCCTACTACCACTGGCCCCTGAAATGCTGCTAATCATAATTTCGGCCGCTTCCTACATTATTCACCCCCAGAAAAAAGACAAGAGGTTAAGCAATTGAAATCCCAAACACAGACATGCGCATTGACACAGGACGTCAGTGTGGTTTTGTCTTTGTGCTCATTTCAGCACTTGTTCTCCTTCTTTCTCTAGTGGTATGCTCCCAGAGGCTGTCCTCCCTCCATCTAAAGAGCACAGCTATGCACAGTGGCTGGAGAGGACATACCAGCCCAGGGAGTCCAGGGGCCCACAGACAGGGAAGCCCGACTGTTTATCTCCAGTGAACACTCACCAGTCTGGTGCATCACACAACCTTCCAATGCATACGCACGGTACGGAAACTGTTCTGTGTGGAGGGAAAAAAAAAAGGGAACTTTGTCCACTCTGCCTGTCAGAGGCAACTCTTTTTTTTTTATTTCTCCCTTTTTCTTTCCTCTTTATTTTTATTATTACATGTTATGTTTTATTATATAATATATGACTATATATTTATGAAGCATGTTCGAAATAAAGTTTCAAAACAACTCAACTATCATACATCTGTACAGATTTTATATCAGCGGTCCCTAATCATGGTTCTCAAGGGCCACTATCCTGCATGTGTTAGATGTGTCCCTTTTCTAACACGCCTGTCGTCGAGCTGCAGAGATGCGCAGATGTATATTTTCATCCGCAATCACTTCTTAAAATCTGTATCTGCCTGCTATCCATCCAGAGAATGACTAATCTCACCCCTATTTTGTGCCAATCTCAAGTTTCTATGACAACCCGTTCTTGAATTTTTTATTTATTTATTTTTATTTTATCTCGGTCAAAATACAAAACATAAAAAAACAAGCACAAGGCAGGTAGACACATTTTCACACATAATGAATATACTGCTTGACCGAAAAGGTTTAGGGCTGAAGCCGAAGCTTATTTAACCACCATTACCAATACCTTACTGCAATATGTTCTGCAGGAAAAAAAACAAACAAAACAACAACAAAGATCAAATACCCACAATGCAAGAGTCAAATACAAAAACAACTGTCCAAATAAAATTAGAATTAGACCCAGTAATGTGATTTTGAACTTTCTAAATACAACCTTGACCTTTGTCCTTTACTCAAATGGATCATTACATCCGAAGTGCATTAGCTATATGTATATGCCCATGTAATTTCATGGTGATATCGCAAGCATTCATTGAGTTATAGCATGATATGTTTCTGTGGACGCACACACACACACACACACTAACAATAATCTCTCCCAACCAGTGTTGGCTGAGATTATAAACAGAAAAGGACACGTTGGCAGTCTATCACAGTACCACCTAGCGACCTGCCATAACTATAGTATTTCTCCTACTGTTGCGTCATCGTATAAACAACCATTTCCTCCTGAAGACACTCGCCTAAACATGAAAAACTGAAGACGAGACGACACTTTTACGCCTTTTGTTTTCATCATCACTGTATAAACACAGCCTAAAACATGCAGGATAACAGCCCTTGAGGACCAGGATTAGTGAACCTTGCTTTATATCGTCGATGTACCTGAAGATTCAAATAAATGTGTTAAATTCCTCCACAGGTGTAATGACCGATAAGGAGTCCAACATGGCTGAAGATGTGAGACAGTGTGCTCTCTGTCAACAATATGGAGATTCAACTCCCAGTGTAGGTTTATACCACTGTCCCACACTGTTTACACGTCTTAAAGCAACAAACTCTCTCTCTCTCTACCATGGTTCCTGGGGGGGGGGGGGGGGTCTTTTAAAAGTCTATAATCTGTAGGTCATATGCAGATTTATGCTCATGGAGCTCATGTTTCAAGTGCAGTTGCATTACATGACAGAGTGGGGTGGGTGTGTGTGTGTGTGTGGGGGGGGGGTTATTATTATTTTTTTTATTATGACTTAAAATGCCATTTATGTGCCCCAGTGTGAAGAAAATCTGTTTATATTCATATTTGCATTAGTGTGAACAGGGCAGATTTTTATTCAGGAATCTCATTTAAACGTTATGTTCAGAATCAAGCAAATGTGCAAAGAAAGTGTGATTCCAACTTAAAAAACAAACGGCACAGCCTGAAATAGATCTACCATGGTCTGAAATGTAACTCCACAAAAACTTGTAACTCAAACAGCTCCATCTATTATATTTTTCTCTCATTTTGTTTTGCTTGGTGGTTAATTCATGAAAAGGCTCATTGAGATTAAAATCTGTTTTTACAAAAGTTTTATGGTAAAGACGGCTGCAGCAGTTTCCCAGAACAATGCTAGAGCTTAAATGATTTATCTTATTGGATCCTATCTTGGTAGAGAAATTCAGGAAGGTTTAAACCAATAGTAAATAATAGTAATAATAATAAACTTAATTGTTATTGCACATAGTACAATACAATTAAGTACAAAACCAACAGTGCAGTTAAATAATAGAGTTAACACAAATAAATAGTCCTCACACACACACACACACACACACACACACACACACACACACACACACACATCTATTTAAAAACATGTCTTTCGGATAAAAACTGGTCTGCAGTGTTTTTGTCCTGGACCTTTAAAAATGAAGAGATTTTTTTTTACTAAAATGACCTTATTTTTGATCATATAATAGTTTGCTATTGTGTGTTGCAAATAATTTTCATCTATATAATGTATGTTGTTCTGGACAGAGGCAGAAAAGCCAGGTGTAGATTATGACACAAAGTGAGAATTGTAGTTTCTTTGTTCAGGACATGTGGTCAGTTCAGCTTGTATTTTACAGGTCAGTATTTTCTTTTATCTCAGACATATGTGCAGGTATTTCTCACCTGCCGTGTTTTAGCGTGTTACACACACACTACACATGTCTGAGATAAAAGAAAATACTAACTTAATTTAACAGTAAGTCATAAGGAACATTCTACAGTTTGTATTTACAAGGCTGACAATTAAAACTGAACAAACAATAACCTAAACTATGACTCAGATGTGAAATGGAACAACCATTTAACAGTTCTGACCCAGTCTGTCTATTAACACCTGAAGAACTTCCATAGAATCAAAGGTTTTCTGTCCAAACCAGACACAGAAAAACTCACTCATTCATTTTCAGTAAATTAGATTATTTTAACGGTGTCTCCACTGGTCTGAACTAAAACTACAGCTGATCCAAAACACTGACCAGTACCAGGAAACTGGACCACATCACACCTCCTTAAATCCTTACATGTTCTACCTGTGGGTCAAAGGTCACAGTTCTAAATCTTCCTCCTGGTCTATAAAGAACTAAACAACCTTGGACCCAAACCCATCCTAGACCTGCTGGTTCCATTTGAATCATCCAGAGCCCTGAGGTCATAGGTCATCAGGAACAGGTTTACTGTGTGTTCCCAAAATCAGAACCAAACATCATTCAGTTGTTCTGCTCCTCACCTGTGGAACAAACTACCTGAACACCTGAGGTCTGAGAACAACTGTCAGTTTTTAAATCAGATGAAAACATTACTGTTCACTGGAGCTTTGACTGAACTTATTAACTGTTTTTTAAATGTTTTTTATGGGTCTTATTTCCTATACAAATACATTTACCTTTTACCTTGAAAAGAGCTGCAGCATCTGAAACCAGCCACAGTGAATGTTTGACAATTTATTTCTTTTCATCCCAATAGGACCAAGGACGCCTGCTGTACATGGGACAGAATGAGTGGGCCCATGTGAACTGCTGCCTGTGGTCTGCAGAGGTGTATGAGGACAACAGTGCTCTCCTGCAAGTGCACAGTGCCGTCTCAAGAGGGCGCCACCTGGTAAGGCTGCATTCAAGTTGCTTTAATGCAATAAGTGAATTTAATTAACATATTAGGAGACACATTCGTTAGTCTGCCACTGCAGATTGCACTGATTATAATTGTGCTCGTGTTGTGTGTTTAATCATCTTCGTTACTGCTTTGTTTTTTTCCAGCGCTGCGATCGCTGTGGGCAGTCAGGAGCGACCGTGGGCTGCTGTCTCTCCACCTGCCAGAGTAATTTCCACTTCATGTGTGCTCGCGTTCAGAACTGTGTGTTCCAGCAGGACCGGAAGGTGTACTGCTACAAGCACCAGGACCTTGTCAGCACAAAGGTGAGGACCCTTTTTTTTGTCTTGTTTGGTTTAATTTCAGGTTCAGTTCCAGGTCATCATTCATATCACACAGGTGGAAATAAACACTTACACTTCACAGGATTTGATTTTATCTCTTGCTCATATTTTTCAGGTGGTGTCTGGGAAAGGGTTTGAAGTACCTCGGCGGGTTTACGTAGATTTTGAAGGGATCAATCTCAGAAGAAAGTTCCTCACGGGAATTGAGCCAGAATGTATTAATATGACGATAGGTAAGAGGAATGGAACTCCAGTAGAGTCCAGGATGTCTGTTTAAAGAGGGATGAAATATTAGTCCCATATTTATCTGCCTCCTTTCCCCATTTTATCCAGGTTCTCTACAGATCCAAAAGCTGGGCGTGTTGACCGAGCTGTCATCAAACGGGAGGACACTTTACCCCATTGGCTATCAGTAAGTGATGAACATTCTGCAGAATTATGTCTTCCTGAAACCCTGCAATGCATTTTCATCCTCTGTAGGGGCAAAAGATTTCATAGTTTACTTTAAAAATGTGTGTGTATATATATATATACACACACACACACACACACAAGTATAAGAACTATAAAACAATTTTATTCTTATTTAGGGTTTTTCATATATAAGGCACATTGGACTGTAGGGCACATTAAGTGAAATCAAAATCATGACATCAAAAGTAAAAAAAAATCCAAGTCACTAAAACACTACCAAAATTGATCCATATATAAGGCACACTATTGTTTTTGTAGGAAATTAAAGTCTTAACGGCACCTGATAGTCTGGAAAATATGGTATATAATTATTTTAAAAAATGTATCTAAAATAACTTGCATCATGCAGTTTCCAATCAAGACAATTGTTCAATGTTAAAAAAAAAAAAAAAAAAAAGCTTTCACTTTCCTGGGAGGACATAGGAAATGTTTTTATGCTTGTGCTTTTCACATAATCACAAGAAGTAATCACTTAAATTACAAGAAGATGTTGTTCTAATTATGGATTGTTTATATCCGAGTTAGACTTATGAGAACGATGTTTATTACTCCATCAAACAACGGCATCTTTCATTTGATTGGTCAGGATGTGCCGCTGCTGCTGGCAGAAGTGAAAGTGAAACCTGTCATTAATTGACATCATTTATCTGCGCTGTCAGAGAGCTTTTCTAGTTGTTTTGTCTTTTTTCTCTGTCTTTAATTGAATTATTTTTAATTCTTTATTTTTCAGGACATTCCACATTAATGAACACACATATATGTAAATGGACCAGATTATAGCACAATGGTAAACTTCCATCTGGTGTCCAAATAGGCAGGTTAAAATTTGACAAAGTGAGAAAGTAAAAGCACAAATATATGTACCAATACAGAAGAACTTTCTTGGAGTTCTTAAGGTATTGTTATGTTACAGATGTTCCCGCTTGTACTGGAGCACCGTGGACCCTCGAAAGCGATGCAAGTACACCTGTAAGGTGACAGAAGTGAGCACACCACTCCCTGGTGAGGAACAGGACCTGAGGTGGGACCAAGAGGAGAATCACACCATCGTGCACAGTCCGAAGCACCACAGAGGTGAGTGTGCGTTAAAGGTAGTAAACTATAACCACCATGAAAGAAGTGGGATGATAACTTCTCCAATATATGTGACCCACCACCAGTAAACCAGGCATAAGTGTGTGTAAATCCAAACAGAGTTATGTGTGTATCTTGGTAGAGTGGAAACTAAGGTTTAAGATGGTGAAAAAATGATGTTTCTATCACAAGTAGAACCAAAGTTATGGTCATTTTAATATCCACATTTGGACATATTTTACAATTTGCATATTTTTAGATATTGTCCGTTAAAGTTTTGGACTGTTTTGGGGTAGGAAGTCCTTAGCAACGCATAATAATTTGTATCCGATTGACACAAATTGTTGACAGATGTTAAAGGACACTCTGATGGACATGTCACAGAAGTTTTATATATTATAATAATAGGACAGAAGTGTGACGTATTATAATCATTTGGCTTACACCATTGGACAGAACATTCAATATAAGCTTTTACCTCGTACCAAACACTTGGGTGTTTACCCACGGAACGGAGATCGTTTTGTTCGGCGAAAAGAGGTGGAAGTCGTCTTTGTCTTTGCTCAGCAATACCTGAACTTTTGTCACCGCTTAAATAATTGACTCAATAAACACCTTTATTGATTGGATTTCAATGTAATGACCACAGGAAGTGAACATAGAGGTGTTAAGGTACCGTTTTTTGATAAATTTGGCTGTAGCTCTGAACGGCTCAGCGCCACTTATGCCTGGTTTCGTGGTGGCGGGTCACATATGGTTGTCCTTCTGCACTCTGTGAGAAAGGCTGGTTGTCTCTTAGAAAAGCTGATCATTCTTAAACATTTCTTTTGAATAAAGGAAATCTTGTTGAGATAAGTGGGACAGTTTTTCACCCGAACACTATTGCAATAAATAATGTCAGGATAAATTCAGCCCCTTGCTGCCCCCATGACCCGGACCCGAATAAGCAGAAGACGACGAAGATAAATTAAGCAATCTTTTTTTTTTTTAAATTAAGAAAAGGAAATGATTTATCAATGAATGAATTCTGCTCAAAATGACAATTGACATGTTTCTTTTCAGACCAAACCAATGTGATATTTCCCATTTCAGCACATGCTCCGATTTTCCCATCACCCAAAAATATGTTTGTTAGGTTAAATCCTCCAGCAGGTGATTCTGGTTCTACAGCTGGACATGGGTCCCTGGGTACCCCCCATGGGTGCCCACTGCTCCTTACAGGTGCCCCAATGGCATGAAGGATGGGTTAAATGCAGAGGACACATGTCATTGTACAATGTATAGTGCCATAAACTGAGTGTCAATCAGAAGGACTCAGGTCTCTGAGCGACACCAGCTGCTCTTCCATACGCCACTTCTCAACTCTGGACTGAAAATCCTAATTCTTTGCGGGAGCGGGACTAGAAATTGTGTCCTGCTTCGACCTCTATTATACATCTTATTTTTGTTACAAAATAAAATAACATTTTTAGTTTTGATAGAGTTCATTCATTACTTTTTGATCAAATCAGAATCTTTTAACTTTTTTAATCCCAGAGGAAATAATTTTCTGGTACAATTACATTAAACACAAATAAAGCACTCTGTACAATACAGACTAGGCAGATATTATCAATATGATAATTAAAATAAATCTAGAAACATAAGTTTTCACATGTATTGTTGTCATTGTAATTATGTGGTGATATGGTGGAATTAAACGGTGCCAAATACTTAAAACTGCCAAGAACTGGGACTGATGCTGATCAGCCAATAGGAGTACAAGCCTGAAACAATGTTGACTGATGTATCCAACGTACTCTTATCTGTGCACAACATTTACTAAATGCCTGAAAAAAATCCAGCAGGTGCAATTGTGCCGTTTATATAAATCAAGCTCATTGTATCCCACGTTGCCATGTGTAGAAGGAAATATTTTACTACAACTACATATTGATCAGGAATGTTTTTACTGTTTTATTTTCACACAAAACAGATATTAAGTAAAGGACACAACACATTTTTATTGATATTGTTTGTGTTTTGGCAGATATGGAGTCTGTAGAATGTTTGAGCTCCTCATCCAGTCCAGTTAAATCCAACACTCCTTCACCCAACTCTAAACTTCACAACACCCCTGGATCCAAAAGTCCTGGTTACTCACAGACCAGGAGACCAGCAGGAGGCTCATCTAGACCTCTACCATCTCCAGGTAAGATTTTAGGACCAAATGTTACAGTGCCTCTTGTTTTTCTCATGTAGTAGGGTTGTTTTTTTAAGATATTTTAACTCCCCAATGGTAACCTGCATGTTTTCACTGTCGGGCAGAAACCTCTTTCTTCCAAAATAGTTATCCTTTCAGGAAACTGGAACATCAGGTATATTCTAAATAAATGCATAGAGTGAAGAGATGTAGTCACAAGCCCTTTTTAAGACTTTTCATTGGTTAAATATTTCTAAAATCCTCAGGCCAATGAGAAGACTGACCGATAGAATAGTTTTAACATTAACAGCAACAATGTTTTGCATTAATTACTGTATTTTTTATTTTATATTTCTGGTTTCTAAGATGTTACTGCCTTATTTAATTCTTAATATTCTAACTTTTAATGTAATTTTGTTGATTATGTATTAATCTTTAAGTTACACTAATTACTGTCTTTTCATTTAATTTATTAATCTTCAACATACAAACAATATCAACAAAAAAATAAATGAATAAATAAAATAAGTACATAAAGATATATATGTATGTATATATATATATGTATATGTGTATATATATATATATATATATATATATATATATGTATATGTGTATATATATGTATGTATATATATATATATATATATATATATATATATATATATATATATATATATATATATATATATATATATATATATATAATATATATATATATATATATATATATATATATATATATATATATATATATATATATATATATATATATATATATATATATATATATATATATATATATATATAATATATATATATATATATATATATATATAATATATATATATACGTACACATATATATTAGAGCTTTGACCTTTGCCCAAAAATCATATTCAAATTTCATTTGAAAATGTATGTAGATATTCCAATAATAATTGAATATTTATTAATTATATTCCTTTGAAAATGCTTCAGCATCAAAATTAAATATTATATTCAGTCCACCAGGGGGCTGTATTCAGTTAAATATGTCAAATATTCTGGTGTGTTTCCAACTATTACTGATGAAACATGCAGTGTGGGAATAATGAACATTATTATCAGCTGACACTTTTAATGTTACATAATCCACAAACATCATCTTTGGTCCATTGACTTGTTGTTTGTGAAACACTGTTCCTTGGTTTTCCTGGTTGTCTGTTACTGATGAAAGCCTCTAAACTGTTAGCCTCATTGACAATCAAAAGGGAACGTTTACAAAATGAGCAGGTATAAAAATGGATGCGACATAAAACGGTCACAGATTATTTTACCTGCTCACTTTAATTTATGACACTTTTCCAGAGGGTGAATCTCAGACGTGCTAACATCTACCTCAGCTATTGTTCACGAATGAGCAGGACTGACCACTGATCACTCTACTGTTGGTTATGTCCCAGCTGGACGCTAATGTCTACAGGTGTCCAGATAAGCCAAAAAATAATGACCTTTGTATTTGCAACGTAAAAAAAACCCAGCGACCTGAACTGAAAAGTTTTACAACCACATTCACAAAAATAAAGTCGTCCTAATGATACCATATACAGGTTTGAATATTCGAATGCCAAAATTCGTTGTCTATATATGTTCAGTCCTGAGATGAACTGGAGAATCATACAGGGTGTACCCCGCCTTCACCCATTGTAGCTGGATTAGACTCCCAGTGACCCCTGTGACCCTTGTGAGGATAAAGTGGGTTCAGATGAGAAGACGAGATAATCATGTGTACATTTGTGTACATACGTTATTATCTTGTGTAATTTGTGGTTTATTTGGACGTATTACTACCTTGTTCCCTGAAGAGGAAGTGAAGGTATTGTATTTGGTTCTATCTTTTATTTATTTATTTTTTGTTTTGTTTGATTGCCAGCAACTTTACACCAAAACTACTGGACCAATTTCTGTGACATTTTCAGAAAAGGTCCAGAATAGATTCCATTAAACTTTGGTGAATGTAAGTCAAAGTTCAAGGTCACCAAAAATATGTTTTCACAATGAGAGATGGGGGGGGGGGGGGGGGGGGTCAGGTCAAACGTTTGTGAGGGGCAGGGGTTGTTGTGGCTGGCACCACTTGTTATATCTGTATTTACTTTTGCTTTCAGGGACGGTTCCTCCCAAATCTCATCACATACTGACACTGAGGGACCTGGAGGACACACGTCGCACTCGAAGGCTCTCATCAAGAAGCCGGTGTAGTTCCTCTCCATCAGACAGCGACCCGTCTGCACCCATGACCCTCCGCTCTGGTGGCACCGTCTCCACCCGATGTGCCCTTTTCAGTTCCCCGCCACGATCATCGACTTTCGGATCAATCTCCCCTCCTCTGTCACGTCAAAACTCAACGTCTCCTGTCTGGGGCTCGCCAACCAGGTCCAACTCCAGTATTTCCGGACTTTCGCCACGACATGGCTCCATCTCTGCCTCGCCTAGAGGAAAACAGAACTTTAAAATCTCCACCCCCATCTCCGCTGAGGTGCCGCAGGATTTCCTCGCATCCTCTGAAGCAGAAGATGCAGCTGTGGCCACAACTAATGGAATCTCACTGGCCCCTGACAATTTGGAGGAGGAAGTGGCCCACCTGATGGCGCAGGAGTTGCCATACACTGTGTTTGACACCGACACTGAGGTGGCCATGGACTCCATGCTCAATGCGAAGCTGGAGTTTGATGAGACTCTGCTCACCGAAAACATGTCTCTTCACTGCGGAGCACAAAGTGGCAGAGTGGTGGCAGAAAACGTGGTGCACGATATGGAGATGCAGGAAAACGATCAGGATTCCGAAGATGAAGACTCGAGCCGTTATTTGAAATTCACCCGTACCGTGGTGTGTGACGTTGCCAGCAGCTCCGAAGCCTCGGGTCTTCCTTCGACACCATCGATCATGCAGTTGGACGGAGCAGACGGTGGGTCAGAGAGCGATGGAAGTGACACGGTGGATGATGACCTCGAGAAAGATACAGAAAGCAGAGAATCTAAACTTCATACCAACCACGATACGCCCACTAAGCAGCTGACGGTTGCTCTTAAGAGACTGGAATCAATCTGCTCTGTGTCAAACTCACAAGTTGAACAGGGCACAAGCAACGCAGAGTATCACAACCAGTTGGCTCCATCGTCCGTTTTCGAATCGGGTTATGCAAACAATCACATGTCAGATGAGGTTGTGTTGACTTCTGAAACGACTCAGTGTCAAAAAGGGATGTTTCTGGATTCAGAGACGGGTCATTTTGTATGCGAAGGAGATTCGATAATGTGCCCGAATAACAATGTGGATGGAGACGACAGCAGCACATCCAGCGAATCTGCTGAAGGATTTAAAGATGATCTGAATGATCCTGACTACTCTCCGGAGACAAAAGCCAAAAAATCTCCCCCAGGCCAGATGAAAGTCATTATGAAGTCGAAAAATCTCACATCAAACCTCAAACGCTCGCCACTGAAACCCAACGTTCCTCAGCAGCACAAGCTCAAACTGATTTTGCCTTCACGCCCTGCACAGACTGTAAATAATGCATCGCTTCACGCCAGTTCAGCCAGTTTTTCTGCAGTTCCTCGCACAGTCACCTCACCCATCATCATCAATGGCTTGAACGCTTTACCAATTCAGCCAGGCGCCACAAGGGGAAGGACAATCGCCATCCGTTTAGACAACCCAAAGCCAGGAAGTCAGCAAGAGGTTCAGAATCAGCCTTCAGCTACCAACTCGACCCAGCCGCCCTCTCCTCAGGTCCTGCTAGTCAACCGTCAAGGTCAGATTCTCATCAAAGACCCGCGGACAAACACTTATCAGTCACTTAGTATCAATTCTCCTGCGTACAATAAAATAAGCCAGATTGCCAAGATTCTGCACGGCGGTAATGCTTTGCAGCGCGCCGCCCCCCGTGTCATAATAAGGTCTCAGCCCAGCGCCGCAGCCACAAACACCTCTGCAACTGTCAACCACGCCACACCGTCTGAAGGAAAAATCATAGTGAGGGTGGTACCTGTGAAAAGCAGCGGGGCACCCACTCCCATCGCTCCGGCCATTGACCCTCCCCCTCCTGAACCCAGCTTCTCCAAAATCGAGGAAAGCACAGCCCAAGCCATCATTGACCGAGCCATGGCCACTCACCGCGACATGCCAAAGACCACACCCATCATCCTCGGCAACGCCCGACAGCAAAAGAGAAAACCGCGGAGGGAGTCCCAGCTTGTCGAGACTCCGCAGGAGTCGCCAGCCGCTCTCTCCAGGTGTTCTGTACTCGACGATCCGGACTTTAGTCCCGCTGTTTCGTCACGGTCGCAGGTCCGAGTTAAGAGAGTGTCGACTGTGACTGACCGTCCATCCAGGAAGAAATCCAAGATGGACTTTCTGAGGGACCTTTCAAGTGAGGTCGATGAAGACAGTGATGGCAGGTAATTAAAGACTTCTTTATTCTGTTGGTTTTTTAGGGTAGCAAAACACTATTATTTTCAGTGTTGTTTTTGCTTTAATCGATTGTTTTCTGGTAAAGTTTACTGTAGATTGAACGTAATTCAACAAAAATAGGTGTGTACTTATCCAACTGAAGAATGATCAATTAAAGAAACTGAAGAATTGGTTTGACTCAAATAAACTCATTAAATTTAAACAAAATCAAATTCGCAATATATGAGAAAAGTTTCCCTTTTTTCTGATACGCTTTCTTTTCTTCTGTTGATTGTATATACATGCTCTGACTGAGTAATACAAAAGGGTAGGACTAGATACGTTTTAATAACTTCATCCTACACCCTTTCAAACAAAGTGCAGTTATCTAGGATGCTAGATAACACTTTGTATGTTTTATCTATTTTTGTTTTTTCATGTTTGAATAAACAAATGAGTGAAATGAAAATAAATGAAATTAGAAACACAGTCCAGTAGGTTGCATTTCATGGAAAAAGATTGAGGATTTATTAATTAGTAGGGGTGTAATGGTACACAAAAATCATGGTTCGGTTCATTTTCAGTAGAGTATGGAAACAAAATGCAAAACTATTTTGTTCCTCACCACAGTATTTATTAAACCAAAAAATATGTCAATATACAAATGGAAACAGAAAATAACTCAAAGTGCTGCTTGGTACCAGTAAGTTAAATGATATATTCTTAAGTGATTATCCAAATTAAAAATAAAGGATTCTTTTTAAACAGTAAAAAAAATTCCAACATCTTCAAGGTGTCATTCCGCTGAAAACTACTTTTCCACTTTTCTCCTTTTGGAATCTGATGGAGTTACCGTGGTGATGGGTCACCCAGAATTACCGTGGTGATGGGTCACCCAGAGTTACCGTGGTGATAGGTCACCCAGAGTTACCGTGGTGATGGGTCACCCAGAGTTACCGTGGTGATAGGTCACCCAGAGTTACCGTGGTGATGGGTCACCCAGAGTTACCGTGGTGATGGGTCACCCAGAGTTACCAACACATGCTGCGTGGTGTGTCCCCTCCACTGATGGATTCACCATCATTCATAGAAAACAACAGACAAACCACATACTCAGAAAATGTCTGTCCACTACACGTCACCAGGACATTGGGCCCACCCACCTGCGGTTAAGCCCCTCCCCCATTGCAGTGAATCTGCAGTAGCATTAGCATTAGCATCTACTAGAGCAGACGGCGCCACAGTAGCTGCTGCACAAACTGTAAAAAACTGTTGGATCAAACTGGTTCATGTGTCTCTGTGGAAATAAAGACTGTTTTTTTACTGCACGTTTTCAAAACAAGTGACGTCACCAAACCTAGCTGGATGTTACTCTGGGATGGTAAACACACACAGAGCCAGAGGGGAGGGGGGAGTGTTCCTTCACACATTCTGAGCCAATCACAGACGCCTCATCAGCGCGTCATGGACATGTATGAGGAAGTAGAAGTAAACTGTGTTGTTCCACCTCCAGTCATTTTTCTACCGTCACCTCCACATGATATGAACATGACTGGAAAAAACAGCAGCCTTGCACCCATAGCATTCATTCTGGTCACAGGCAGTAACTCTAGTGAACAACAGAGTATCATTGGTGAATGGGTTAATGTTGGGGTGTTAGCAGTGTTATGGTTGTTGTCTGTATCTGGTGTGTGTGTGTGTGTGTGTGTGTGTGTGTGTGTGTGTGTGTTGCACTACTTCTTCTATTGTTCTCTTGTATCTGGTGGGACTGGCTTACAGCGCTCATAGGGGGGTGCCATGTGAATTGCATCATTTTCAGCAGCGTTTCGCCCCCATGCTGATTTAGATTCTTACTGAAACATTTTTAACGTAATATCTTTTTGACACAGTTTCAAAACTAAATTCGTATCGACCTCGTCTGGACGTACGTAGCCTCATTTTCCACCAGTTCTACTGATACATATATAGATGTGTAGATACAGAGTCACAACCATTCACAGATAATAAACCTTCTACCAAAGCCATGAAGAGCCATTTGAGATGTAATTTCCAGCTGAAAGGAGCTGGATAAAATATCTTTTGAGTCGGACAATAGAACTCTGGGGAACCATTAGGTACTCACTAAACCATCCTTTCTCTATTAAAAACAATGTCGCTGATTATCTTCAACATACAAAAGCTTTTCTTGAGTGCAGCCTTTGTTGTCTTTTCTGGACTGAATGAGTCTGGTTCAGCCTTCTTAATTAACGTATTGATCCGCTGTGATGCTGCTTTTCCAGCTCCAACACCTTCAGGTTTGGTATCGAGGACATTCTCGCAAAGATGAATGAAGATCAACCTTTCCTGAATTCAAACTTTCCATTGTTTTACAATTTAATTCATAATTAACAAATGTTTTAGTTTTTCATATGCAAATTAGAGAAAGTATCTTCTTCACAATTAAATGTGTTAAATCTTAGATACTTTAATCAGATGAATCAGAAAACAAATGACTTTAATGGTCGTTAGTTCATGTTATTAATATATATGATGGTGTTTTATTCCACATTTATGCTGGTTTATGTAATTTACTTGTAGACCAGTGTTATTTTGGTCAAATTTGCTCATTTTCTTTATTATTTAGTTCAATTTTATTTTTTGATTATTTTGTGAAGTTTTGTTAAATTTATTGGTTATTTGCTAATTTTCTGGATTATTTAGTTCAATATGTTGATGACACAATTTTTTTATTTTTAGGAAGTATTTTCAGACATTAAATGTGTTAAATCTTACATACTTTAATCAAATAAATCACAAATGACTTTAGTGTTGGTTGGTTAATGTTTTTAATATATATGATGGTGTGTTATTCCACATATATGTCGGTTTATCTGCATGTATACAATGGATTAGTAAATATTCCACTAGAAACAACCTGTAAATTGAACGGATCATAATCTGTATGTTTACATGGTGTTTTTTAATTACAAATTATTTATTCCAAATAAGCGTTTACATGGGAAACGGTGCCACACCTTTTAAAAACCTTAGTAGTGTATTTTCATGGTACTTTCATATTCAAACCCACATGCTGCTTTATTTGCATTTACCGACTGCTCTAAACATAAGCCTGAGAGACAGAAGAGTCACTGCAGTGCATTTGAGTGTGAAAGAGAAAAAAAAAAAGACCCCTCCCTGAGGAACCCGGCTGATGTGACTAAAAACATAAAAGCTTAAACGTGTTGTATTCTTCCAGCAGACCGAGCGGCGTACGAATGAAAGCTCCATCTCTGAAGGATATCCTTGATCTGGACCACAAGAATATATCTGGTCCAGAGCAGTTGGGGAGGATTATCGCTCCACCACCGCCTACACCCAGCAGGTTCGTAAATCCTACAGGAAACCCATTTTCTGAGCAGTTTTTAGTACTTGACAAGATTACATACTGTAGAAGAAAATGTCTCTGGTTAATTAGCTCATGTTTACTCTCAGGTATGTAGAGGTAGGAATGGGCGGTATGTCCAAAAATGTATGTCCTGGTATAATTTGAGCCACTGGCAGTATACAGTATATACGACAGTACAGTACTTCTGTAGACTACTGTACATAAATAATAAGTTATAAGTGACAACACAACAGTTTGTTAGTGGCCATATAACTCCAACTGCAGTCTTTCATATTAGTGCAGACTTTCTTCATATTCATAACAACACTAGCCTAGGATCTAGTCTGTCCCCAGTGGCCGCAAATGGTATTTGCTACGAGGAGACAGACTAGACAGCCTAGGATCTGAAAATCCCAACTGGGTCGGACCAATCAAATCGCGAGGGGCGGGATTGGAGCCCGCCCTGCCTCATGACGACACAAATACGACACGTAATGTTGTAGTCGCAGAGACGTAGCAGCTAGCACACCAAAGAGAAGAAGAAGGCGTAGCTGCTAGCTAGCACACATTGCCGTAACACCAGTTGCTAGCTGCTAGACAACATGGCTCATCACCAGGAACAACCATTGGAGCTGGCTTTGGCAGCAACGCTAGGTGATTTAAAATGACAGTTTTCCCTGCGAGAGGAGCAGAAAACGGCACTTAAGCTGTTTTTGGAAAAAAAGGGACGTTGTCGGAGTTTTGCCCACCGGGTATGGCAAAAGTTTGATTTATCAGCTGGCTCCGCTAGTGGGACGACGCATGGGTCTGCACAATCGTGATCGTGTCCTCTGATTGGTTGGCTCTGACTGGTTACCCATCCAATAGCGTGGCGTTGTGTAAAGAGAAAACTTGACAGACAGCGGTTATCCCGCCCACAAATTCGCCTAGACTTTCTAGACTGCCCCCGTAGCAAATGCAGTTTGCGGCCACTGGGGACAGTCTAGATCCTAGGCTATAACAACACATCTCAATGGTCATTTTAGTTGCTAACACCAGCCAGATACCATGACTAGTAGTAACTGGATACAGTAACATACAGTTATTAAGGCTGGTGCAGTGGGTTAAATTTAAGGCAGTGTTAACGTTTAGCACAAATGTTTTGTTGTCATCATAAACTCTATGGCTGTCATGACTTTAGCTGTTAGCTTGTCCTAGTCCTGCATCGAAATATGTTGTCATCACGTACCATTATAACCAATAGTACACTACATAAACTATATATTTTATATTTGTCCATTATTTAAACTAGGGTGGCCATATTGTCCGGGTTTTCCCAGACACACCGGACCATACTTGTCCGCACTTTTTACATTTTGTCCTTTGGATGAAATGTAAAAAGTGCAGATGCATGACAGATGTCGGGACAGTCCAGTTTTAGAGCCGCGTGTCTGGAAAAACCCTGACAATATGGCCACCCTATTTAAACTAAATGCTTCTGCGAACACAACATCTAGGAAGACTGTGGTGCTAGCTGCTAATGCTAACACAACATCTCAGAAGACTGTGGTGCTGGCTGCTAATGCTAACACAACATCTAGGAAGACTGTGGTGCTGGCTGCTAATGCTAACATAACATCTAGGAAGACTGTGGTGCTGGCTGCTAATGCTAACACAACATCTAGGAAGACTGTGGTGCTGGCTGCTAATGCTAACACAACATCTAGGAAGACTGTGGTGCTAGCTGCTAATGCTAACACAACATCTATGAAGACTGTGGTGCTGGCTGCTAATGCTAACACAACATCTAGGAAGACTGTGGTGCTGGCTGCTAATGCTAACACAACATCTATGAAGACTGTGGTGCTGGCTGCTAATGCTAACACAACATCTAGGAAGACTGTGGTGCTGGCTGCTAATGCTAACACAACATCTAGGAAGACTGTGGTGCTGGCTGCTAATGCTAACACAACATCTAGGAAGACTGTGGTGCTGGCTGCTAATGCTAACACAACATCTAGGAAGACTGTGGTGCTGGCTGCTAATGCTAACACAACATCTATGAAGACTGTGGTGCTGGCTGCTAATGCTAACACAACATCTAGGAAGACTGTGGTGCTGGCTGCTAATGCTAACACAACATCTAGGAAGACTGTGGTGCTAGCTACTTCGTCGAGGCAGCCGGTGGACGTTGTAAACTTTGCATTACTGTCATCTACAGGATGGACAGTAGAACAAAAATCTCTACCGTGGACAAAAAAATACCTCATAAAGTATGATACCTTACATACCACCCATTCCTACAATGAGGTAAATACCAGTAACTGTGTTTCCATTACCCTTGGAAATTTGCAAAATGTAAATAGCACTATAAAAACCTGGTAATGGAAACACATGAATTTTGATCAAACACTCAAATATTGATATAAAGTTTTTACACTTTCTTGAGGTGGTTTTTCAGATGTTCTGATATTGTAATATATTGCAAAAGCGCAATGGAAACACTTTTTCTGCAATTATACGTCACAGGATATGACATATATGTGGTCACATGATCACTTCCGTCAGTGAAAATGGTGCGATACACATGGACAGAGGAGGTGGTACCTTGAATTAATTTTGAGGTACCATTGTAATAATAATAACAATAATAATAATAAAATACAAAATAAATTATTATTAATGATTTAAACATGAAGAAGAAACTAAATCAGACCTGTTGGTTGATAAACACACACTTACACAAAAAATATAAACAGAACAAACAATACAAACCACACAATAACAGCAGTAACTGTTTTTAATCACTCATCTTTCCTGTTCAGACATTTTCAGGAGGAAACTTCACAAACATTCAGTCCAAACGTGGTGGACATCCAGGGTCAAACACACAGGTGGATCAGTGCTCGGCATGGAGACCTCTCTGAATGGGGCCCTTATTCAGGTTTGTACCCGAGAGAATCCATCCAATATCACTTATTTCCAGAAATCGTTCCTTACCTAATCCCATATCCCATGTTCTGGTTTGAAATGTAATGTTGTAGGATTCAGCTCCGAAGACGATGCTCCTGTACCTAAACACAAAAGAAGGATGTACATGAACCAGCCACACCTTCGATTTGAAATCACCAGCGACGACGGCTTCAGTGTCAAAGCCAACAGTATAGAAGGTTTGTTCAAATGCACTGTTGTAATAAACAGTAGAGGATATTAAGAATGTTCAGACACCATTAGATTCTGACATAAAGTCAAATATTATTGTAAATACTTGAAGATTTATTTTTTTTATGTTTGCAGATGCATTTTTTTTGTTTATTATTAACAGTAAAAAAAAACAAATCTTGACCATTTTAACATGTTTTCATTTCATTTGTTGTTTATTTAGACCAGGGGTTCTCAAACTTTTTTGGCCCAGGTCCCCCTTGGAGGGGTGACATTTTTCCATGTCCCCCCTCATCCTGGCGATACTGAAAATGATAAAAAAAACCACTTCAACAATGATTATTATGAAACAATGATAACCTTTTTTAATAGTGCTTTTGTGCAAACCAGCCACATTTTCAGGTATTATAATATAAATGAACACTTCAGAAACAACAATTTTAAATAATTTTAAAATAATAAACGGAACAAAAGACACACAAAACCGTGTGAGACGGACGGGCGGACGGACGGACGGACGGAGACTTAATGAGAGGGATGAGCTTGTCAAACTCAATATAACTATCAATGTACTTTCTCTTTTTAGGGTTAGGGCGTTTGTTTTTGTCATTGTCATTTTCATTGTCATTTCTTTTACCACTTCTTGAGGAACTTGGCGGACACAAAAATCGATCCATGTTTGCTGCAGGGTGGCTAAAAATAGCCTGTGACTCGCTCCGTCTCAATTTAGTCAAGCTGGCGTCAAACAGCGCTGTTACTTCCGCCTGCTCGCTACAAAATAAAACTTCCGCATTTCAAAATAAAACGGCAAAAAAACAAAAAAAAAATTTTCAGTATTTTTCAGTATCGCGAGGATGAGGGGGGACATGGAAAAATGTCACCCCTCCAAGGGGGACCTGGGCCAAAAAAGTTTGACAACCCCTGGTTTATAATAAGAAGCTAAAAGCTAAACCGTTCATTGACCTTAGAGTGCAGTTCCCACCTCTGCTGTATAAACCCTGACTGTTGGGTAACATTAGAGACGACACCGTTAGTGTATGTTTGTATTAACAGATATAAAAAGCAATGAAATGAGAAATATCTGCGCTCAGTTTTCTCATGCTACCTCCCCCTCAGTTGCGTGGCGCGCAGTGATCGATGGCGTTCTGGAAGCACGGGCAGGGTTCCACCTGAAGCAGCTGCCGCTGGGTGGGATGAGCGGCCCGCGGGTGCTCGGCATCGTCCATGATGCTGTCATCTTCCTGCTGGAGCAGCTGCAGGGAGCCGCCAGCTGCAAACGCCACCGCTTCCGCTTCCACCGCTGCGATAACATCGAGGAGGAACTTCCTCTCAACCCAAGTGGCTGCGCTCGTGCTGAAATCTACACCCGGTAAAATTTGACATCTGTAAATACTGTTCCTTTGTGGATTTTTTCCTTTTATCATGTCAAGTTAATTCCCGTTTTTGTTTTTTTTTTGTCTCTTCCTCATTAGGAAAGCGACTTTTGATATGTTTAACTTCCTGGCATCACAGCACAGAGAGCTTCCAGACATAGTAGGTCCATTTGATGAAGAGGATGATGAATTTCCACTGAAATCTTCCAGGTAAATGCAGTTCAGTTTGGCCGCTTTGTTTTTGTTATTCTTCATTGTCAGATTCTTAATGTCATGTTCTGTCCCCAGTGGGTTTAAATGACCCCTAAAAAAACCCCAATCATTGTGATAGTCTGACCATAAACAAATTGTCCAGTAAAAATCAGTTTAGTTAATTTTTAGATGATTGTTAGTACATACATATAGTTGACATTAAAATCACAGCATTTGGATGAACACTGAGAATTTTGGATTTTGTCGTTTTGATGCAAACTGTGTTAACATGAAGTGATTAGAACATGTCTTTATCACTGACACCAAACTTTTTCAAAATTTTTATTCCTAACTTTCTCCAGACTCCTCCGTCAACTTTCAGTCGCTCTAACTACATCATCCTAAAGATTACACTGATTGGTTGTAGTACCGTCCTATTGCATACAGAGGATTTGAAAGACAACCTTTTAGCCCCGCCTCCTCTGACTATGAAGCACCACTAGACCCATACATGGAATGAATAGAGATAGCACTGCTAGGCTAGGCTAGGCTAGGCTAACAGTAGTTTAATGCACATGATGACAGCCCAAAACTACACCATGATCTGTCCAGGAGGTTCAGTCCTTGGTGGCCAACGTAACAACACAAGCAAATGTATCATCAATTTCCTGAGTAGATGAACTAGAAGTAACCGAGTCGAGCCGGTACCAGTGGAAATGTACCTTTACACTCCTGTGCGTGTAAATTGTATTTTAACTATATTTTAATTGGGTTGTGTTTCCCTGTAAAGCCCTTTGTGACTTTATACATCTGTGAAAAGTATTATATGTGGAGTGCATTAGCTTAGTAAACCAGCCCGCCTCTAGTGGCAAAAAATATTTTTGAATTAGAATTGAATTAGAATTATTGAATTAGAGCCTCAGCCAGAACCGGTACCATTTTACCAGTCCAATCACAACACTACATCCGTGTGGCAAGCTTGTAGGGCGGGGCTTAGCACAATGAGGACAGGGTTGAAGAAGTCCCCCTAAAATCACACTACACAAATGGAGTGTTGTGATTGGTCCTGGCTGAGGCTCTATGGGGCGTCACTAGACCAACGATTCAGACGGAAATAGTTTTTACCACTCAAGGTGGTGTAGTTTAAGAGGCCAACAAGTGAAGACATTGGACACAAAATGGAGAGGCTAAGCCCCGCCCTTCTACTTCCACTCCATGAGTGATTAGCTCGTAAAAATGTGAATGGAGTGAGTCAAGTTAAATTCTGATTCAGTTTGACCAGTGCTCTGAACATTCACATCTGATAGTTAATAATAAATATGAATGTGTCACAGACAGAGCAGCTGTTTATGTGGGTTAGCTTTTATGTGGGTTCAGTAAGAGACTACAGTGAGTGGAGGATGTGACGTCACATGTTCTCCAGGCGTGTAGTTTAAATTATTAACAAGTTTTACTCACAGATGAATCAGCTGTTCATTAACAGAAGCAGATGAAACATCAATAATTATCATTTATTATGAGGAACAACATTTATGTGATTCAGGTCACATGACAAACCAGGTACCATTTAACAGTTTATTTACCATTAAAACCATTCATTAAGTTTCTGATCTCAGGCCCCATGAGCCTCCTGGAAGGGGGCGGAGCCTTAAGCTCCTCATATAAAACTGTTCACTGAGGAGCCCCGTCGTTCTTGTTTCTGTTTGCTTTGTTTGTTTAACTGAAAATACCAAATAAAAAGTATGTCCAAAAAAAAGTACCCTATAAATAAAGCTTATTTCTGCTCCAACAGACGAGCCACCAGCAGTGAGCTTCCCATGGCAATGAGGTTCAGACACCTGGAGAAAATCTCCAAAGAGGCGGTTGGAGTTTACAGGTGAGGACAGACATAATACGTTTGAATCACACAAACCCAAGTTACAATAATAAGTGCACACGTACCTTTTCCTCATTTCGTGTTGTGTAATCATCTCAGATCGCCCATTCACGGCCGAGGCCTTTTCTGCAAAAGGAACATCGAGGCTGGGGAGATGGTGATTGAATACGCCGGCACCGTCATCCGCTCCGTCCTCACAGATAAACGGGAGAAATATTATGACGGCAAGGTTGGTATGCAGGACACTGCCTTTTGTTATTTCACACCAGTGTGTGATGTCATAACTTAGTGGCTGAAAATGTCCTGGAAAATAAATTCAGAGAAAAAGTGGAATCTGTGTATGATTCGTTAATTTTTTTTCCAAAATAAAACCAAAAATAAGACAATGAAACAACAAGTCGTTCATTATTTCTTTCCAAAACCCAAATGAAAAAATGGATAACGATGTGGTTTCTCAGTTTTCCTTTTTGTGTTTAAATGAATAATTGAAATAACTGATAACAGGCATTTACCGTTTTATCCAATTTTGACCTGAAGCAAACCGGAAATGACCTTTGACCCACAGTGAAAAAAATGTAAACCTACATCCTATTTGAGTAAACTAAGAGGGTCACCCTAAGACCTGCAGATATGACCATGGAGAACATGGTTGTCATACCATACAATAATGATCTTCAGTCCAGTGGACATGTTTCTTTCAGTTAAGATTAATTTCCAGTTTAGTCCATTTGCTTCAGGTCAAAATGGGATAAAACAGGAAATGGCAGTTATCCGTTTTTTTTTTTTATTCATTTAAACACAAAAAGGAAAACTGAAGAAACACATCACTATCCATTTTTTTTTCGTTTTGGAAACAAATAATAAAGAAATGACTGGTTGTTTGGTTGTCTTCTTTTCTCTTTTATTTTGAAAAATGACTCATACACAGATTTGAGCGGGAGCCCCCGTCAACCTTCTTCCTACAAAAGCCAAACCTTCAAACAGCTGAACATTGAACCAGCCCTAAAGCTAACATGTAACCGTCTCCTCCAGGGCATCGGCTGTTACATGTTCCGCATTGACGACTTTGACGTGGTGGATGCCACGATGCAAGGCAACGCAGCCCGTTTCATCAACCACTCATGTGAGCCCAACTGCTACTCGCGTGTCATCAACGTGGACGGCCGCAAACACATCGTCATTTTCGCCTTGAGGAAGATCTACCGCGGCGAGGAGCTGACGTACGACTACAAGTTCCCCATCGAGGACGAGAGCAACAAGCTGCACTGCAACTGCGGCGCCAGACGCTGCCGGCGCTTCCTCAACTAGTACCGACCCACACACACACACACGGACCAGTAAGAACGGGAACGTCAGGACGCAGAGCGAGAGAGCACGAAAGCCAATGTCGCCACGACGTAGCCATAAAAGCGAAGCTGCTGATGCACATAGTCCAGATCTACTGAACGTCTTCACTTTGTTTCAAATCTTAATTTATTGAACGTTGGAGGGTGGAGTGGCGAAAGCGAAAGCGAGGGCAGGCTGCAGTCGTTTATTTCTGTCCTGGAGTTTCTCTGAACTGCTGTGAACGGTCACACAAACTCCTTCGAGCCATAACTGTCAAACATTAGAATGAAGACTATTTATTTAGTTTCTGCCGGATCCAGAAAGTTGTCAAATGAACGAAAGTCAGAGCATCTTGTTGACTGTGATCTGCTGTTTAACCATGTTTTAAAACAAACAAACAAACAAACAAACAAACAAACAAACACTTGACTCCTTTTTTAGAACAGTCACAGAAACTTGTTAAAGCCATAACTGTCAAACTTAATTTCTGCCAGATCAGGAAAAGTGATCAAAGAATCTGAAGTCACAACACACCCTTTAACCATCCTTTAAAAAAAGAATAAAAACAGTCATTGTCCTGAACAGTCACAGAAACCTGTTAAAACAACTGTCAAACAAACAGAAGTCACAACATCTTTGAACTTTAAAGGGATTATCCAGTAAAAATCAGTTTAGTTCATTTTTAGATGATTGTTAGTACATACATATAGTTAACATTAAAATCACACCATTCACATGAACACTGACAAATGTAGATGTTGTGGTTTTGATCCAAACTGTGTTAACATGAAGTGATTAGAACATGTTTTTATCACTGACACCAAACTCTAATAAAGTTTAAACAACATCACACTTCAGTGGTAGTAAGTAGAGGGTCCCTAAAGATAAAGTGTCCTCAGGTCTTCATGTCCACAGTTACTGATCTACACACATGGACCTGTGGGTTCAGAAGACGTCTGAGGACGAAGACCTCAGCAAAAAGACATGTCCTAATCACTTCCATGTTAACACAGTTTGGCTCAAAACAGCAACATTTTTAATTTCTCAGTGTTCATTTAAATGGTGTGATTTTTACTCTGGATAATCCCTTTAACCATCCTTAAAAAAAACTGGACTAATTTTTCAGAACAGTCACAGAAACATGTCACAACCTTAAGTGTCAAACATGACTATTCTGTTTCTGCCAGATCACAAAAAGTAGTCGAACAAACACAAGTCACAGCATCTTTGTTGCTCTTTAACTATCCTTAAAAATCAAATCAAATAAAAATTGCCCTCATTTTTCAGATTTCTAAACATTACTGATCGATCCTCAGCTGGAGGATGGGTGACACCACTGCTGGGGAGGCCCACATTAACGCTGCATTTCCACTCTTGGATCGCTCTGTGTGAAGGATTCACTATCGTCTTAGGGACAAACGACTTTGGTGAAAACGGTCACAAAAAGAAGGACGGGGAGAATTTCTTTGGCACCTTAACAGACTGTACTCTCCTCTGCCGACACAGCGTACGCTCACACAACAACACGGCGTAGTTTTATCACAGCAGCTGAACACACACACACACCTCACTGTAGTGCAGCTACATTTTAACTTCACTCTGGAAAGTGTCACGAGCAGGGATTCTGATATTAACCCTGTGCTTTTATGAAGGTGCTGGTGATGTTGCGCCTCCCACCCAACCCCACCCCCCCAAAAAAAATTTAATAAAAACCGTTTTAATCCAGCCAGCCGACACCGTCGCATCGGTTGTTGAAAGTTTCAGTTTTTATTTTATTTGGACCCTGATGCTTTTATTTCACTGACAGTTGGTTTGTTTTGTTTTGTGTTTTGTCGTCGGTGTACGTAAAGGTTTATGAGGGAGTGTTCGGCGCAGGGTTCAAAGTGAATATAATGAGGATTCTCTGCACAGTCTTCTTGTTTTTTGTATTTTTGTATATTTGAACAATAAATGTATATTCAACAAACTGACGAAAATAAATGTGTTGAACTTTTAACCTACTTCCTGTTTGTAAGCGGAGGCTGTTTATAGGTTCTTCTAAGTTTATTTTTTTGTTGGATTTCTACAGGAACACTACCTCAAAATTGATCTCACAAAAAAACAACAACAAACAAACAAAACCGTTGAGTTCATTCCATAACATAAGCTGTTGAAGGGTTCAATGTTACAAGAAAATGATCAGTTCTATAAAACACTGGTGCTGTGTTTATGTTCTAAGAATAGACATGTATGATTGGTGTTTGTTTTTTTGTTTTTTCTTTCTTCTTAGAACTAGTATCTGAATTTGGCGCCGGGCTGTTATTTTATTGGCCAACACCAGATCCTTGCCTGTACATATTTGTATAAACTCTTAAACCTGTTTTTTTTTTTTTACCAATCGTTTTCTAAACAAATGTTCAATTAAAGTTTGACATGTTCAAATATCACTTTTGATATCACAATGATTTTCCAGTTCTGAAAACAAAATTAAACAAGTCACAGACAGTAGACCTCCACCAAGGCTTGATATGACGTCATAGGACGTTAAAACGTGACACAATGGAGCCATAGGTGTTGACCCATCTGATGTCTGAAGGTTAGGGGTCAAAGGTTAGGATTATAGGTGTTGACCCATCTGATGTCTGAAGGTTAGGGTCAGGGGTCAAAGGTTAGGGTTATAGGTGTTGACCCTTCTGATGTCTGAAGGTTAGGGGTCAAAGGTTAGGATTGTAGGTGTTGACCCATCTGATGTCTGAAGGTTAGGGGTCAAAGGTTAGGGTTATAGGTGTTGACCCATCTGATGTCTGAAGGTCAGACCATGCGAATGTAAAAAAAACACTGAGCTGTTACCACTGGTGTGATTTAGTTGTTGACCTTTAGTGTGACCTTGACCTTTGACCTTCATTGCTCAAAAGCTAATGGGTTCTTCCTTGACCCATTATCTATCATTCCTAAAAGTTTCATCAAAACCCATTCAGAACTCTTTCTGTAATCCTGCTGAAAGACAAACGGACTCAAATTGTCTTGTGAAGACAATGAATGCTGCGGGTGTGAGCCCTATGTGGGTGTGAGCCCTGCGTGGGTGTGAGCCCTATGTGGGTGTGAGCCCTGCGTGGGTGTGAGCCCTACTGGGTGTGAGCCCTATGTGGGTGTGAGCCCTGCGTGGGTGTGAGCCCTGCGTGGGTGTGAGCCCTACGTGGGTGTGAGCCCTGCGTGGGTGTGAGCCCTGCGTGGGTGTGAGCCCTGCGTGGGTGTGAGCCCTGCGTGGGTGTGAGCCCTGCGTGGGTGTGAGCCCTGCGTGGGTGTGAGCCCTGCGTGGGTGTGAGCCCTACGTGGGTGTGAGCCCTGCGTGGGTGTGAGCCCTACGTGGGTGTGAGCCCTACGTGGGTGTGAGCCCTGCGTGGGTGTGAGCCCTACGTGGGTGTGAGCCCTGCGTGGGTGTGAGCCCTGCGTGGGTGTGAGCCCTGCGTGGGTGTGGACACACAGGTATTGAAATGGCACCGTATCCAGATCTTCCCACTCTGGGACCCGTTTTCCAAAGAGTTGGGTTTAGGGTACCCGTAAGACTGGTATTATTTTAACAAAAGGCCAGTCCACTAAGAAAGTACGTGGGTTTCACACGAGCTGGTATCCGTGCAGACGGTCTATGTGTGTATGTCTACGACTGGACCTACTGAGCTCCGTCAGGACGCCATGTTGGCAGCACCCAGCAGTAAATATCACCATCGGAGAACCTCACCGAACACTGTTGTGAGGTTCTATGGGTTGGATGTTTCAGGTCCGTCCTCGTGTTGGAGTCTGGTGCTTCAGGGACTGTCTGAGAGGACAGGAGCCCAACGACTTTGGGAGTGGTCCAATCCAGGACTGATCTGCCACAGTGAAACACCGAAAGAAGTTAGAAACAGAACGTTGAGTTACTTAACATAATCCCCAGTTCTTTGATAACAGAGTGAGGTGTTGTACCAACAGTTCTCTCCTTGCAGATACTGTATGAGGGAAAAACAATAAAAATGCCCCGGGACAGGGCGGTCAACCGTGGTATACAGAGGGGGCGGGGCTTCCATACCTCGACCTGTCTGTCAGTGTCATTGGAGCTTCAATAATGATGTGGCCTGAAGCCACTCCCACAGAACCACAGTGAAACATGTCACTCTGTTATCAAAGAACCGGGATTACGTTAAGTAACCCAGTGATTTGCGGTATGCTAACATCTACAGCTAACTAATTAGCTGCCTGTCGGTTTAGTCAGTGAACTGTGTGAGAGTCACCAGAGCCTGGAGGTCTACAAATGGACTCAGTCTGGCTTCAGTTCAAACATTCAGGTGTGGAATATTAAATCTCAGAACTGCAGCATCATCACAGGAAGGGTAAGTGTTAATAGGAAGTGTCTCATTAGCATGTTGGTTAGCATTAGCTGTGCTAGCTACACCTGACAGCAGTGCGGACACCACTTCATAACCTTAGATACAACAGTTCCTGGAGTTTGTTTCCATGGAGGAAAATTTAAAAAAAAACTTGCATCATTTTGTCTGTGGTGAGAGTAACTATGGCAACAACAACACAACAGCCATGAACCATTTAAAATAACTGTATAATAATAATAACTAACACTAAATGTTTTACCTGTTAAATAAACAGTAAAAGTGTGTTTTAGTCCAAACTACAGTGTTACCTTTACAAAAAGCCCATTCTTTTATCTGTACTGGAGCTGGACTTTTAATTAGAGGACATATGTTTAAACAAAACCACCCCAGAATGATAAAGGATTCATATTAAAATGTTCTTATCAGTGTTTTTTTGTGCATTACTTGGGAATATTCTTCATGTTGACCACAGCTGAGGTGAGATCAGTGACACCTGCACCCTGTATGTAAGTAATCTACACTTACTATCTTTCTGAACAAATACTGTAAGAAATGTGACGGTGTGTTTTCTGAACCTAAAACTCTTCTTATGCATGACGTTTATAGACCAGGGGTGTTAAACTCATTTTCTTTCAGCCTAATTTTTTCTCCAGCGAAATATTACAACCTATAAAAAAGAGAATTCCAAATGTTTGTCCTTGTTTTAGTACAAAAAAACAACAACATTAAATCATGAAAACACATACTTTTATAAACTATTCAACCCCAAAAAAAGAATGTTCTGATCTGAATGATCTTTGTGATTTTTTTATCTTGTTAATTTTCTTTCAGAATTGGTTCATTTTATTGCTTATTTTGTTCATTTTCCTCCATATTTTATTAGGCTTCTTTTTTTTTTTAGATACTTTAGAAACTTTTCAGATTTGTCCTGTTTAAATAAGTATGACAAAAAATGCAGTTTTACTTTTTACTTTATTACACTTGAAGTTTTAGTTTGTTTTTTTTTACTTTTATTTCAGTAAAAGAGTTGCGTCAGTACTTCTACCTAGTATTTTTTTATATCATAATGATGACCTTTTATCAAAATTTTGACTTTTTTTAAATTTTTCCAAAATTTTCTGCCCATAACAACAAAACTGAGTAACTGTGACGTAACCAAACACATTATCTACACACTAAGTTACTTTTAAATGCTTTATTTTTTTAGATACTTTGGAAACTTTTCAGATTTTTTCCTGGTTAAATAAGTATTATTTCATTCTTCTACTTTTACCAGACTATTTTTTCCCACACATAGCTGTACTTGTACTTAAGTACAGACTGAGTACTTTACTTTTTCCACCTCTGCTTAAATGTTAATGTTTTGTTCCTTTTATGAAGCACAAGACACGGCTGCTGGTTACGTAAGTGTCACATCACAACTTTTTATCCTCTTACTTTGCACATCATTCAAGGTTATGCTGCTGTTTTGGACCATCTGCTTGTTTCCCAGAACAGAGCACAGTTGACCTTTGACCTCATGTAATGGAAAAGTCAGGAGTATTTAAACCGTGACAGCTCAGTGTTCCACAGTCGGACCAGCGCCAACATGAACACCCTCATATTCCTGGCTTTGCTCGGAGCAGCGTGTAAGAAAAGCAAATTGCTTTTATGTCCTTATTTTGTTTAATAATTTAAACTTTTACAGTTATTTAAATTGGATTAGATAAGATTAGACAGAACATTACTGATCTCTTTGGTAAATGAAGGTTCTAGTAGCAGCACAACACAAATGTACACTAAGAAGAAAAAAAGAAAATAACAATAAAAACTATAAATAAAATAGTGAAAACAAACAATTGTACATTAGAAATATTACTAGTAATAATAATAGTAGAAGTGGTAGTAGTAAATAATAGAAATAATAATAATAATAGGTCAGGACAAGTTAAATTCAAAACTTTTAAAGACTTTTTTAATGTCATTTGTAATTAAATTTAAGACCAAGCCGACAATGAACCAAAATTAAAAAGGGAAAAAAACACCAGATGAACCTGAACCACTAACTCACTAACTCACTCACTCACTCACTCACTCACTCACTCACTCACTCACTCACTCACTCACTCACTCACTCACTCACTCACTCACTCACTCACTCACTCACTCACTCACTCACTCACTCAGTATAGTTAAAGGAACATTACACCCACTGAATGATGTCCTCATTTTCTACTAACCCTAAATTAATTTTATAATATAAACAGCCTAAATGTTACCAAATACTTTTTATTTCAAACTAACATAAATCTTATTAACGTGTCCATATTTTTAAGACATTTTAATGACAATTAAGGTCTTATTTTTACAATAATGAATTCAATGCCTTTTAAGACTTTTCAAGGATCCACATGAATATTTTAATAATAATCTAATGTGTTTTTATATTTAATAATAATCAAATGTGTTTTTATATTTAATAATAATCTAATGTGTTTTTATATTTAATAATAATCAAATGTGTTTTTATATTTAATAATAATCTAATGTGTTTATAGAATTAATAATAATCAAATGTGTTTTTATATTTAATAATAATCAAATGTGTTTTTATATTTAATAATAATCAAATGTGTTTTTATATTTAATAATAATCAAATGTGTTTATATTTAATAATAATCAAATGTGTTTTTATATTTAATAATAATCAAATGTGTTTATATTTAATAATAATCAAATGTGTTTTTATATTTAATAATAATCAAATGTGTTTTTATATTTAATAATAATCAAATGTGTTTATATTTAATAATAATCAAATGTGTTTTTATATTTAATAATAATCAAATGTGTTTTCAGTTGCCTCTTCTGAGGATGATAAGGTTGTTGGAGGATACGAGTGTCCCAAACACTCTGTTTCGTACCAGGTGTCTCTGAACGCTGGGTATCATTTTTGTGGGGGGTCACTCATCTCCAGTCAGTGGGTGGTCTCTGCTGCTCACTGCTACAAGACGTAAGTTCACAGTCACACAAAAACCACACATTCAACAGCTCCACTTCTGGTTCCTCTCTTTCAAAATAAAACTCATATCCTATAATTAAGTTCCAGTTTTTTTACATCCATATTTACTGTATCTTCCAAACTATAAGGTGACACTTAAAATATTTACATTTACTCTATAAACCACAGTTCACTTTATATTTGGATTAACTCTGGTTTTACTAGTGACTGAACATTTAGACTTTTTATTTGATTATTTAGACTTTTTATTTGATTATTTAGACTTTTTATCTGATTATTTAGACTTTTTATTTGATCATTTAGACTTCATTTAATGCATCTTATATTCCAGTGCAGCTTGTATTTAATAAAACATGTCAAATTATCCATTCATTGGACTGTAGTGTTGAACATCCTCATGTGTTAAACAGTTTATATCAGTAGACGGTTTAATTTGATCCTTTATTCTCTGACCTTTTTTCCACCTCCAGTCGTATCCAGGTCCGTCTTGGCGAACACAACATCGCCGTGAACGAGGGCACGGAGCAGTGGATTGACGGCGCCAAAATGATCCGCCACCCTCAGTACAACAGCTACAACCTGGACAACGACATCATGTTGATCAAGCTGAGCCGCCCCGCCACCCTCAACAGCTACGTTCAGACCGTGTCCCTGCCGTCCCGCTGCCCCGTGGCCGATGAGAACTGCATGGTGTCTGGGTGGGGCAACATGGCCGCCAATGGAAGTCAGTTCAACACAGACGCTTCTGCTTTCATTTTATGGAGACATGAATTATTACAACCGTAGCCAGTGTTTTAATTCCTCTTTATGGGGGGCAGCCATGGCTCAGTTTGTAGAGCAGGTCGTCCATTAACCAAAGGGTTGACGGTTCGATTCCCGCTCTGTCCTAGTCAGTCTGTTGTGTCCTTGGGCAAGACACTTGACCCTCCAGTGTCACTCACACTGGTGTATGAATGAGTATGAATGTTGGGTGGTGGTCAGAGGGGCCGTAGGCACGAAATGTCACCCACGCTTCTGTCAGTCTGCCCCAGGGCAACTGTGACTACATATGTAGTTTACCACCACCAGAGGGAGCATGTGAGAGTGAATGAATAATGGAACACTAATGTGAAGCGCTATATAAAATCTAATACATTATTATTATTATTATTATTATTATTATTATTATTATTATTATTATTATTATTATTATTATCTTTAGGCCTGAAAAAAATAAATCTGATTGAAATCTTTTTAATGAACCTTTTTTTTTTTTTTTTTACAAAAAATGTAACTGCTCTGTTCTTAATACCTGATCTACCTGTTTACCTAGACATCAATTACTTGTTGTTATTAGACTGTAATTAACAGTCTCATCCAAAACAAAAACTACATTAAAAAGGTTTTATTTAATAGTGTTCTGATATTGCATTTTAAATACACTTTATTTTTTTGCTTTAAAGCTTAAACACATGTTTTCCAGCTGAGTCGACATTTTTGTAACTTGACTAAGGTTCTCATAATTCATGTATCAAAGGGTTAAAAATGAATATTTAATCTTGAACTAATCTAAATTAATCCAAAGCAACCTTGGGATTAATCCTATTAAAAGTGTTAAGCATTTGACAGCCCTAATTTTATTGCTTAATTTTTTTTTTTTACATGTTGTGAAGTATTTTCATTGATGTCTTGATAAGATCTGAATAAAAAAAAAAAAAGTGAATCAATGGTATCACTCGTCCTCTTCTCTAGATAACTTCCCTGACAGACTGCAGTGTCTGAGGCAGCCCATCATCGACGATAGAATCTGTAAGAACGCCTACCCCCACCTCCTCACAGACAACATGCTTTGCTCTGGATTCATGGCCGGTGGTGCCAGCAGCTGCCAGGTAAGACCCACCAAAAAAAAGACACATGGATGAAACAACAAAGAACACAAAGGGACAGGTGGGTTTGGGTAGAAGGTTAGACCGACATATGTAGCAGCAGGTCCCCCTTGGAGGGGTGACATTTTTCCATGTCCCCCCTCATCCTGGCGATACTGAAAATGATAAAAAACCACTTCAACAATGATTATTATGAAACAATGATAACCTTTTTTAATAGTGCTTTTGTGCAAACCAGCCACATTTTCAGGTATTATAATATAAATGAACACTTCAGAAACAACAATTTTAAATAATTTTAAAATAATAAACGGAACAAAAGACACACAAATCCGTGTGTGTGTGTGTGACAGACAGACAGACAGACAGACAGACAGACAGACAGACAGACAGACAGAGACTTAATGAGAGGGATGATCTTGTCAAACTCAATATAACTATCAATGTACTTTCTCTTTTTAGGGTTAGGGCGTTTGTTTTTGTCATTGTCATTTTCATTGTCATTTCTTTTACCACTTCTTGAGGAACTTGGCGGACACAAAAATCGATCCATGTTCGCTGCAGGGTGGCTAAAAATAGCCTGTGACTCGCTCCGTCTCAATTTAGTCAAGCTGGCGTCAAACAGCGCTGTTACTTCCGCCCGCTCGCTACAAAATAAAACTTCCGCATTTCAAAATAAAACAGCAAAAAACAAACAAACAAAAGAAAACCGTGAATAATTTCGCGTACCTCCTGGACATGCGCCACGTCCCCCTAGGGGTCCTCGGACCCCGGTTTGAGAACCGTGGCTCTAGTGCAGTGTAAAGGGTTTATGTTTCATCACATATTAAACTTTATATCTACAACACAGGTCTGACTTTGTCAATGCAGCATCTCTTTATTTTATATTTACCGTAATTTCCGGACTATAGAGCGCACCTGATTATTAGCCGCACCCACCTCATTCTCAGAGGAAAACCGATTTTGTACATACACAAGCCGCACCTGTATATAAGCCGCATGTGCCCACATTAAAACATATAACACAAACACAAAATTAACCCAAACCCGACTTCAAGTCCCGCGAATGAAACTAAATGTCCTTCATTAACCCTTGTGCGGTCCTTCGTAAAAGACACACTGGCTGTGTCCTACAATCGGGTCTTAAAAACCCAGATTCCAAAGTTCAGTTCCATAGACTCATCACCCCACCCCCCAAGGATATATTACTGTTTTCAGTAGTAAGCAATGGCATCCTACAGTACGTATAAAAAGGTACATTTGTGAACCACCGGGTCTCTTTGACCCGAAGGACCGCACAAGGGTTAAAGTCCACAGTCCAAAAATCACAGCCGGCAAAATGAAGGGAAAATGATACTTAAGGTTTGATGCAGACCTGCAGAGTCCGGGTCCCGTTGAAAGTAATCCAAGGAAAAAAAAGTGTATATTTCCAAAGGTAAGGGAGGGAAAAATATATATCCACTATTGTCCGCCGCGTCCACAAACAGGTGGCTGGTCGCCGCCTCGCCTCATCTATCGCAGAGTCAGCGATAACTTTAATCTTTGGCAGAGAGTTCAGGTCAAACTCCTCCGTGCCAACGTGCAAAAATAATCCACAGGGTCTGGTCGAGCCTCTGTCTTCTCTCACACACCGCCGCGGGTTTTTCTTTAAGCAACTTTTTACCCCCTGTACACCTGTCCGTCACCTTTACCGGTCCTACTTAAACCCGTCAGCCCCCGTTTGTTCCGCCCCTCCTTTTTCATTCAGTCTTCCTCGACGTATATATTCCACCGATCTAAATCTTACCTTTTCTACTCGAGCGCCTCTGGCGGCCGTTAGGAAAATTACATAAATTGGCCGCATCACTGAAAAAGCCGCAGGGTTGAAAGTTTGGGAAAAAAGTAGCGGCTTATAGTCCGGAATTTACGATATACATTTTTCATATTATAATACAAAGTGAACTGGTCATATTCAAATAAACCAGACATTTGAACCAACAGAAATTCAAAAAAATATATTAGTAATAATTTTAAAAAAAGAAAAAACAACTACTGTGTGAGTGAAGACAAAAAATAAGCAGTAAAGTCAGTCAAAATTTAGCAAAATTAAACAAAACAGGCAAGAAAACGTCAGACTGATTGAAAAAATATCACAAAGTAAAGAATAATGTTTCCAAAAATGGACAAATGTAAGCAATGAGATCAAAAACTGAAGAAAGTCAGCGAGAAAAAATGAACACAAATAAGTAGAACAATGAAGAAAATGAGAATAAAATTCATGAAAAATGAGATATATGGATGGATAGATCAGATTCTGTGTATTATTTGTTCATTGGTTTTTCAAGATAAAACCAAAAATAAGACAATGAAAAAAACAACAAGTCGCTTCTTCATTATTTGTTTCCAAAACCAAAATGAAAAAACAGATAATGATGTGGTTTTTTTCAGTTTTCCTTTTTGTGTTAAAAATAAAATAAAACCAAAAACAGTTAACAGCCCTTTTCTGTTTTATCCAATTTTGACCTGAAGCAAAACCAGAAATGACCATTATCTGTTTTTTCTATTATTCATTTAAACACAAAAAGGAAAACTGAAAAAAAACACATCATTATCAAATTTTTTCATTTTGGTTTTGGAAACAAAAAAATTAAGAAACAACTTGTTTTTTAATCTCTGTATCATTTGTTCTTTTGTTTTTCAACTGCTAATCAAAAACAAAATAATAACAAGGAGATGGATTATTTTTGTTTTTATTTTCTTAATACAACACGAAAAATTAATATATGCCTGTTTATTTATATTTCGATTTTAGACTCAGATCAAAAATATGAAATGGAAAAACGGGACACTTGACTGAATTAAATTGAATTGTTTGTATTGTACGTATTCCCGCACTGTCCCAGTCAGTCTGTTGTATTTTTGGCCAAAGACACGTTACCCTCCTGCCTCCAGTGTCACTCACACTAGTGTATGAATGTCTGGTCGTGGTGGGAGGGGCCATAGGTGGTGGTGGGAGGGGACTCCAGTGTCACTCACTCACACTAGTGTATGAATGTCTGGTCGTGGTGGGAGGGGCCATAGGTGGTGGTGGGAGGGGCCTCCAGTGTCACTCACACTCGTGTATGAATGTTCAGTGGTGGTCAGTGGCACAAAATGTCTGCCACGCTTCTGTCAGTCTGTCCCAGGAAAACTGTGGATAAATATGTAGTTTACCACCACCAGAGGGCGCATGTGAGAGTGAATGAATAATGGCTCACTAATGTGAAGCGCTTTGACCAAAAAGCAATATATAAATCTAAACCATCATCATCATCATCATCATCATCATCACCACTCTGCACCCTCGTTTATGAACTTGTTTTCATGTGTTTCCTGAAGGTTCCTTCCTCCTCCTCCCCCTCCCCTCCTCCTCCCCTCCTCCCCCTCCTCCTCCTCCTCCTCCTCCTCCTCCTCCTCCTCCTCCTCCTCCTCCTCCTCCTCCTCCTCCTCCTCCTCCTCCTCCTCCTCCCCTCCCCTCCTCCTCCTCCTCCTCCTCCTCCTCCTGTCTCACCCTCTCTCCTTGTCTCTACAGGGTGACTCCGGCGGTCCTCTGGTGTGTAACGGTCAGCTCCAGGGTGTGGTATCCTGGGGTTACGACTGCGCCATGCAGGGACACCCCAGCGTCTACGCCCGTGTGTGTCGCTACAACAGCTGGATCAGCAGCGTTATGCGAAACAACTGAACAGCAGCTCATCCATGGACCAAACCACACTCATCCACCCCATTCAAATACACTTTATTTAAATAGAATACTGTTTATATATATATATATATATATATATATATATATATATATATATATATATATATATATATATATATAATCAGTCATTGATTACATTTCATAAATAACATGTAGGATCAAGAGAATAAAGGAATAAACTGCTCTTCTGTATCTTAATACTTTTCGTTTCACAGTTCATGCTTATGCTCAGTGACACTGCATTCTTAAGTGTTCCTGTTTATAGAAATTCAGACTGAATTCCAAACAAAAGATGAATGTAAAGCTGCCACAAACCAACCATGTGTGATATATAATGTGTGTTCACTGTATTATATTGTAGACAATGGACGTCTGTATGATGTACCTTTAGTGAAGTGTTACTCTGGGCACTGGTGTGATATGAGACACAAGCAACACTTGAGTAAATAAGCAGTAAGGCATGACTACATATCACTGGTCTGGATTCTTTGCATGCATTCCTCAGATGGCGCTTTGTAAACTTCGCTGTTTCTTGTTTGCTGAGGCAACCTAAACATAAGAAAAGCACAAAAAAGAGAGAGACAGAGAGGGGGGGTGGGGGGTACAGGGGCCAGGTAAGTGAAGCAGGGAACAATCCAAACTGGTCTAACAAAACTTTTCACACACATACAATGATATGAATATAATGTCAAATATTATACTTTCATTGGAATAATAGTTTCACTTCCAATATTCTACTGTTATTGCAGTATTGAGGTTTTTGTTGGTGATGGCTCCTCCTCCTCCTCCTTTTTTTTTTATCATCTCCTGTTGTGTTAATGCAGACACTTCTTCTTTTCATTCGCACCAGGAATCACTTTCTTTGTGCTCATGATGAATAACGAAAGTGTACTGCGGTGGGGTTTGGGAGGTCGCACTCTGAGGGTCTCATGAGGCAGCGGTGGTTCTGTCCTTTACATGTGGGTTCTGATGCTGGGCCGACACAGGTACTTGATCGATGAATAAGGGTCAAAGGTCACCAAAAGCATCATGTGTAGCTCTCTCATAGCCAATGGGATGATACGTACAGTACGTACATGATGTATTTACATACAGTACGTACATATCTCGGGGGTTTTGGTTTCCTTTCGTAAATAGAATTTTCGTTCGTATTCACAGATGAAAAAATGAGGTAAAGGTTTTTCCTTACTTGGATTATTTGTTCGCTGGGTCTGTGTTCAGTAGAGGTGCCACTGTACTCGTATTTTTGGCAGATATTGAACTGATATCTGATATCAATATTGGATCAGGACACTCCTAATGAAAGTATAGTTTACTGACAAAAGAATGAGACACTTATGGATTAATGTTGGTCAGTTTAGAACAGCCCACCTGACCAGCGATCCTGTCCAGGTCTCTCTGACCCTGAGCAGTGAGTCTGCGTCCACTGCAAAAACAAATGAACAGAACATCCATTTCAGTCACAATCATTATGTAGAAACTAGTGACACTGTTGTTGTTTTTAACTCCCCCCGTTGTCTCTTTTTTAGCATGATTGCACTTTACTGCTGCTATTTTGTTTTTAATGTTTTAACGCATGTGTCTATGTGTCTGTCAACATTTGTTTATCTGTCTGTCTGTCCTCAATTCCTCATTGGTGGGATGGGCAAAGATTCAAGGCAACGACTAAAGCAACTGCATCTTTAAATCAGGGACCAGGGGTTTTATTCCCACTCTCTTACCCGTTTGGGTCCTTCTCCACCATCTTGAGGCCCTCCAGAGCTTGCAGTACCTTCCTCGCCACATTCCTGGAGCCCACACTAAAGTGGGCGGGGCACACCCCATTCCTCTGACGCCCACCATAGATCTTGATCATGGAGCCCACTCCCACGCCCCCTCGCAGGTACAGGTGACGGGCTGTGGAAGCTGATAGAAACACACAAACTATATCAGAGTCCTGCACGGTTCTGATTTTAACATACCGCAACCGCCCGTACCCGGCATGTTCAAACCCGTATCCGACCCCTTTTTCTGACGAAAAAAAAAAAAATCCGCACCCGAACCGACCCGCTATAAATGAACCGGATATCCGACCCGAACCCAGAAGAAAATGTCAGATAGCCAAACTTAAATACAAACATTTATTGCCACGAATATACTGAACAGTGACATAGCCAAGGCAGAGCCAAATAAAAATGTTGTTAAACAGGAGCAGACAAATAATAAATTCAAAAAATAGTTTTATCCCTGAGCTCACACACACACACACACACACACACACACACACACACACACACACACACACACACACGTTTGAAAAACACATCAAGAAGGAAGCCGACAGGAGGCAGCTATACAAGTCCAAACTAAAGAACAGTTTTTAGCCTATGAACCGCAAATTAGACCCGCGATCACCACCCGAACCGAACCCGTATCCGACACAGCACAACATTTTTCACCCGTTTCGTGAAAATCTGCGGTTCACCCACGGGTCACCCGCGGGTACCCGAACCTGTGCAGGACTCTGATCTATATTCTCTTTACACTCACCAATGCATTTTATACGGCCTAGCTGCACTACACGGCAGCAAATCTAATGTGCTACAGTAGGCGAGATTTTTTTTTCCTAGGATGGCGACGGATTGATTTACATAAACCATGCCCCAAACTAATTTAATTGGTCACCAAACTCAATAGACTTGTGGAGCATCACTGACTGGAGCCTAACATCATATTAGCTAGCTAGCTAGCTAAAGTCTGGAATTCTGGAATTTTCTGATATGAAAAGAAGATAAGTCCCAGATCATGTCTACGTAATGAATGCATTAGAGTCTAATGCATTTCAATTCCATAATATTAAGCCAACTATGACTAATAAAACAAGTCCAAACATATGTCCTTAATCATAGTTTCATTCATTTTCAGTAAGTTAGATTATTGCAATGGTGTGTTCACTGGTCTAAACAAAAAATCAATCAGGCAGCTACAGCTGATCCAAAACGCTGCTGCCAGAGTCCTGACCAGTACCAGGAAACTGGACCACATCACACCCCAGTACCAGGAAACTGGACCACATCACACCCGTCCTCAAATCCTTACATGTTCTTCCTGTGGGTCAAAGGTTAGAATTCAAAATCTTACTCCTGGTCTATAAAGAACTAAACGGCCTTGGACCCAAATACATCCTAGACCTACTGGTTCCCTATGAAGCATCCAGATCCCTGAGGTCATAGGTCATCAGGAACAGGTTTACTGTGTGTTCCAAAGATAAGAACGAAACAAAGTGAAGCATCATTCTGTTACTCTGCTCCTCAACTGTGGAACAAACTACCTGGATACCTGAGGTCTGACAACAACTGTTAACTAGTGTTAACTAGTGTTAACTAGTGTCGACTACTGTTAACTAGTGTTAATACCTGAGGTCTGAGAACAACTGTTAACTAGTGTTAACTAGTGTTAACTACTGTTAATACCTGAGGTCTGAGAACAACTGTTAACTAGTGTTAACTAGTGTTAACTAGTGTTAATACCTGAGGTCTGAGAACAACTGTTAACTAGTGTTAACTACTGTTAACTAGTGTTAACTAGTGTTAACTAGTGTTAATACCTGAGGTCTGCTCAAACTGTCAGTTCATTTAAATCAGGCCTGAAAACATTATTGTTCACTGGAGCTTTTACTTAGATTATTATTTGCTTTCAAATGTTTTTATGTCTTGATTTTAATTGTCTTTTAATGCATCTTTATCATTTTAATTTTCTTCTGTTTTTGTGTAAAGCACCTTGAGTTGTCCTGTACATGAAATGTGATATACAAATACATTTGCCTTGCCTTGCCATAGTTACACGTATGACATAACACATGTGGAAATCTGGTTTAAATTTTAGTGGAGTATTGTTAATAAAATGCGCAGCTTCAAGCAACAACAGCTTCATGTCCTTGACGGTGACATCAGAGAGGACCTGACGCTGTCCCTTCAAATAGATTGCACTGAATGCTACGTATCACCACTTCAGTATGTGGCTCATCCTGAGGAGAACATCCTGAGCACCGGCCATTACCATCTAGTATCTACCTAGTCTACTGAGTTAGGTGACCAATGAAATTAGTTCTGTTCGTGGTATATGTAAATAAATCTGTCGCCATCCTAGGAAAAAAATCTCGCCTGCCGTAGTTAGTTTAGTGATGGAACATATTCAGTTGTACTTAACTCTTCAAGTCAGTTCTTTGTAAAAATAAGCAGTGACAGCACAGAACATTCAGACATGGAGTCAAACTGAAATATTCCTTCCACCCAGTTACCACCAGTATCTCCAAAAACACAGAGGTGCTGTGAACTTTGTCTGTCAGTGTATCATGGCTGGGGGGAAAAAAAGCATATCGGCCAATACGATACAAAGAAAAAAATGTCAGTATTGGCCCAATATATGGGTCTATTATTAGTTAATATGCAATAGGTCCATGTTTTATCAGCTGAGACTTTGACCAAAAAGACCAAACATTCCAGATTATCAAACAAATAACCATTTTTCTCTGCATACTCTGAACACTTGTGGTGTGGACATACAGTACCTGATTAGATAACATGCACAGAAGTTGACCCACTGTGTGCATGTGCTCTTATTGTATATATTGTGTCAAATTTCAGAATTCCTCCAGGTTAAAGTAATTCATAGCACAGTTATTTAGAGTGCTGGGTCTGACTCATGAAATGAAGCACAAAGACGACTCAGTGTGCAAATTAACAGCTGGTTGGATGTTTGAATTAAATCACATTAAATGTAAGCAGATGTTTAGATGACTAATTGGTGTATTTTCTTCTGGAAAATAGTTAAAGTGCAAAATAATTCAGTTTAATACAAATAAAATAGCAAAAAAAAAAACATTTTCATTCATGCTAAATGACTTTAACGTTTTGATGCATTAATTATGGGAACCTTAGTCAAGTTTTTTTTAAGTGTTTTTATTCCTTTATATGACTGAAAAATAATGTGATTGAAATCTTTTTAATTAACCAATTTTTTTATGGAGTTACAAAAATAGCCACTCAGCTCAAAAACATGTGTTTCAAGGAGACCTATTCTGTCAATGTGTGTTTTTCTACAAACATATAATGTTATAATGTCAGGTGTCGACTGCAAACCTGAGCAAAGTTACAAAACATGAACCGCAAATTAGACCACGAGCACCCACGTCCGACCCGAACCGAACCCGTATCCGACACAGCACAACATTTTTCACCCGTTTCGTGAAAATCTGCGGTTCACCCACGGGTCACCCACGAATACCCGAACCCGTGCAGGACTCTGCCATAGTTTCCTGTTACTATAAACAGCTTGTTGCCAGATGTTCGGCAGAGGTGTACAAATCCTAACGTCAGGTTGAAACATCCAATTGGTACGAATGCTCCAACAGCGTGGAACCGGCCCCGAAACACGACCACCCAACAAATAATTCAAACTTTCCCGGGAGTTATGTTTCCAACCTGAAGAAGAGAGAAGATGCCTCCCAAAACAGTCCATCATTGTTTTTTCAACTGTGAAGAAAAATATCGACTGTTGTCATTTCCAAAACATGTCTCAACCATAAAACTGTGAGAAGGTTTTATATTTGCCAGCCAACAGCCACAGTAAAATGTATTTATTCATATTAATTTCTAGCACCATAATGTAACACGCAAGTGGTCCAAAATATTAACATGCTTAATTCCCTGTTCAATAGTGAGAGCGGCACCAGAGAAATTTCTATAAAGACTGAAAACCATGTGACTTGATAGCTCTGTGTACATTAGCCTATGTTAGCCTACCGCTATCACACAGCAAACAATTACACATGTGGGGGCCTACCCCCAAAACCTCAGTCTGCCTCTCGCTCTGCCCCCTGGAAACTGCCACTGAGTTGACCAATCAGAGAACAGCGAGATTGGCGAGAAGCCAAAACCGAGTATTTCAGACATAGGCAGAAATTGGCTTGGATCAGTAGTTTTGTGAACACTGTTATGAGATAACTATGGAGGTTTTTGAGCTGTAAACCATGCAGAGTGACTCTGTAGGTGCTGAAAACTGACTATAATAGGTCTGCTTTAAGCTTTGAACCAAAGAAATGTGTATTTGAAACACAATTATCACAGGGGTGGCCATGGCTCAGTTGGTAGAGCGGGTCATCCAGGAACTGATGGGTTGGTAGTTCCAATCCCACTCTGTCCTGGTTGTTGTGTCCTTGGGCAAAGACACTTCGCTCTCCTGCCTCTAGTGTCACTCACACTAGTGTGTGAATGTTTGGTGGTGGTCAGAAGGACTGCTGACACTTCTGTCAAGTCTGCCCCAGGACAATTGTGTCTACATATGTAGTTTACCACCACCAGAGGGTGCATGTGAGAGTGAATGAATAATGGGTGGCTAATTTGAAGTGCTTTGAGTGGCCAAAAAAGTGGTATATAAATGCAATCCATTATTACAATATCAGAACACAATGAAAAACAACATTTTTAATGCAATTTTTGTTCAAGAAGAGACTGTTATTTACAGTCTAATAACAACAAGCAATTGATTTCCAGGTAAACATGTTAGTGCAGACCAAGTATTAAGAACAGATGAGTTATAGTAATGATATGGAACTAAAACAACAAAACTCATGAATATACAAGAGAACAGCTGTAGAACTGTCCATTATAGTAACCAATATGCATCCAAGGGTTAAACTGTTAATGCATTATTTAAATGTATGCTAATGAAATCTATCTTGTTTAATTATTTAACTAAGTGTTTCAGAAGGTGCTGATGAATTCATGCATTGGAAATGGTTCCAGTGTGACCCACCTGCTCTGGTGTAAAACCAGTTGTCATCACAGGGAGCCAGCTCTTTGTGCCTGGCAAGTTTCACAGTGTCGACCCATTCTGGCACTTTCAGTTTGCCAGACCTGAAAAATCAATTAGTGGTTCATGGGTTGAATCCAGCCTGCAGTGGCATATGGCATACGCATGCAGGACGAACAGGTATTATATGTACGACGAATGAGCATCAGCAGATCACAACATATGTTATATAGACTTGTATGGATTCTCAAAGGCAGCTAAGGAATGCAATGATCAAAACCAACATATGTAGGGAATAAAATGATCATCTAGGACAAATGATGAGCATCAAAGTGTCTGATGGTCTGACTAATAAGAGTTTCATAATTTCATGATCTCCACAGATTGTCAATTAAGTCCTGGCAGATCCAATGAGTGTATGTGTGGGCTGGGGCTTCATGGGTTCCATAGAGTTCTGTGCAAATACTGTTATTACTACAGATTTGAAATGAGAATACATAATTATTATTTTTTATTCTCTTCTCTTCAAATACAAGTATATCAGTGATGCATGGGCTGACCAGAAGTGAACAGGTGCCCGCAGTCAGTTGCGGGTCATTGAAAAATATTTTTTAGGCCTTCGCCGCGGACAAGGTCTATTGAGTCCGCTGTGTTTGTGAAGTTACAACTATGAAAATTGGTACACATGTTTATCATATGATGATGAACAAAAAAACTTGGATGGCCACGCCCATAAACCAACAAGAAGTTCATGATCTTGGACCAAAATATAAATTATTGTGAGTCATGGATTTTCGCTGTCATTGGAATTTAACAAACTTGGTCGTTGGGTCTAATGAGCTCAAAATCTGTGAACTCCATCTAGGCAAGTGGGACAAAGCAATGCAGATGCCAATTGCGATGTCAGACGGCCTCTATTCACTAGGATCTTATGACTACTTATGCTGTTATAGGGAATACCTAAAGAGAACTGAGAGAGAAGGGTGACATGAATTGGGCAGGGGGGACAGAGGGCCCCTGGGCTATGGGGTACAGCGATGAGAGGGTTTGACCCTGCCAATAACAAACTGTGAAGGGGAATGGTCATTCTCCAAACTTGTTTGAATTAAAAATAAGCTCAGGATGAAAATGTGTGAAAATCAGTTGAATTCACTCTTCCATCTTACAAAAGAATCAGAGTTTGTTTGACAGCTGAACTTTGGTGAGTTAGTGGAAAGAAGGAAGAGGCAGGAAGGAAGAGCAGAAATAAACTTTTGTAGAACGTTTAGGTACAGTAGGTTGGTGCAGGTTATATATATATATATATATATATATATATATATATATATATATATATTAAACCTAAATAACTTACCAGAACTCAGAAAATTTAAGATAATTGAATGCCTCAATTATTTTAAGTTGATTAACTTATAAAAATGTAAAAAAAAAAAAAAAAAAAAAATATATATATATATATATATATATATATAATAAAATAAAAATTTCCAGAACTTTTTAGTTTTGATGGCATTCAACTTAAACCTTCTGACACCAATGAATTAAAAGTGCTCATTTAGCTCAACTCAAATATGTGCAGTTAATTTGACTAATTGTTTCCTATTAAGGCAAATCAATTATTTTCAGTTCTTAAGACTTAAAAATGACAGTTTTCGAATCATTGTCACTTTGAAAAAACGAAAGCTGCAAATATTTATAAACGAAGAGTTGGCGTTATTTCTTTAAAAAAAAACAATTTTTTTGTTTCATGCGACAAGTGCAAATAACTTTTATTGAGCATTAACTTCGATCATTGAATTTTTATAAAAAAAAAGAAAATATTGTACAAAGGTAACGTCGTCATTTCCCCCATCGTGTTTGATTGACAGGTGGTTTATGCGCGAGCCATGCAGGGTGCTATTAGCATTTAAACTAATGTTAAAATTACTTTTTGAGAAAAGCTGACAGTGCCCTGACAAACTCCTGCTGGTTGACATCCTTCACTGTCACACTGGGCATCTGAAAGACAAAAGGTAAGCTCAAAATCACATTTCAACACGGATATTCCAAGTGTCTTTCACGGAGAAAAGTCTAGAAAGTTCCACCCGCCGCAGCCTCTTATTTGTGTATGTTAGCCACTAGCTAGCTTAGCTTAGCTAAAGTCCTGATAACTGAGAGCAAGCAAGTCAGGTCACCATTAGAGAACCTCCCATAGAGTGAACATAACACTTATAATCCACATGAAACACAGCATACCTCTGAGAAGCTGGTCGACAGGTGGTTTAGGATGGCGTAGCTAAGTCTTGGTTTTGCTGGGGGGGTAGTTAAAGCTACTGCGGTGGAACTTGGAAAGGGAAGATGCTGATGCAGTGAAGGGAGGAGGGATGCTGCTCATGTGGAGAGGATGTAGCATAACAGTAGCCTGAGTTAACCTCCTCAGAGCCAGGAAATGACTTTACAACCCAGGATAAAACCCCTAAAACACCAATACATGCCATGTTATATGTTTATATTTTATTTTAATTGTACCATCCTGTCTCAGTCATTGTTTGGCGTTTAATTTACTGTTTTTGGGGTTGGATTAGGTGTGTGTGATTGCTGTTTCATCCCAGCAGAGGGTGTCCTTGTTGAGGCTTTTTCACATCCCTGACCCATTTCTGTTTTATCAGACCCAAAGGGACTCTGTAGGAGTGTAGTGCAGTCACCATTGCCCCAGGACAGAGCACTGATAGATGGCTCCACCCTTTTTACTTCCTCAGAGAAGCAGAAATGTCAGCAGACGCAGGTAACATTTCTCCTGTTAGTGATACTTTAAATTGGTGACCAACTGATACAGAGTTTTTGGGCCAGATACTGAGTTTTTTTTTCTATGTCAAATAATAAGAAATGGCAAGAAATCTTTTTTTAAAGAAACATTTAGTAATTAAAAACTAATATTAAACTACTATTAAAAAGGAGAAAGATAAGGTCACAAGGCGCATGGGCAGAGTCAAAACAGGCAACACTATTCAAATTTATTTGATATTTCTAGGTTCCTGTGCAATGATTATGAAACCTTTGAATAGTATGGCGTATTATTCATTATGCCAACTACTTTAATTATTAAAATTCTCACTGATAGTTATAATTAGAAAATAAAAATTGTGACAGTTAACCTAAGATGCCATGAATTTTGTCTGTCAGTAAATCATGGCAGAGAAAAAAGAGAAAAAAAGAACATATCGACCAACTTAACAGGCCGATTCTGGCCCACGTGCTAAAACTAGCCCAACAAAGAGTTCAATCTGGCATCAGGATGAATTTATGAAATGCAAAAACAACAATGAGACATTCAAAATCAAAGGTGTTAAAATAATTTTAGTTCCGGGGTCACATGCAGCTCCATTTGATCTTTCATCCCTAACCTTAACCCTTTGATTATGACGACTTATAAATAATGAAAAATCCAAAATTTGTTTCCATTTTAAAATATGAGTATCCAATCAAGTATGAACAGCCTGAAACGCCTGAAGGGCTATTTTAACAATACCATGCCTATTACTAGAGGTGTTGCTGAGACATGATATTGTTAAACTTGCATTTCATTTTTTAAAAGGTGTCATTCCACTGAAAACCTCTTTTCCACACTCCTTTTGGAATCTGATGGGTCACCCCGAGTTCCCAACACATGCTGCGTTTGCTGCGTGGTGTGTCTCCTCCACTTATGGATTTACCATCATTCATAGAAAACAACAGAGAAACCAGACACTCAGAAAAAGTCTGTCCACTACATGTCACCAGGACATTGGCGTCACCCACGTGGGGTTAAGCCCCTCCCCCATTGCAGAGAATCAGAAGTAGCATTAGCATTAGCATCTACAAGAGAAGACAGCGCCACAGTAGCTGCTGCACAAACTGTAAAAAAAATGGCAGATCAAACTGGTTCATGTGTCTCTGTGGAAATAAAGCCTAGTTTTTTTTATTGGACATTTTCAAAACAAGCAATGGCACGAAACGTAGCTGGATGTTACTCTGGGATGATAAACACACACAGAGCCAGAGGGGAGGGGGGAGTGTTCCTTCACACATTCTGAGCCAATCAGAGATGCCTCATCAGCGCATCATAGACATGTATGAGGAAGTACAAGTAAGTCATTTTTCTACCGTGAAAAAACAGCTGGAAACTAGAAAAGTACTGTGACAGCACACACCTCCACCAAGGTAGACCCCTGTCTGGATCACCACCAAAATCTAATAATTTCCAGATCACCCCATTATCAACCTACCCTGCAAATTTCATTAAAATCCTTCCATAAGTTTTTGAGTTATCTTGCTAACTGTCAGGCAGACAAACAAACATGACCTCCTTGGTGTAGGAAGCAACCTGAATGTTTTTTTTAAAATAGAACCAACACACAATGCATTCAATAACAATGGAGAACATAGTAATAACATAGACTCCTTTTATGAAAATATCATGCTTACTTGTAGGATTTAATCTATTTTTGAGGTGATTCATGCTGTAGGAACAAATGGCACCATCCAAGCATTATCAGTATTTTATTAATTAATTAATTTTTGTAATCACTTTGTGTGTGTGTGTGTGTGTGTGTGTGTGTGTGTGTGTGCGTCCGCTAGGGGTGCACGATCCTGGAAAAAAATGTGTATCACGTTTTCCTGATAAAAATTTATATCACGATTCTCTGCACGATTTTAAAAAAAATGAAGTAAAATAACAGTAGCCCGAGTTAACCTCCTTTTTATTCGACTCAAATCCAAAATTTGCATACTTGCAATTTGCATAATAACATATTAAACTATTGTTGAACTATTAATTTAGCTGTTCATTAAGTCTAATATCATTATATATTGATAGATTATTTTATCAGTAAGCTTTGTTGATAGTTATTGCTGTTTGTTTATATAATAATTTCAAAATGCCATTATGTATTGTTTACCTAATGTTTAGATTTTTTTTTTTTAAATCCGACATGCTCTACCGTGTAATAAATGGGGCCATAGTGTCTTTAGTGATGTGATAAGTGATTGCTGCAGTTTATTCCTATTTGCTTGAATGGATAGGGTGTCTGTCGTGTATAGTGTCCGTTATAGATGTGTGTTTGAGGTGAATAAACAGGTTGGTCATATTGTCCTCCTTTTCTGCTACTGGCGCAGAACACAGGTAATGTTGACATGTTAAGGGCGGCTGTGGCTCAGTGGGTCTCTCAGTAGAGTGGGTCTCCCAATAACTGAGAGGTTGGAGGTTCACGTCCCGGCTCTGGCTGTCCACACATCAAAGTGTCCTTGGGCAAGACACTGAACTCTGACTTAGGCCCCCAGTAGGACTGACCTTAGACCTTAGAAAGCTACTGGTGAATGGGTGAATGTGAAGCTAATGTAAAGCGCTTTGAGCACCATGAAGGTGGAAGTGCAGACCATTTTACATAAGCTCACAGCTGTTACGTTTCTGTCTGTGATCACCAATTTGACTGGTGACTGCTCGTAAATGATTTGGGACATTCTCAGCTTTCTAACGGTGTATGGCATGTCTATATTTATTAAGGAATGGTGTTTCAGTTTTTAACTAAATTATCTAGCATTCCATTTCCAACTTCAAGACGACTGTAATAAATAGGAAGCACAATAACAGCATTCTGCTTTATTCCGACCCACTTAATAACTTAACTAGACAAAGCACTCTGACAGTGCAGACCTCCGCCAGGTTTTCATCTATTTTCCTCATGCAGACTTCACCTATCCCCTCACTCACTCATGAAAATAAGTACGTCTTTCTGCCTTGCCTGCCGCTGAATCATGTGACATGTAGGTCCATTCATGCTGCTACGCACAATCACATGGTGTGCAGGTGCATTTATGATTGGTTGAGTGGGGAAGCAACAACACTGGACTTTGCGAAGCAGAGGGAAACTGAAGTGTTACGCGGCTCATGGTGGGAAAAAAACAAACAGAAAAAACATCTCTCATCAAAAAGTGAATCGTGTGTAGGTGTGAACCGAGAACTCAGTTTTTTAACAATGTATGGTGCAGCTCGAGTGTCCGCAGAGACATATGATACTCAATGAATACTTGATATATCACCATGAAATTACATGGGCATATACGTATAGCTAATGCAAATCAGATGCAATGATCCATTTGAGTAAAGGTCAAAGGTCAAGGTCACAATGAACTAAAAGGTGAAAAAAAAATCACATTATCGGTTATAACTTAAGAACAGAGGGTCACAGAACTTTCAGATTGGTACCAAACGCTGTGGAATGAAGATTTATACAATTTTAATACTTGGTGTTATCACCTACAACAATAGTTTTTGAGATCTCTGGAGGTCAAAGGTGACATGTCGCGAAATTAACTTGTCTAACACTGTTTGTGTGCATCAAAATCATAGACATAATACTGGATATATTATCATCATATTACCCACACTGACACATATATACATATACAAAATTATCAATATTGCAAACGGTCAAGGTTACATTTAGCAGAAACTTCCAAATCACATTATTGGCTCTTAATTCAAGAACAGGTTGCCATAGAAACTGGAGATTGGCACAAAATAGGGGTAATATTTAGGCATTCTGTTAATACTTGTTAATCGTAGTAGTACTTGTTAATATTCAAGACAATGCAAAAGAAACCTCCTAATTTAGGTAATTGTCAACTTCTTTTTCACTTCCCTTCCTAACTACCTACCTCTGTCTACATCTGACAGCCTGGATTAAAAATATTCCGTACTAAATCAGACGTAATATAACATCAGTCTGAAATGTCATTACATGAGACTCTTATGCTTCCCTCTGTCAACGCTAATCACAATTCTGTGATACCAGAAATCATTCAGAACACTTTCACCAAAGCCATTAATTAAGTCTTGCTGCTCGTTGGCAACCTCTGAACTGAAATTCAGTACGACATCTGCAAGTGTTTGTTTAACACAAATTATAACTTAATTGGCACCTGATCCTTCACAGAAGTACAGTTTCAACTAATATATTTAATTGTTATTTTTAATTAACAGTGTTTGAAATGGTGACTTCTGTCTGATTGTCCAAATTAATAGTTTATTTAATAAATGACAAAAATAAATTAAACAAATGTTTGTTCATGTATTCATATCACGTTTAATTGGTTAGCTATTTTCTGGTGTTATTAAAATGAATGAATGAATTTTTATAATTTGTTCAATAGTGTTAACAATGTTGTTAAAAGCGTTGGATCAAATGTTAGAAAAACAACATAGTTTCACAAAGAAAACAATAGAACGTTAACATGTCTTACTGTCTTAGATGAGTAAAGAAACAAGAAAATAACTAGAAAAGCACTTTATTGCTTTTCTAGCTTGGAGGGGGGGGGTGCACTCTAGCAACCCCCCACCCCCACCCCCCCAACCCCCCTTTGAAGTTTGTCTGTCTGATAGTTAGCAAGATAACTCAAAAAGGTATGGACGGATATTGATGAAAAATTCATAATGTGTTGGGGGTGACACAAGGAACAAATGATTAGATTCTGGTGGTGATCCAGAAGAGATCCTGGATTCTGGACCACTTTGAAATTTTACATTGCGTTAAATGGAGAATAAATGTCAAATTGATCCAGAATCCAGGATCTCTTCTGGATCATCACCAAAATCTAATCATTTGTTCCTTGTGACACTTAGCACGTCATGAAGTGATGAAATGAGTGAAATGATGACATTTTCATCAAGATCTGTCCTTAACTATTTGAGTTATTCTGCTAAGTAACAGACGGACAAACAAACCCCAGCAAAAAGTTAATAAATTAAGTTTTTGAAAAGCAGTCAAATAAATTTAAAGGGCAGTAAAGTAGTAAAAGCAATGCACATACAGGTGAGATTCTACACCTGTTTTCCTTTTGTAAACACATCAGTAAATAAAGAACTATGTTGTGTGCATGTTAAGGGGGTCAAACAACAGTCTAAAGAGGCAGAGATCGAAAAAAATTTTTTTTTAAAGACGTGCAAAAAAAAATGCAAATATCCATTGCGACATCTCCCAAACCGTATATTTAATCTCAACAATTCTAAGTTAGTTGACGTCTGCTCAGTGTTGTGATCGTCGTGATATATCACATGTGGGGAGAAACTTAAGTTTTAATTTTGAGTCTCAGAGGTCACAAATATCAGGGCTCATAACGCAAAAACTATACGAGTTTTTAAAAAGTTATATACAACTTTTTGGATTCACCTGTTGCTCTTTAATTTGGTACTATTTTTATGTCCCTGCGATAAATTCCCTATGAGGAGATAATTTTTGAGTGTTTCCATTCACGGAATACACTTCACAGAATACACTTTTCTTTTCTCTTTCAGGCAATGTCGAGCAAAACTTTTCCTGTTGATTTCGTGTCTTTAAGGTGAACCTCTGGAGAGCTATTCACATTTCTTTTTTGCTTCTTTTTTTGTTTCTAGTCGGAATATTATGGGATGTCGGGAGTAATTTTTTTTTTCATTTTATACAATTTTTTACCGGGCTTGAAGTGCGTGCCGAAGTAGCTGAGTTTTCGTGCATGTTAAGGGGGTCAAATTAAAGTTTACTTTGTCATGGAAAAATAATAATAATATAAAAACATTACAATTACAATAGGGACTCGACCCTTCAGGGCTCGGTCCCTAATAATACTAGTTCCACTGTACATATACACTGAAAACTCGACATTTGTCATAATGTGACAAATGTCCTTAGCGGAGTTAATAATTCTTAAAGGTTCATAGGGCCAAGAACACACATCAATGATTATCATTTATTATGAGGTACAACATGTGTGTGATTCAGGTCACATGACAAACCAGATACCATTTAACATTTTATTTCCCATTGAATACCATTCATTCATTTTCTGATCTCAGGTCCCATGAGCCTCCTGGAAGGGGCGGAAACTTAAGCTCCCCATAAGGGTCAAAGGCTCACCAAAAGCATCATGGGTAGCTCCGTCATAGCCAATGGGATGCTACGTACAGTACATACAGTGCATATTTACGTATGGTACGTAAATACGGATAGTACATACAGTACTGTATTTGTGTCTCAGGGGGTTTGTTTTGTAAATGTAATTTTCTTTTGTATTCAGAGATGAAAAATTGACGTAAAAGGTATTTCGTAACTTGGATTATTCGTTAGCTGGGTCTTTTGTAAGTTGAGGTATGACTGTAATACTGCTCTAATTAAGCTGTACCTTGTTAGTTGTATCATAGCAATATAACGCAACAATTATCAATATAATTTTACTCCAAGGCTTAGCTCTAAGTCTATGAATCTAACAGTTATTAGTAGTCTAGTTAATCAGTGCATGTCTAAAAGGACATGACTTATTAAATATTTGATGAAACACCTGCAGGTTTGTTTATTTCAGTCCACCCAGCGTCATGTATTTCATTGTTGATGTGTTGACTAACATCACATGCATGTTACCACCAGTGTGTGAATCATCGCCTCCAACCCCATAGTGTATGATCGTGTGTTTACGAAGGCACAGACATGTTCATATGCAAACGCTCTGGCACACAGAGCAGCCCTGTGCTCTCTGTCAGCTCGTCTAAGCTTCTTCCCCTCCCCCCCAAATCTCTCTCTCTCTCTCTCTCTCTCCCCTTTTTTGTCCCCCTCGCCCTCTCCTTTTCCCTCCCGCTCGCGCTCTCCTGCCTGCTAGCTCTATTTCAAGCCCGTGCCCAGGAAAGAGAAAGAGAGAGAGAGAGAGAGAGAGAGGCAGACTCGTAGGTCCGCAGTTAAAGAGAGAGAGAGGGGAGGGGAAAGCAGACAGGATTTAGAGTTCAAGTGCACGTGCAGAAAATAGGCTGAATAGAGGAGAGACGGAGCAGAAAGGCAACCAGGAAAAGGAACGGCAGGGGCGGGAGACAAAGCACACAGCAGTCCTTTCTCTTCCTCTTTATTTCCTTCACGCAGAAAAAAGAAGGTATTAGCCTTTTGGAATGAAGCGTTGAGAAAAAAAAAAAAAAGAAAAGAAAAGAAAGAAAGAAAAAAAGAAAGCCCCAAACTCCAATACGGTAAAAAAAAAAAAAATTGTATTCCTATTCCTGCCCCCTCCTCTTTCCTCTCCCCACCGGCACACTCCTCCTCTATCCCTCCCTCTCAGATATTTCTCCATGAACCCCCAGTCTCTCTCTCTCTCTCTCTCTCTCTCTCTCTCTCTTTTCTGGCTGGCTCTCCTTTCTTTCCCCTCCCACCTCTTCATACACACATGCACACTCCTTCCTACTCCTTCCCTTCACACGCGCGCTTACAATCCACTTTCGCTGGAGACACTGCAACGATCTTGCTTTCACTTCTTCTTTTTCTGTTACTGCCATTCTTTGATTTTTGGTTATGCCCTCATGTGTGGAGGCTGCACTTAACAGCCGCTTCACCCCCCCACCCACCCCCCCACCCTTTACTAAAGCGTGGCGTCCCTGAAAAACACAGGCCGTGGATTGTCCCTGCGCTAGAATGCATGCCACAAACCGCTTGTCCTTTCCTCTAAACAGTTTTCGTGCCCTTTAGCAGTATTTTTAACATTTTTTTTTTTTGCTGACAATTCCAAACTCGACTTCTGTTCATAAACCTTTTTCTTTTTTTTTTTTTCTTTTTCAAACCTGTATGCGGAACTGAAGGGGAGAAGGAAAGGAGGAAAAAAAGTGTATGATGAATGGACAGATGAGGGGAACAGGAAAAGAATGAGGGGGAAAATGGAGAGCATGGTCTGCGGGAGGAAAACGAGAAAAGACAGAGAAGGAGAGAGAGGTAGGATAAAGAGTACCGGCACTGGGGAGGGGGAGAGAGAGGAGAAGGGGGACCAGTAGGGGATAGACTTAGGAAGGAGGGACGACTGGATAGGAATTGCCAAAATCGCGGGAAAAAGGAGGAAAAAACAAAACTCAAAAATGAGACGAAACTGGACTTCTCCACGAACTCAGGCGTGCACTTTTCGGTCGCCTTTGATTTGAGTTTTTTGCCACGGTCTTTCATCACTACTGCGGTCACCTTCTCATTCATCTGTGAGTATATATATATATATAAAAGTATATATATATAAAAGTATATATATATATATATATATGTACATGTCCTTGTTTTTTTAATTTTCTTTTTCACACATGCATCCTCTGGCTTTTCCTCCTCCTCCTCCTCTCCCCCCTCGCCTTGTCGTCATATCGCCCACTTCATTTTTCAACTCTCGTCTTTTTTTTTTTTTTTTTTTTTTTTCCTGTTTGAAAAATGTGTTCCCTAGGTTGCTAATCCCCCCCCATCCTGTTCATCTATCCCATCTTGTGCTCCACCTCTCTCCCTCTTTCACTGCCTTTCTCTCTTTCCTGCTGCAGGTCCTCTTTATCTTACGTTATCGCTGTTCTCTTCGCGTCTCCTTGAAGGATTACCTCCGCTCACATTTAGATGAGGGCTTTAGAAAGGGATCACCGAGAGCGCTCAGTTTTAGGGGGCCCATACATGGGAAGGCTAGCACATGAAGGAGGCAGGGTGTGTTGCGTTAGTGTATCTCTGTATCTGTCTGTAACAGTCATGTGTATCTGTGTGTTTGACTGTGCGTTAGTATATGGGGGTGTGATTTAGAGTTAAGGGAACCGGCAGTGGTCAATCTCCTTTACGCATGCGTGGATTTACACATTCACGTTTCATGTTTCATCCTCATTGATAGATTGTGCTGGGTTATAACTTTGAAAAACACACAGAAAAGAAAGGTAGCGCGCTGCAATGCGGTGAAATAAGGAAGAAACTGAAAAATGTGAGTATTACCGTGCTGTTTTACCCCCTTCTTTTTCTTATTCCATTTTTTCACTCCCACCATGCTTCTCCCCCTTTCTATCCCGTTTTTCCATCCGTTCATCCGGGTATCCCCAATCTGTCTGTTGGTCTGCCTGTAAAGACAAAACCCACAGTCCAAGATATGCATAAATGATAATAGACGGCTTCATTCCAGAGTAACAAAGTAGTAAAGTGGGGTCAGTTTCAACAAGTTTTTTTTTTTTTTTTTTTTTTTCCCCGTAACCTGTGTCTCCTGTCGAGATTACTCTTGCAGTTCCAGGTAAAGGGGAGGCTTTAATACTGCAGAATTATTACATATCTGAAATGGTAATATGTTGGCAGTTGTATAATATACAGATGCATTATTTGACAGTATATTTTCCCATTATGTATAATGCTGCTGTTGGTGGAGCTGATCCAGTCATACGATACAACAAAACTCTGCTATTGTCCATTTGAAGTCCATCTACTGTCCACTTCATACCTTATTCTTCCTCTGGTATCAGGCTCAGATATCTCCTAGCATCCCGTCCCTTGCCCTTTTCCTCTTGTGCTGTATATCTACCTGCTCTGGGTTTTTTATTTACATAACCTCCTGTTACCTTTGCAGACATTTTCTTTAACACTTGCCACAGTTGTTATCTACAGTATATCCTAGATTGTTCAGCTATATCTTTCCTAGGAGAGTGTATATATATATATATATATATATATATATATATATATATTGTGTGTGTGTGTGTGTGTGTGTGTGTGTGTGTGTGTCCTCCGCCATCGATGATTTTTACTGGTGTGTTACCTAAAAAGCCAAGAAACATGTTTGGATTGTTTATTTAAAATTTTTATTTTTTTTTTTAGTAAGCATAAAAGCAGTCTAGGTCGGCAGGCTTTTTTTTTTAAACAAATACCGATTTTTGGGATTGGGTTATAAAGTGACTTAATTGTAATCACTGAGACCGTTAGACAACAGTTAGTTGGCCTAGTTTAAAAAAAAAAAAAAAAAAAAGTTCTGTGTTGAAGTGGGTGCTGAATTAATTCCCATTCAACAATGCGATTAATACACAATGATATGACATTTTGCGAACAGGCAGGATTACTGCATTCCGATAAGCCACGGGGGGAGGATGCTTTTGTTTAGTAGCGTCCCAGTCTCGACCTTTCCGTGACCTCCACTGTAGTTCTCAAGAAAATGAAAGAAGCAGTCTTTGATGTCAAAATTTTGCAGGCGTACGCTGTCTGGAAGCTCCAGTGAAAGACAGAGGAAGGTTAGAAGAGATAAAACACCCCACCAGCACCCCCACCACTCTCAGCTCTCAACTTGTTTTTTTTTTTGTTTTTTTTAAGTATGACTTTTACATTGTCAAACCCAGCTAACACCTCCGATTCCACTCCTGGGGGGGTTTGATGGTAATGCCAGTGTGTTGGGACCCCCAGGTTATGAAATATTACTCAGACAGACCTGGTGTTATGTAATCTTACATAACTGAGGCAGCAGCTCAGCAGGCTCGTGATCAGGGGCTCTGGAGGAGAGGCTATATGGGTCTGTTTATGGTATGAACTCATTGGCAGGGTCAACACACTTCTGAATACCTGGTCCTTAAAGGGGAAGAGGCCCCCACTACATAAAGACGTTGCAGCCGCACATGTGGACTGACACCTAAAGGCAGAATAGTGTGGAGGAAGTACAACAGCTGCTGCTAATGTGGTTTATAGGTAAAAAGAGTGAACGCTGTTGAGCAAAAACCTCATACGTCCATTTTTGGTCTTTTTTTTTGGTCATAAAGTGACTGAATTAGTGAGTTTTCATGTTGGCTGGACAGGTTTAGAAATATTTAACCAATGAAAACCATTGAAAAGGGTCTGTGACTACATCTCTTAACTCCATTCATTTATTTAGAATATACTAGTGATCAACCAACATGGATTTGTTTTTTACATCTGCCTTAAATACTGATTTTTATTTTTTCTCTGTCAAATGGTAACAAATGTCAGAAATATGATTTACTTACAATTGGAAAATAAAAATTGTCAATGAATATTACTACGCCAAAAAGTTTTTTTGTTTTTTTTTCAGTGCGGATGGCAGTATTTCCAAGAACACGTTCGGTGCTGTGAACGACACCTGTTGGTAAATCACAGCAGGACAAAAGTGCATATCGGCCAATACCGACGCAAGAAAAAACCTAAATATCAGTTGGCCAATATATCGAACTATCTTTAGAATATATGTTGTTTTTCCAGTTTCCTGAAAAATAACTGTTTTGGACAGAAGAGGTTTCTGCCCGACAATGACAATGTTTTCTACATTGAAATATCTAAACAAGGTCTATGTAAGGTTGTATATTGTTGAAAAAAAAAGTGTGTTTAATTTTATATATATATATATATATATATATTTGTTCCTAACAGATACATTCTACCTGATTTTCCATTTTACCCAAAAACAGAAAATGGTGTTAAACATACCTTTTATTACTCAGTTCATTTGCATTGGTCTACATTTAGATTAGTTACAGACATAAAACATAACATGCCATGACAATGAAGTTATCAGTTCGCATAATTTCGTTTTACTAATTGCCTAAAAGACATTACAATTCACAGGTCTGCTTCTTTGGTGTTAGAATTTGGTTTCACATAATGCTAAAAGATGCAAGGCATTTTTCAATACTCATTCAGAGTCCTGCGGATCTTTGAAAAATCTTAAAAGGCATTGAATTCATTGTTCTAAAAATAAGGCTTTAATTGTCATTAAAATGTCTTAAATCGAATTTTCAAAAGTCTTAAAAATTTGGACACATTAATAAGATTTAGGGTGAGTAGAAAATGAGGGCACATCATTCTGTGGGTGTAGTATTCCTTTACATATACTGACTTTTTTACAAGTGTGTGTGTGTGTGTGTGTGTGTGTTATATATTCTAAGTTTCAAAGTTATGCTTCTTGATGCAAATGGTTCATGAATGTAGCATCAACTGGACCAAAAAGTCATATTCTATTTAAAACAAACAGTTGGCAAAACGGCCCCCAGGTAATTCATGAGGTGTTTTTTTTTTTCCCTTTTCAATTTTGGTTCATTGTCAGCTTGGTCTTAAATTTAATTTCAAACGGCATTAAAAAAGTCTTAAAAATTCTTGAATTTAACTTGTCCTGAGCTGTAGGAACCCTGTCATTACTAATTCACTTGAAGAAGAAGTATAAGAAAGTATACTTTCCTAATACATATATTATATCAAATGACATAATAATCAGTGGAATTGCTTTTTTTTTTTCCAGCCACCTGTCATTGACATCAAATGGCAAATGGATGGAACCTATATAGTGCATTTTCATACACCATCGTTCTTTCTATTATTAATCCTATAGTGTTGGAATGAGTGAATGTACATCATGCTACATACTGTTAATAAAACATTAATACGTGACCTCATCTGTGAATGTGATTTGTGCCAGAGTCACATCACATTTTCACTCGCATCAGTTGTGAAAGTAACTCCCATGAGCCACCACTGTCATCTAACTCGTGTCTTTTGTTACAGCTTTGATGTGTACAGGCAGAAATTACGTACTGTACATTTAAGATAAAAGAGTAATAACCCCATGTGTAAATAAATCGTCCTTATTTCTGAGCTATTTATACACCCATGAACTTTGCTCGCCCCCCCTAAAACCAGCTTAGATCATATTGCACATCTTTGTCTTCATACATACAGCATGTTACAAATATTTGAGGCACTATAGCTCAGCGCTATTCCCATGATTCTCCAAGCTCTGTGAATCTCCTATGTTTCTTATCCATAATTGATGACATTCAACCGCAGCATACATTAATGGATCAGACAGACAGACCTCACAAATTCCCATGCAAGCTGCCATTGTGTGCGGCATGTTCAGATTTGTGCCTCTGCATTTGTGTTTTCCCAGTTGAAAACAGAAAAATAATCTAGTACGAGAATTGTACGGTTGTAGCGTGAGGTGGAAGTGGTAGTGAACTGCTGTTGAGGACAAGCACCCATGTTTTTAACAGAGGACGGAAAGCTATGTAGTTAAATATGTCCATACACATACTATATTGTGTGTGTTTAATAAAGATAATTTTATGCTTTTATATTTACTCAGGACATATGAATTGAATGCAGAAATAGGCTGGATCCAGACAATTTTAACTTAAATAATTGAAGCTGAGTTTGTAGTTCTTCTCTAGTGAAATAATATTACTTTCTAGTGAAATTTCACATAAAACATCAGACATTTTTCTGTTTTTCAGATTCCTTCATTGACATCCAGCCCTTCTACAACAAAGACGTTACAGTCATCAGGTAAGAATTTTTATTTTTTATTTTTTAAATGTACTTTATTTTAAAGTGGCCCTGAGTATGTAGCAGATGGTGACTCCAAAGTACGCAGTCATTTTGTTTTTGTGTAAAAAAATCAAGTGCCATCCAGACCAGACTTTTTGCTTAATGGCACTCAGCAGTCAGAAGCAGTAGGTCAGCCATTTTAGACTGTGGCTCGATCGAAACAATGATGCACAATCTGAATAATTGGATTACTCTTCCCTGAGTCATTCTATCATGATTAACCTCACAGATATGTGCTAAGTGTGGACTTACATGAAAGAGTCAAGCAGACAATCTTCCATTCTGCCACCATGACTGTTTGAGTCATTTTGGTTTAACTCCACTGCCTGTGACTTATCTTAGTTAGCAACAAGTAGAAGGGTCATCTGCTGGTCACATCCCGATTATCAGATGTTGTTGAAAAGTGAGAGTGTGCTTATAAAGACCAGCCTGTGGTCTGGCCTTGAAGCTAGTTTTTGGAGATGCCTCACATTACATTTTTGTCTTTGTGCTGATGTCACCCCCCTGCCCCCGGTCCGGCAGTAGGAGAATAAGAGCTACATTCTGCCTCTGCAGACAATAGAGCCCTTCTTGCCCTGATATTTTCACAATGTGTTTTTGCAGAGCGCTGTGCACACATAAGCACACACATTCCCTCCACGCTGCTTCCACTGTTGATTCAGTTGGTTGAGCTGCACTTTACCTGATATTTCCATTCTTGTTTGAGCTGTTGCCTCAGACGTATGTAACAGTTTGCCTACATTATGAAGGTGCACATTCCATATGACTCATTTTATTCACATTTTAAAAACAGTCTTACTAGAGAAAAATTCAAACCAAATAATTTTGCATGAAGCAAAATTTTTTCCTCATTTTTTTTCCCCAGTTCATAAATATGGTGTTTCATTTGTGTCAATAAATTCAGTTTCAACACTGAAACTGTGATTTTTATGTCTGGATATGTTTTGTTTTCTCTTCTTTGTTTGTCAGTGAATGTACTGAAGATTTTAAAACGAAAATCCAGGAAAGGTGTGTTTAAAACATTGTTAAAAAAAAATGATATGCTGAATTGCGCCCTTTTCCAAATAAAAACATAATTACAAAAAAATGAAAAACATAAGACTGCAATAGAAAAAAATAAAAGTGCAGATGGTGTAAAATATTTTCCTTAGCATCTTTCTCAGGTTTGGTTGTTACCTATTTCCTTTATTACGACTCCAGCATTTTCATTTGCATTCCCTGACTTTTTGATTGCAGTTTTGACACAAACTTGGCTGGTGGGGGCGGGATGTCGTTTGGTGGATTACTATTGGTTTATTTATTTTTAACAGACAGTTAAGTAAGCGTATGAAGCGGCCCTGGCCACAGCAGCTACTCTGCATCTGATTAGATATGCTAACATAGCTGTCCGTAGGAATGGGCGGTATGTCCAAAAATGTATACCCCGGTATAATTTGAGACACTGGTGGTATACGGTATATATCACAGTGTAGTAATTTTGTAGGCTACTATACATAAATAATAAAGTATAAATGACAGCAGAACAGTTTGTTAGTGTTCATATAGCTCCAAGTGCAGTCTGTCATATTAGGGCAGACTTTCTTCATATTAATAACAACAAATCTTAATGATAGCAATCACTGTAGCAGCACTTAGCATGCTAACGTTAGTGAAATCACTAATGACATTGTAACTCTGAACAGTCATTTTAGTTTCTAACACCAGCCAGATACCATGACTAATAGGAACTCCACTGCATATAGTACCATACAGTTATTAAGGCTGGCGCAGTGTGTTATACTATACTATATATTTTATATTTGTAGCTTATTTATACTAAATGCTTCTGCTAACACTACATCTGGGACAGGGGTGTCAAACTCATTTTAGTTCAGGGGCCACATTCAGCAAAATTTGATCTGAAGTGGGCCGGACCAGTAAAGAAAAAAATAACATAATATATAAATAATGTCAACTTCAAACTTTTCTCTCTGTTTCAGAGCGAAAAAAATCTAATTTACATTATGAAACCCCACAATATTAGGCTTTAGTTTATCATTTACACATATACATTCTAACTTACAGATCACACTGGATCTACAGATACACACAATACTTAGTAATAAGTGGAATATTATTAAAATTGTACTTACTTCTCTTAAGATATTTCCAATTTTTCATATTTACTCTGATTATTGAGATATTTTTTTGTGTGAAATTACCCTTTTAGTGTCACTAAATTTAAAAAATTTTACATTTACAAAGATAATTTTTTTTAACTTGTGAATATGTATCGTAATTATGAGACTGAATTGGTCTAAATGTAGACCACGAACTAAAATTGTTTATATCTTAGTGTAATTTAATCTGTTGCATTTCATAAATTCATCCATAGGGCCAGACTGGACCTTTAGGCGGGCCGGATTTGGCCCCCGGGCCGCATGTTTGACACCTCTGATCTAGGAAGACTGATGCTAGCTGCTTCATAGAGGCAGCCGGCGTCACGTTCGAAACTTTGCATTCGTGCCATCTACAGGGTGGACGGTAGAACGGTATGGAAAAAATCTGTTCTGTGGACCAAAAAATACCTCAGGGCCGCTTCATAAGCTTACTTAGCTATCTGTTAAAAATAAATAAACCAATAGTAATCCACCAAAGGAAATCCCGCCCCCACCAGCCACGTTTGAGTCAAAACCACAATCCAAAAGTCAGGGAGTGCAAACGAGAAGGCTGAAGTTGTAATCAAGGAAAATGACAAAAAAAAAACAACCAAAACTGAGAAAGATACAAAGGCAAATATTTTACACCATCCGCACATTTTTTTTCATTACAGTCTTAGATTTTTTTATATGAATAGTTTTTTTTTTTGTTAGATTTTTTTTTATTTAGTATTTTGAATTGATATTGATGTACTTTTAAAAATCTTCTTCAACACAAATGAACATATTAGATCATCAACAACAAAAACACTTATCTAACACATGTTATTGGTGAATTACAAAGTTATGAAAGCGATCTTATTCATGATAGAGTAAGATCGCAGAAAATAATCTTCTAAATCATTTTAACTTCTTACTGATGAAATGTAACTCAAGATAAATGGCAATATGTTTGAAAGGAAAGTCATTTTTGTTTATTTTTTTGGGAAAATTAAGATGTTTTGGATATTAATATGAAATTTGTAAATTGCATCATGTCAGTAGTGTGTACATTTTCTGAGTGCTGGGGTTGTGTTGTCAGTGATAAGAAGCCATGAATGTTGCTGCAGTATAGTATGTTGGTGGTGCATGGGTTAATGTCTGAGGACCGGAGGAATGTGTCCGGGTCGACGGGGAGAATTCCTCAGTCCTGCGCGACTAGGTCACTGCACTGACAAGCGTCTGCCACCTATTTTAGTATGTGCACTGCCGCCCTGCGCCTCTGTCTCACCGCCCTCCTCTACAGTATCTCCCTCTAATTCTGCCTAGCTGTCTTTCCTTTATCTATATCCTACTTGCTACAAATCTGTCCTTTCCCCGTCCCGTCTTCTTCCCCTCTCCATCTCACCTTCGATCATTTCATCCCGTTTTCTCTTTGTCTCTTTCTTTCGCACTGTTGTGTCTTTCCTCGTTAATCTGCGTGTCTGTCTTTCAGTCACGATGTCTATTTTGCTGTCCTACATTGACTTGTGGTTTTTTTTCCTCACTTGTTCGTTCCGTTTTCTATTTGTCCCCATGTACTTTTTGTTCTTTTTTTTTCTCCTCTTCAAATATTCATGCCTTTAGGTATTTATACTCCAGACGTCATTATTCTGTCATTGTTGTCTGGTTTATCCATTCTTCAGCCTTTTCCCCCTCCTGTTTTTTGTATCAGGTCTGTCTCTTTTCTCTTTGTCTCAGGCTTTTTTCTGTGGCACATTCAGTTCAGTGCCAGAGGTGTTTTTAAGAGGACATGGTGGGGGGGGGGTGCAGGAGAGTGAGACAAAAAAGATGTAGACACATGCATATGGTAGTAGCATGCTTGTTATTACTGCAGTGCAGAGGCATGCACACTACACAGTGCCTGTTGATGGTGGTCATGTATTATTTATACGGTGCATTCCCACACATAAGCCCAGAGCCTTCATACCATCTATTTGTATTTCTGAGTGAAGGAGTTTTTAGAGTCAGCTCTTCATTGGCTGACAACCAGGGTGACAGACAGACCCCCAGGTACAGGACTGTTTCTGTTGATGGCAGATGGGGCAATTTGACACAGTCTGAGCCTCTGTGCACATGCTCAGTGTGAATGGAAGCAGAGCTCTCCATTTTACACAGCTGTAATGTGTGCACAGTGTTGTACCTGATGCAGTGGGAGATCACATTTACATCTGGAGACTTACACTTAAAACCATGTCCACAGAGACTCAGTATCACTACCAAAAAAAACAAGAAGATTAATTGGTTTTTTTCAGTTGACACAAAGTGCTTAGTGTTTAATTAAGTAAATTAGTAAAATAAATAAATAAGAGTGTAGGTTCCTACATGTGAACATTAGTTGACTGTCTGTGTTACCCCACATTGTCCTTGTCCTGATAATTTAACAAAACAAGTTGCTCGTGTGAGAGGCTTTTCCAATATTTATAGATATTTTAATTATTAAAGGATTAATTGAATAATTTAACAGATAATAGGAAGTATCACTAGTTGCAGCTTTTTAGGCATGTACATATGAATGAAAAATAATTGCACACATTTATGTAAATAACAGGATGAAATCACATTTGTTATGATCTGAATTTTTAAGAAACCATCTTATTTGTGTCAAAATGAATGAACATTTCAGGAACTAATCAGTGTGTAAAAAACTGTATGCTTTTATTTAAAGCCACACTGCATGAGGGCTGGTTATTGTTCAGTGGCTGTAAAAATATCTGTCGTACTCTTTTCCTTTCACACATATACACACTACATACACAGTTTTATTTTTAGTTCATGTGTGTTTTGGGTGCTCAAAGCAGTTTCATAACACAAAAATGCATGTCCATATACCAGATTCAGGTTTAAGATAAGTTTAATCCCATGGCTTTACATTATAGCACCCAAAAATCTGTTATATAACATGAGAAATACAAATATTTATCCTGTGTGACATTAATGAGACTGACCCCTGTAGGTAAAGAACTTTGGCTGCACAAATACGTCATAACATTAAAGCAATTCAATCCACATCATAAAAGTTAGAATTTCATGCAGGAAGATACCAGAACTCAATCATTTGAATACTTTCCCATGTAGCTCTGACAGCATGCGCACACAAATCTGTATGCGTGGGTTTATTTGCGTGTGTTCGTGTTTGTTTGTTTTTCCCCCGACCCGCCACTGAGCACCTAAAGCCCTGGCAGTTTCAGACAGTGAAGGGAGGTGAGACGTGAGTAATAGAAATGACTGATGATGTCACAGACGGCATCGCGCCGCTTCAGCTGCCCCCCTGACCCGGCTTTGGGATGGCGGCGGCGGCACACAAGCACCCGTGGGTAACACACGCCAAAGCACATTAGAGGCAGGGAGATGGAGAGAGGTGGGGATGGAACACACAGAACGACGCTCAGGGGGACAGAGAAAGAGAGAGAGAGAGAGAGAGAGAGAGACAGACAGACAGGGAGAGAGACAGGCTGAGAGGGGGTGTTGTCAGATTAAACAGGAGAGAGTAGAGACATGAGACAGAGACAGAGACAGAGACGTGGCCATGTTTGTCTCTCAGTGCCTTCTTTTTTTTTTTTTTAAAGGACTGTCTGGTTAGAGTTGATGTTCTACATCACTGCCTCAGGTATCTCTGTCTGTCTGTCTGTCTGTCTGTCTGTCTGTCTGTCTCATTAGGACTCTGTGGCTTTTGCTTCCTCTATCAGTCATAAATACAATAAGAGTCTCTGCATCAAAAGGAATAATGCATCTTCTGTGGGATTAGAACATTTTGATCATTAAAGCCGTTCTGATGAGTGACTACACTCACCCATGCTCTGGTGTTTCTGGTTGACTTTAAATTCTCAAGTACGAGTATTGACTTTTTAATTTTTGACATGGAGGATGGTTGTTTTGCACAGAAAACAACAGGACTCTTTGTCAGTTTCACCATGAGATTAGAATGTTTTATTATTGTCTAATAGAGCAGCATGATTAATCGAATTGAATCACAATGTCAGCCTGTGCAGTTATATAACCACAAAGGGCTGCAATTTAAAGGTCTAGTGTGTGCGCTTATGTGTGTGTGCTGTGATATTTTGTATTCAGTTGTACTGAGCTGAAAGAGACTGTGTAGAAAATGCAAACTGAAAATCCCTACTTTTTTTCTCCCACTATTTAGATTTTTATGTTTGAGGTTGAAAATAGTCAGTTATCTTGGCATTTTCTTCAATATTCACAACATGGCTTTTAATCAAATCATGCAGCTATACAGCTATAGTCCACAGTAATTAATGACTTGAAAATATGGAAATCATATCTTAACGTATATTTTGTCCAACAGTCAAATACAGAATATATCTTTTTTTCTTTCTTTTTTTTTAATGTAGCCATAATGAAAAATGTTAGATTCCATGCACTGAGCTATTTTTGTCCCTACTAACTAAACATTTTTAGCACTGACAGATTTAAGAAAACGCTGTAAACAGACTTAAATATAAATGGGCTCAAAAAGCCTAGCAGTGTTAATGCTACATACCATCCATGATACAACGTTCTAAAATACTATATTTAATCTGGTACTTACTGAGCCCATTTGAAATGGATGAGTAGGAGAGAGCGAGAAATTAAAATGCCAAAGCCATTCTCATGTCATATACTTTCCATAAAGCCACTTAATATATCTCACATACTGCAGAATAAGTCATAAGTATAAGTATATACTGCTCAAGATTAAAAAAAAAAAAAAGTTTGAGTACAGTATATGGTGTCTCTGTTGGTTTTTGTAATAAAAAATCTCAGACACACATCTATCCTTCATCCAGCAGTCCTCTTTATCTCTTTTGTATCCATGGTCACTGTCTCTCAACTTCACTCACTGTGTGAAACTGCCAGAGGTGAAAATGATAGTGTGAGTTCAACAAGGGTGAAATGAGTGACAGTGATGTAGTTGAAGGACTGCTGAGCTCACTACTTTAGACATTATTTTTCCTGCAGCTGCAGCTCTTCTCACCCAGTCCCTCTGTTACTCCTTCAGGTCTTTTAGGTGCCATTTCTGACAAATAGTACGAAGCGGTAGTAGCAACTGTGTAGCACAAAGACACACTTAAAGACAATACTACGTATGATCTACAACCCGCTGAAAATAGGCGTCATGTTTGGATGCAAACTAAGTGAGACATTTCACACTCTGATGGAGTTAGCTCCTGATTATATGACTCTTGCAGGAAATACACCAACACTTATGGTTATGATACATCATTTTTCAACAGTCATGCACTTGTATTAACATTTCTCACATGAAAATATCTAAAACGAAATCTGTAGGCTGACATTTTCAGTTCAGAATAATCCATAGTTTTAGTCCATATATATTGATTGGTTTCTTTGAGCTAACACATCATTAGCGAACATTAATACAGTATGTGATTCTGTTTTATTCGCAAGAATATAGCCTAGCCTTTGCTAAACCCCTCTAGCGGCAGCAAATCTAATGTGCTAATGTACATTTCAATGTACATTTTTGGCAAATTTCCTTGAAACTGGCCAACGAATCACGGTGAAGTAGAGTCAGTGGGCGGGCCTAACAAAGTGACGCTGCGACAATTGGGAGAGAAACAACCATAGAAGAAGAACAACAGGTGTAGAATCTTTAAATTCTTTTTACAGAAGCGACAACAGTCGTTCAGCTCCATAATCCACCATTTTGTTTAGTCATTCCTAACTTTTTCCAGACTCCTCCGTCAACTTTCAGTCACTCTAACTACATCATCCTAAAGATTACACTGATTGGTTGTAGTACCGTCCTATTGCATACAGAGGATTTGAAAGACAACCTTTTAGCCCCGCCTCCTCTGACTATGAAGCACCACTAGACCCATACATGGAATGAATAGAGATAACACTGCTAGGCTAGCAAGAATATATGTCACTAAACATATTCTAAACTACATTTTAACACTTTATCTGAAACTGAAGCTGAAACTGAAGCACTGTTGTACAGTTTATCTGTCATATGTTCACTGTGGTCAGTTTCAGATGCTACAGCTCTTTCATAATTCATAGTTTGACTTATTGTTTGTTCAGTATTAATTGTCAACCTTGTAAATACAAGCTGGACTGGTTGTACATATTCTAACCAAGGAAAACATAATTTTAACTTTATGTAGTAATCTATACCTGGCTTTTCTGCCTAAAGACTAAATGTCATTTAAAATTGATATTGTTTTTCTTTTTTTTTTTTTTTTTTTTACAAAATAGTACAGTCAAACTCATTTTAGTTCAGGGGCCACATTTCGCTAAATTTCACTCTGAAGTGAAGCCGAACCAGTGAAATAACATAATAATACATAAATAATGTCAACTCCAAGTATATATCTATATTCTAGAGTGAAAAAAGTAAAATTAAATAATGAAAATGTTTACATTGACAAACGATCCTTTCAAACTATGTGAATAACACGAAACAAATGAAATAATAATCCTAATTTTAACAATATTCTGCTTTGGTTTATCATTTCCACATGTTCGTTATAACTTGCAGATCATAGTGGATCAAATACAAATACACAAATATTTAATCAGGCAGATTATTCTTAAAATTACACTGATTTCTCTTGAAAAAACACTTCTTCATATATTTGTTCAAGATTATTCAAATATATTTTGTGAAATTATCCTTTGTTTTAGTGTAAATATGTGAAAATATTTACATTTAAAAGGAGGAAAAGTTGGAGTTGCGATTATTTATAGATTATTATAATAGTATTTTACTGGTCTGACCCACTTCAGATTGAATTGATGTGAATGTGGAACCTGAACTAAAATAATTAATATCTTAATATCTATTTTTCAATTTCACAAATTTATCCCAAGGGCTGGACTGGACACTTTGATGGGTGAGATTTGGCCCCTGGACCTTATGTTTGACACCTATGACATCGTATAACAAACTATTACATGCTCAAAAACAATTTAATTTCAGCCAAAAAAGAAAGAAAAAAAGGTCTGTTTTGAATGTCCAGGTTCATCAGCAATTTGTGACATTGAAATGGGGTCAAAAATTCCCCCAAAAAGCCTGGAACCACTGCATTATCTGCATTATCTGCATTATCTGCATTATCTGCATTATCTCATCTGCAAACACAGCATTCATTGATGAGAAAAATGAAATAATGACATCCATGATCTCAATTAAAATAATGTTTTCATACTGTGCTCTCAACTAGAGTGGAATATAGTCACAAAATAACGGATAATTTTGGGACTGTAAATTAATTATTTTTTTTTTTTAAATATTGTAACATCAAACTAATTTTACAATAAAATACCAAGAATAATAACTTGAACTGTCCCTGAAAGTTTGTCTGTATGTGCTGTAAAAGACTCAATAAATAATTTAATTAAGCTGTAGTGTACAAGGCTAAGTGGTTTTTAAAATTCACCCTGATACTCTCTGAATTAATGCATATAGTAGGACACATATAATAACTGTCATTGACTGTATTCAACAGCTCTGCTCCATTCACATTCACCTTCCAAGGCCAAATTGTTTTGGGAAATCAGTGAATACTGGAGGCCCCTTACATGGAACAGTGATACAGTATTCAGTATTTGTTCATCGTAAATACTTCACTCATATTTAACCATGATGTTTATTATTGAAATCCATCTCGACAGTTGAGGAACCTTGAGCTGGAAGTGCAGAGTGGCCGTTTGCAGGCACTCAGCGCTTGTGTTTTTTTCACCTCTTATTACTTCAAAGTCTCATTCAGTTTCGACTCCCAAATGGCTCTTGATGCTTTGATCTCATAGCCGACAGATGAGAAGATACACAAAAGTTGAGCAATCCTGTTAACATTTTCAAGGCATTACTCTTAAGCAAAACAATCTCAAATACTTCTCAGTACCAGTAGAAATTACTACACTGTTGTGATGCGTCTTATATTTTCTTCCACAGAGGTTATGTTTTACCTCGCGTCTGTTTGTTTTTCAGAAAGATGACTCAAAAAGTTATGGATGGATTTTAATGAAACTTTCAGAGATGATTGATAATGTGGCAAGGGAGAAACCATTACATTTTGAGCTATAAAGGTCAAAGGTCAAGGTGCCAGTGAAGGTCAACAGTTCAAACACATCAGTGGTGATATCTCAGAATCCAGGCCAGATAGTATCAGCTGTTTTTTTCCTTCACTTCGTCTGACCTTCTGACCTCAGATGAGATAACACCCATAGGCTCCATGACGTCACGTAAAGACGTCACATGACGTCACGTAAAGACGTCACATGACGTCACGTAAAGACGTCACATGACGTCACGTAAAGACGTCACATGACGTCACGTAAAGACGTCACATGACGTCACGTAAAGACGTCACATGACGTCACGTAAAGACGTCACATGACGTCACGTAAAGACGTCATATGACGTGGCACCAATGGTATATTTGGTAAATGTATGACCTTTACCTTAAAGCAGGTTATTGACATATTCAGTTAAATCAGACAATATCTTGTGCTTCATATTTAACATTAGATCTAACATGTGACATTTGGTCGTTGTGCGACGTCACATAACGTCAGAGTGACGTCATACGTGGTCGAATATTGAAATGGACATATGTGAAAAACAGGACCCAGGATTTCTGGGAATGTTTTTAAATGCTCTAAGGGATTGTTAATGATCCATAAAATAAATGGTTAGTGAACACAGAACACTAGTTTATAAAGAAGTTCTGAACATCCAGATCCAAACCTTGGCAGATTTAATGTGTTAGCGTTAGCGTTAGCACAGACTGGTACTGCTTCACTGAGGTCTGAACTCTACCACTGATCTAGTTTAATGAGTTAGCATTAGCGTTAGCACAGACTGGTGCTGCTTCACTGAGGTCTGAACTCTCGGAGTGATCTAGTTGACCATTTGACCTGATCGGTTCAAAAAACGAACAGGGATCATAGACAAGAGACTAAATATATGTTCTATTCTCAGTTATAACACTCTATAAGGACTAACTTAAACACTCATGGACATTAAGGGGATGATATCAATACTCACACCCCATTCTCCATGCATCGCTCTGCTCTAAATAATATCCTCAACAACAGAAATATGACACTGACTCAAATCTCTGGCGATTTCTCCATCACAGTCTAGACGACTAAAGAGTCGACTTGTGTATCATGTTTCAGGAGGGGACATTTCATGTGCTGATAATCAGGTATACAGCTTTCAGCTCTCACACTATCTCTGCATCTCTGCTCAAGTGTGGTATTTCATGAGTGCAAACTAGACCACCGTCTGTCATTGCTGAATGGATGGATTTTTTTTTTTTTTTTTACCTTAGCAGACTGACTGACTGACTGAGGCATATTGTTTGTTGACTGTAAATGTCAAGCCTCAGCTGGGAGTTGAAAGGTCAGAATAAAAAATTTGGGAAACCTGAGATTTACTGCTTGGTGAGAAGGAAGCAGTTAATTTTGACCATTTAGATGTGAAGTGAAAGTAAAGGGGTCACAGCTCATCGAGCACAGATACAGTGTCCTCGCTAAGGACAGTAGCAGATGGTGCCATTGAAATCAAGGTTTATTGTTTACACCCATGATGTCTTGATTCACTCGCAGGGTTTTTTTTTTCTTCCATTATAAGACATTGCTGCAGCACCTCCGCCATTTTAGACACCCCTTTAGTTAAACAGATGAAACATTAATGTGAAGAGCTTCAAAACCACCTTAAGGAATTTTCCAACATTTAACTGTTACAGCTGATCTTCAGTTGGCTTCTTTTCAGGGTTTCCCTCCGTCTTGGAAAACCCTGGAAAATGATTGACCAATTTTCCCTGTCATGGAAAACATAAAAAAATTAAAGGAAAAAAAAAGGTCAGGTGTCATGGAAATGGTTAAATTATCTTGGAAAGTTATTTATCCAACCTCTGATTTGTGACCTTGTGTAGCTAAACTGACATGAAACAAAAGAAAATGTTCGTCAGTGACTTATTGAAAACATATAAAATATTTTTAGAGAACGTACAGACTCCAGTTTTTTAGGCTAATGAAGCGCTACGCTGTAATCTGTGGGTGCATTTGCATTATTTAATGATACATATAGCCACAGGCTGCACATTACCACTGACTGAACTGTCTTTAACAAGTTGATGTGACTAAATATTTTAAACTGCACCTTATTTTTAGTATTTTACTATATAACGCAGTCGCTTCTTTTCATTCGCGCCAGAATCACTTTCTTTGGGCTCATGATCAATAATGAATATGTACTGTAATAAAGTTTAACTGAGCACACTGGGAAAAACTCACCAAACAGCAGTAACTCTGTCCTTTACACCTGTTACGACTCTGATGAATGAGGGTCAAAGGTCGTCAAAAGCATCATTAGTAGCTGCCTCGTAGCCAATGGGATGGTACATACGGTGCCTATTTAAGTCTCGGGGGTTTAGTTTCATATACTGAATTTCCTTTCATTTTCAGAGATGAAAAATAGTCGTGAAGGTTTTTCGGAAACTGGATTATTCGTTAGCTGTGTTTATTGTAAGTTGAGGTATGACTGTCCTTTCGTAAATCGTATTTGCTGTCATGCCTTCTTTCAAGCTACGTAACGCTAAATCCATACCGGCAAAAAAACTAACGCCTGTTAACTGGGCAAATTACAACTAAAACTACTTATGTATTGAACTAAAACAAAAGTGAAAACCAATGAAGCCAAACCAGAAAATTAGAAAAAGATCAAGACAAATAAAAAAATGTAACTATACACAAATAGATGATAAAAACAAGTACAAATAACTGAGGGTTTTTTTTCAACATCCTTAATGTGTGCTCACCCACACACACACACACACACACACACACACACACATACTCATTTACATGAGGACCAAGTTTGTACTCCAGTAGCCATTGGGTAGTGATTTTAAACATTTATTTTTAAATAAAATAATTATGATAAAAATTGTAAAATTAAATAAAAAAAAATATATCAATGAAAATGAATGAATACATAAAAATAATAATCATTTAAAAATGACATAAATAAATAAAAAATACATTTTATGTAAACACATTTTCAAATCTTTGAAAAATACATGTTTCGCTTTGCACCTGTTTCCCCCATGTTTTATATGGACAAAAAATGCTATAGGGTCAGATCATTTCTATTTTACTGGTTGGTACCTTTATTTATTTTTAACCTTCATGGGGACTTGTCAGACGTCCCCATGGTGTGATTGTGTAAACATATCAATGTCCCTATAAAGATAGGAATACAAGCACACACACACACACACACACATACAAGTATAAGAACTATAAAACTATGATGAAACCGAGTGCAATCGACTGTCATTTTACTAACTCTCCACTGCAAGAAAATGTCCATTGTGTCTCCAGTGCACAACAGCTGTCTCCTGTTTTTGTGTCCTCTCTGTACCTCACTTAACCATCCCTGTTAAAACTGTCACTGACCTCAAAGCACCGAGGGTTTGGAAGTAGAAATGAGTGGTCTTTCCCAAGTGTGCAGTTAGTCGCTGTGCTGCTGGTAACACGTTGCCCCTCTAACCCACTCCTGGCCTTCCTCCTCCTCCTCCTCCTCCTCCTCCTCCTCCTCCTCCTCCTCCTCCTCCTCCTCGTCCTCCTCCTCCTCCTCCTCCTCTTCCTCCTCCTCCTCCTCCTCCTCCTCCTCCTCCTCCTCCTCCTCCTCCTCCTCCTCCTCCTCCTCCTCCCCCTCTGCATCGCCCCACTCACTTGCTTTCAATCTCTCCTTCTCTCTCCTTCATTCCCTGGCTTAATATTGATCTGAATTCATTTGTTTCCTATTGATCTGCCACTCCACCCTCTGCCGCATTGAACAAACACAAGAACACACACCAGGCGCACATGCACTCGTACAGCCGCTGTGCCTGCCTGCGCCATCCACGCTGCCGCACACGCGCATGCATTTAAATGTAAAGGAGGTGGATAAAAAAAAACCACATTTAACGTAAACTGCTTTTGAACATTAACACACACACACAGACTCACATCAGCGTTGCAGATAGAAACATTTACATTTATCATGCACTCTTGATCTGGGAGGTTTTTTTTTTTTCTTTAAGGCTGAAAACAAAGGTGCGGAGAGGCCTGAGCTCAAGCATCATCCAAGCTAATGATGTACAAAGCAACCTGGATTCCATATTGATCCACTGCTTTCTGAGTGAGATGAAAACACTGGACTGGCAACAAGCAAACCACACAATTTTAGCTGCTGCTCATTTCACAGGTTCGCTGAATTATAATCACAAATGTTAGTGCCATACTGTAAACAGCCTTTTTATTCCCACTTAATTCAAACTAAAGGTTAATTCCGCTTTAAGATGACCATGACATGCAAACACTTAATTCCAGTTGAAAACTAGTATTCAGAAAATGTCTAATCTCACCCCAATTTTGTGCCAATCTCAAGTTTCTATGGCAACCTGTTCTTGAATTAGAGCCAATTATGCGATTTTGACCTTTCTGCTAAATGCCACCTTGACCTTTGACCTTTTGCAATATTGCTAATTTGTGTATATGCGTCAGTGCGTGTAATATTATGATAATATATCCAGTATTGATTAATGTTATAGTTTAATATGTCTATGTTTGATACACACAAATAGTGTTACACAAGTTAATTTTGCGACATGTCACCTTTGACCTCCAGAAATCTGAAAAGCTATTGGTCGTAGGTGATAACACCAAGTATGAGAATTGTAGAAATCTTCATTTCGTATCGTTTGGTACCAATCTGAACGTTTTGTGACCCTTTGTTCTTGAGTTATAACCATAATGTGATTTTTGAACGTTTAGTTAATTTTGACCTTGACCTTTGACCCTTTACTCAAATGGATCATTGCATCTGATGTGCATTAGCAAAACGTATATGACCATGTAATTTCATGATGATATCTCAAGTATTTATTGAGTTATAGCATGATATGTCTCTGTGGACACACACACACACACACACACACACACACACACACACACACACACACACAGTGATTACATTAATCTCTCCCGACCAATGTTGGGTGAGATTAATTAAAGTTAATTCCAAATAAAGTCTCTGGTTTATTCCACTTTAAATTCGAAATAAAATATTTGCTGGGATAAGGACAGGGTTTATTCCTCTTTAATGTTATTCCTGTCATTTTTGGCATCCTTCTTGTCTTATTCCCTCACAATGACGTACATATTCCATGTTACCGGGAGTGTTAAGTTGACAGCTTTTCTGCCATCTTAGGTTCTCTAACATTCTTCAGATGATCAAAATTATTTTTATGTTGATTTGAGCACGCTGCTGATTCATAGTTATTACAAAAATAAATGTAAATATCACATGTAGTATCTGGTCTTCCATGTCGTGAGTTGAAATAAAAAAAATAAAACAGGAAGTGGATGCCACAAGATGCCACGTCCACGTTCTGCCCAATCAGAACCAGCTCTTAAAAGTGGAATTAACTAAAGCAGAATAAATGTCTCCCACAGAAATCATTATTCAACCTTAACATTTCCATGAAAATACGAAGGAAATTACTTTGATTCTGAATAAATAATTCAGAACTAAAAAAAAAAACATCATGAAAATGTAGTCAGTGTAAGTAATTCAATGTTGTTTTAGAGACATGGTTAATAAAAAATGTTATTTATAACTCTGGATCTATAAAATGAGATTGGATTTGAAACTGGACGAATCAACAACTTAAATCAGGTTCATTACAGATGAGGTATTTTTTGCAACAAAGGTTAATGGCTACTTAGAAGTAACCCTTTATATTCTGTATTGTTTGTCAGAGTACTTTATTGCAATTATGATTTTAGGAAAGGTAACTATATATTTTTGGTAGTTTGATTATGTATGTGAAAATGTAAGAACCGAACTACAGAAAAAGTCCGAAAATTAGTCAGACTTTACCAGGGTTTCCTCCAGAAATCTTGATACGTGGTGCCTAGTGGTAGGACTGCTAGGATATTCCACTGACAGCCTGCCATGTTTTATTCATTAATTTATTTTTTAAGTAAATAAAAATCTTACACAAAGTCTTTCATTCCATCTGCCATAACCACCCTGGACACCCTGAAATAGAACATTGCACTCTTCAACATGCACTTATTTTCAGCATGCACTGATCACATGTTTAACTAAATGTTTTAAATTAAATATATTTTGTTCACTTTTATAATTTTCTTAATCTCCTGAGACCCTCAATCCTCTATTGGGGACAAGACTTTCACAGCTTTATTGAAGAAAAAAAATTTTGGGCATTCCATAAAACTAAAAAATGCATCTGAAAAAAAAACTGTTTCCAAAAAAGGCAATTGTTTAATGTATAAAAGTCAAAACTCTCAAGTCTCAAGAGGTTAAAACGTGTTGTGAGCTGTGTCAAAGTGTCACCATTTGGGACAAACAATAAAATAAAATTAAAAAAAGTGTACTACAGTAATGTGTGGATGGGTGAAGCAAACAGTATGCATGTCCTTTCTAATTCTACCTGTTTGTAATTCTGCAGTTCCTGATGGATGATAATAGTCACCTTCCACAATATCACTCCTTTTTCATTACATTTTTCAGTTCATCATATTTATTGGACTTTTGAAAAGAAGTAATGAGACTCATCTGTCTGACATGTAGTACTAGCAAAGTAGCTTGTAATTTCAGCTCAAGTCAACTATACAATGAAACAGGACTGGGTTAGGGTCAGACTGACTCACCAGCAACAGGTCTACTACAGGTGAACTTACAGTCATGTGACAGTATGGGTGTTACGGAGTCCTGTACGGTCCACTTTACAAAGCCATACCCTCGTACATTAGACCCGTAACCCGAGTCGTGGTTAAACACTATCTACCCAGGAACACACTTTTAAAGGCTTTATTTTTGGCTAAAACACACACCATCAATGCTGGCGAGTGACACATGTGGCCGGATATAAAGCTCCTTCAAAATAAACAAATCGGCTGTTGATCAACCACAGATCCATGGTTTCATCCATGAATCTACTTTTATTTTGTCACTTCTCTGTCCGTCTGTCTGTACTTTACATGTGCTCATACTCCGAAAAATCTGCAGATAAACCTACGTTGGAAGCTCTAAAGGGCGTCTTTAGTGTCACTAGTTTTAACGTGTATTTAATTTCTTTAAAATAAATAAAAAAGTGACACTTTCAGCCTGGCAGGGGGGCAGGTAAGGCCTGGTGGACTCCCAGGCTTTTAATGTACTGGGGGAAACCCTGCTTTACAACTCTCCCACTCATAACAAATTTCACACTCTGTATTAGAAGTATTGTATCTATTAAATAAATGATTAAGTAAAAGTATTAGGTCAGTCAAGTGCAAGGTTAGATAATATTCCCTTCCTTCCCAGATAATGAACACTGTAGAAATTATATATATATATATATATATATATATATATATATATATATATATATATATATATATATATATATATATATATGATCTATAAAAACTCTTAAGTAAAGTGCTTCATTTACTGTTATTTATGGCCGTCATAGAAGATATTATTGCATTTTGTAAAAAAAAAAAAGGCTTAAGTAATATTTCTCTTTCAGCTGCTGTGACAAGGTCTACGATTCAGAAGAGAAGCTGGAGATCATATTTTAACTGATGATGATGATACTATGTCTTTTCACCTTGCACCGAAACAAATTAATTTACAGAAAAGTTCCAAAGTAAGACAAGAAGCAAGGACATGTTTAACAATACCGCCACAGAACATAGTATTCAGTCTGTTTAATGTACCTTAAATGGTGTAGTACATAATATAGTGAAGTAGCATGGGGTCAATGAAGTTATTTTCACCACTTTTGCTATTGAAAATGTAGGCAAATGAAGTTCTACCCACAAGTCTTTTTCAGATTACATTTAGTTGTGTTTATTCACATTATACTATTTGATTTACAGGAAGTAGCCACAGGCAATGGTAATTAATACTTGTGTTAGTCCATGGAATTTGATGTTATTAGTTGCTTTTCCATTGGACATATGCGTCACACTTTACCAAAATTTAGTAAATGTTGAAAAAACAGAAGTGTGTAATGTTGTTTTTTACATTACATTTATTTATCACAAAATAACACAAGAAATCAATCCATGAACATAGTGATGGACATAATGAATATCATATTGTTTCACAGATATATCCATTATTATCATTACTACATAGAATGATGTGTCCTGCACTGCATCATGCTGTTCTGTGTCCACACACACCACACCATGTTTATTTTAAAACTCATCTGTTGTAACGTCCTTCAACATCTGTTTTTTTTTTTTTTTCACCTGAATGTAATTGGGGAAAAAAGGTCTTTCCATTGCAGTCCTGTGTAACATACCATTTATGCTATGCTCAAAAACCACCTTGTCAGTGCAAAAACATTTAATCGAAAAACAAGAGTTTTGTCCAAATTGTCATGTTTCCATTTTTATGTACAAGATATATGTGCCCAATTTGAGGGTCAATGGAAAAGTGACAAGCAACCAAATGAAATGCATGATTTAAAATTAATACAATTATTTTCTGTCTCTAAATTGGACCAATTGTTCAAAACATTTAAGATAATGTAGATACACAAATCACAAAATAGGGTTAGGCTTCAAAGTTAGTGAAAAGAGATAGTTATTTGTGTTTTTGAACTCTTTGTGATCAGAATATGGCAAATAAACAGACAAGCCACGTAGAGGTAGAACATTAAAACTAATTTCACTAGATTTGTAAATACCTCCAGAAATAATAATAAAAAATAGTGAAGCTTTACCAAGTTTAAGTCACAAAAAAACAAACAAACTAGTCAAATATGCTGGTTGGTTGTAGTTTCCAGGAAAAAGTTTAAGGTCAAAATGTGAAAATGTGAGAAGCAGTAGAAGAGAGTTTTACTCTAAAGGAATATTTGTGTAACATTTACTAGATGGACTTTAAAACACTGTCTGTGTGTTACAATATATGTCTAATGAATGATTTATAATTATTGTTTTATTTTTTATAAATGTGTATAAATCAATGTATAATTGTTCATATCATATACATTGATAACTAGCCTAGCCACGCTAGCTCCTCCTAGCATCAGTAAATCTAATGTTCTATCGTAGTAGTCTAGTTTCGCTTAATTGAATTTTCGTCTAAATTTCCCTGAAACTGGTCGACCAATCACAGTGAAGTATAGAGTCAGAGGGCGGGCCTAACAAAGTGACACTGTGATGATTCAGAGAGAAACAAATGCAAACAACCATAGAAGAAGAACAACAACAGGTGTAGATTTCCTTTTATCACAGATGAGTGAAGAATGTGAGAAAACGTCAACAATCTTTAAATTCTTTTTACAGAAGCGACAACAGTCGTTCAGCTCCATAATCCACCATTTTGTTTAGTCATTCCTAACTTTCTCCAGACTCCTCCGTCAACTTTCAGGCGCTCTAACTACGTCATCCTAAAGATTACACTGATTGGTTGTAGTACCGTCCTATTGCATACAGAGGATTTGAAAGACAACCTTTTAGCCCCGCCTCCTCTGACTATGAAGCACCACTAGACCCATACATGGAATGAATAGAGATAGCACTGCTAGGCTAATTGGTAACATCAGTTATCCAACATTTTTTCATTTATTTTTTAACATTGAATCTTTGTGACACGTAATAAAATGGTCTTGCAATATTAAAATGCTGAAATATTAATGTTAGGAGGTAAGTTAATTTTTTTTATTGTCAGCCAAACATCACATGGTTTCACGTCACAAAAGTTAACTTACACCACCTTAAGAAAAGTATATGGTATGTGACATAAAAGTAAATAATAATTATTTGTTTACATTTCCAGTCCATCCCAAACATAGCCCCAGTCTTTTTTTAGTCATGAGGAAAACGTATTAAAGCTTTAAGGCTCGATATTTGAATGAGAGCTCTTAAATGAGCTGTGGCAGTTGGACCGAACACTTGGGCTTTTTTAGTTGGTGGCATCAAGTTGCCATGACGCCAGACTGTTTGTCCTGCCCTCTGACCTCGTTTCAGGACATGCTGTGCTCAGTCAGACTGCATCTCCAGCAGCGGCTTGAGTTCAAAGGGCCGGGCGGGGGGGGGGGTTTATATCTCCTCTTGGTAATATTAGATAAGATGCACCACAGGCAATACTCACTTTCCCTCCTAAGTGCTTGCAGATAGGAACATGTAGACCCATATATACATACACGTGGGAATGAATGAGTGCGCACTATAACACAAAGAAGCACATCTCCATCTCTGTTGTCTTTCATTGTGTTGCTGAGCCATAATTATTGCATTTGTTTGGTGCACTGCTGTTTAATTCATGATGCCAGATTGTCTTTTTCAATGTTATTAATGTATTATTCATCACTATTGTCTTTAACTTTCTTCGCTGTACATGTAGTTTTCTCCAATTCATTCTTTGTGAATGGTACAGTATTCATTCTCACAATCATCTCCCACTTTGTTAATCCGTTTCATACTCAACGCACGATGTTTGATGCTACCTCCGCCATAAATGCTAACGTTTCTATCCATTCCTTTGTACCACTGAGCACTTCATCTCTAATTAGACACTAGTCCATTATGAATTCATTATTTTTTAGTAGTTTTTCATAAGCGAGTCCAGAGCGTTTTTTTTTTGTTTGTTTTTTTCTGAAAATGGCACTACTAGTCTGTTGGGCCTGGATAAAAGCCCAGACGGGATTGTGTCTGGGTGGCTGACTTTATTTATTTTTTCTTATTCAAACTTCATGGCTCAGTGTGTTTATTGATGTTCCTTTTCCTTATCCTGTGGTATGCTAATAACCGGCATGATGCTCTGCTGATTTCAGGAATGCCACAGTCGACCATAGAACTCCCCTGGAGAGAAGAGCAGCATGGGACGAACCTCAGCCTAGATCCTGGTTGTGAGGTAAACTCTTTGGCAACATCTTTTTCCTTCCTGCTCATGCCAACAAAGGCTGTCTGAATCAGTCTAAAATGAAAGAGAGAGAACTCAGCTCAACCGAAAGAAGAAGACTCACAAGAAAGATCACAGCAATGTTTAGCCCAGTATATGCAGACACACTCATCTTTCTTCTTTGACAGCCTCTTTCTGTCCTTTTATTCACACATACTAGATAACACAAGGTTGCTCTTACTTAACTGTGTGTTGTATGGAAACACAATTGCTATATCTCTGATGCTATAAACAGACTACTTGTCCTAAATGTCAACGAACACACAATTGGACTTCACCAGGAATTGTGTACAGCGTAACGTTAACCAGGACGGCCCGAACACTACACACATGCACAATAGCCTTCATTAAGTCTCGCAAACGGTCGGCCCAGATGTCAGCCAATGAGTGTCACACAGATGCTCCAAATGCTCGTGATTTATGTCACTATTCACTTGGGGTGTAAATAGTGAAAACTCACAAAACCATCTGATTCAAATCTCCATTCACAGATTACGATCTAATTCACGGCGATTCATAAAAATTTGTAAATGATTCGAATCAAACCGATTTTATTTTTAACCGCAAGGACTTGTTTTACTTCGTTACTGAGAAGAAAAAGAAACACAAATATGATTTCAAAACTGTATCCTTTTGTTTATGTAGTGTCACAGAGACAATAGAGCAGGAACTACTGAACATACATTCACACAATATAAACTGAAGTCTTCACGATATACTGTAGATAAGTGATATTAGTGATAATATACCTGTAGATAAGTGATATTAATGACAATATACCTGTAGATAAGTGATATTAATGACAATATACCTGTAGATAAGTGATATTAATGACAATATACCTGTAGATAAGTGATATTAGTGACAATATACCTGTAGATAAGTGATATTAGTGATAATATACATGTAGATAAGTGATATTAATGACAATATACCTGTAGATAAGTGATATTAGTGACAATATACCTGTAGATAAGTGATATTAATGAAAATATACCTGTAGATAAGTGATATTAGTGATAATATACATGTAGATAAGTGATATTAGTGATAATATACCTGTAGATAAGTGATATTAGTGATAATATACCTGTAGATAAGTGACATTAATGATAATATACCTGTAGATAAGTGATATTAATGAAAATATACCTGTAGATAAGTGATATTAATGATAATATACCTGTAGATAAGTGATATTAATGATAATATACCTGTAGATAAGTGATATTAATGATAATATACCTGTAGATAAGTGATATTAATGATAATATACCTGTAGATAAGTGATATTAATGATAATATACCTGTAGATAAGTGATATTAGTGATAATATACCTGTAGATAAGTGATATTAATGAAAATATACCTGTAGATAAGTGATATTAGTGATAATATACATGTAGATAAGTGATATTAGTGATAATATACCTGTAGATAAGTGATATTAGTGATAATATACCTGTAGATAAGTGACATTAATGATAATATACCTGTAGATAAGTGATATTAATGAAAATATACCTGTAGATAAGTGATATTAATGATAATATACCTGTAGATAAGTGATATTAATGATAATATACCTGTAGATAAGTGATATTAATGATAATATACCTGTAGATAAGTGATATTAATGATAATATACCTGTAGATAAGTGATATTAGTGATAATATACCTGTAGATAAGTGACATTAATGATAATATACCTGTAGATAAGTGATATTAGTGATAATATACATGTAGATAAGTGATATTAGTGATAATATACCTGTAGATAAGTGATATTAATGAAAATATACCTGTAGATAAGTGATATTAGTGATAATATACATGTAGATAAGTGATATTAGTGATAATATACCTGTAGATAAGTGACATTAATGATAATATACCTGTAGATAAGTGATATTAATGAAAATATACCTGTAGATAAGTGATATTAATGAAAATATACCTGTAGATAAGTGATATTAATGATAATATACCTGTAGATAAGTGATATTAATGATAATATACCTGTAGATAAGTGATATTAATGATAATATACCTGTAGATAAGTGATATTAATGATAATATACCTGTAGATAAGTGATATTAATGATAATATACCTGTAGATAAGTGATATTAATGATAATATACCTGTAGATAAGTGATATTAATGATAATATACCTGTAGATAAGTGATATTAATGATAATATACCTGTAGATAAGTGATATTAATGATAATATACCTGTAGATAAGTGATATTAATGATAATATACCTGTAGATAAGTGATATTAATGATAATATACCTGTAGATAAGTGATATTAATGATAATATACCTGTAGATAAGTGATATTAATGATAAATATACCTGTAGATAACTGATATTAATGATAAATATACCTGTAGATAACTGATATTAATGATAAATATACCTGTAGATAACTGATATTAATGATAATATACCTGTAGATAACTGATATTAATGATAATATACCTGTAGATAAGTGATATTAATGATAATATACCTGTAGATAAGTGATATTAATGATAATATACCTGTAGATAAGTGATATTAATGATAATATACCTGTAGATAAGTGATATTAATGATAATATACCTGTAGATAAGTGATATTAATGATAATATACCTGTAGATAAGTGATATTATGTTCCCTTAAGTGTGAACACGTACGGTGTGTGTCCGTGTGTGTTAAGTCACGTCCTGTGTTTTGGAAACTTGTGAGTGGATATAAAGCTCCCTTCAAAATAAAATGATTCAGCTGTGTGGATCAACCACAGATCCATGGTTTCATCCATGAATATGCTTTTATTTTGTCACTTCTGTGTCCGCTACCTGCCTGCATTAACTTTCACTGTACCTCTGCCCGCACCTCCAAAAGCACGAGTTAGAAGCTAGTTTTAACGTGTATACATTTCTTTAAAATAACTTGAAAGGAAGTGTAGCGGCCCTAATCACAGCGTAACATTTTAAGGTGACAGCGTAACATAATATTACACTGAAATGCAGCGGCGAGAACCCTGGACCATCATGTATGTTATTCAACATAATTGCGTATTGGACCTTGTATATCTGCTTGCCTTATTATTTTGTCTCTCTTTTCCTCTCAGACAAAGCTCAGCTAAGAAGAAAAACAAAAAAAGGAGCATATTAACAAAAAAAAAAGGTTCCCTCATATCATTTGTCCCCTGCAGAGTCAAATAATAAATAAGCAGTGCATAATACAACACAATAATGACATTTTAGAACCCTATTAGAGTGTCGGCTGTTGCTATACTTTTAAATATACACACTTACATGCAGGAAACACACTTTTCATGATTTGTTTGCTCCTCCTACAAACACACACACACACACACACACACAGCAGCACATACATACAACACACACACACACAGCAGCACATACATACAACACACACACACACACACACACACAGCAGCACATACATACAACACACACACACACAGCAGCACATACATACAACACACACACACACACACACACACACAGCAGCACATACATACAACACACACACACACAGGAGCACATACATACACAACATGAACACACACACACACACACTAACTGGCCCACACAACCCAATAGCCATTGACAACAGTGCCCTAGCAACCATTGGGCATCATGCCAAGCCACTGAGGTTGCCTGGTAGTGTGTTCCCATGGTAACACTTTCTGCCTTTGTAAATAAGGTACAAGGAGAGTGAAAAGGGGGGTTTGGGAGAAATTGCACTTCAGAATCTCATTCTATCTTGAGAGAGATAATAATTTATGGTTTTGTGAGTAGCAGATACTAACCCTGGCCCTGCACCAAATTGTCATTGGACTGAAGAGATGCATTAGCGTCGATGGGGGATCTGAGGTCTGAGCCCTCTCTCTACATTCAGATCTCGTTTTCAAGGGGACAACAGAGGAGTGTGTCATTTTAGTCTATCATACTATTTCTGTCTTATAAGTATCATTAGGAAATTAAAGAGCACCGCTCGCTGTATGACTGAGTGCCTCTCACTGCTATTTACATTTTTTATTTAAGAATATTCATTTTTTCATGATTACTTTTCCAATTCTGGATGTCTTTTGTAGTAGACATGTATTGATTAGATGTCCATACTGTAACCACTGTGTGCCCATCTGTAAAATGAAGTGGCCGTTGTTGGCCCTGACTTTGGGAACTGCTCTCTGAGGCCCGCATTCCAGTTGAGCTGGCTCTGGCCAAGGCAATTCATAGCTGCGGTTAACAGTTTATTTCCTGTTACTGGGCAGATTTCACTCCACTGTGCCCCTACATTGTTTGGGTGGTGCCGTAGTCTGTGTGCGTCACTTCTCAAAGAAAAGGCGACTGGTTGAGAAGTCACCTTAAACCATTGTTTAATCTGTAACAATAGAACCTGAACACAGACACACAATGTGCAGATGGAAGATAGGCCGGGACAATTCTCACATGAATTATATTCTATAGATATTGTTTTCCTGTATTTCACAGTGGAAAATTTCAGATTTCAAATTCATACAGTAAATTAAATATAATATTTCTTAAATGGCTTACTATATGAATTACACAGTTTCATCTGAATTTGTTATTTATTCTTTGTAACATGTTTATTGTAATGTTTTATAGATTAACTAATCTGTGTGTGCATAGAATGGATTAAATTAAATTAATTAAATAGATTTAATTTGAATAAATCCACCAACTTCTTTTGACTTTTATACAGTGAATTTTCCAGTCTGTCAATTATTTTAAATAGAATAACTGAGTAACGGTGTATCAATAGCTTGCTGTTCGAATAAGTAATAATAAGTATAATTTTTGGCTCACACAATGACTAATGCATGTTTTTAGTTCTACAAAATTATTTGAACAGTATTTTGGTACAGCACATCTTCTCTTTCTGATCTTTTCTCAGCCATTGTCACTTACAGTACAGTATGCTTTAGTAGGAAAACATTCGTAGGACTGTCCTTCATTTATGAGAATCAATAGAGTTCAGAAGTATTTAGGTTGAAATATTTTCACAATCAAAGCATTTACTTAATCTGCTTGGATCACTAAGTTCACTATAATTTTCGTCTTTATTAACAGGTTGGTATTTTCTGGCAAGAGATGACATTGTTTAAACACGATTAACTTGTTTTCATGTACTCAAGAGGGCCCATGGTAATCCACCCAAAGCTTTACCTGACCTCACACAAGCCAAATTTTCGGGTTTATTTGCCACTCTGGCCTCCAGTGCAGGGGCTTCCCACCAGAATCACATTGGCACACAAACACACCCAGGCAAATTGGCACAGAGCTGGCATTGGCACAACCATGCCGCATTCATGCGTGAATCCGGACTGCGAATGAGACGGTGAGAGAGGTTTAAAGGGGAGGAGTGGAATCAAGGGGATGAAGGGGGGGAGACTTAGTTTGTATGAACAGAGAGATTGTGTGAGGAAAAAAGGGGGAAAAAAGTTGTAAAAGATTTTGAGGACAGAAATGTTCAGCGATGAAGGACAAATAAGAGGCGCTTAGAGAGGCGGGATGACAGCCAAAGAAAGAAAATGAAGGTTAGGCGGAGGGTGGGCTTTTAGCATGGTAGAGGGCAGTAGAAGAGAAGCAAGGCAAATAGGTTTGCATTTGGAACCTGTCCAAAAAAAAACCCCTCTCTCCATTATAGCATATGGCGCTGCTGTATCTTAAATAAACACTTACTTAGATCGTCTTTCATTTCAAACGATGAAATCTTGAGTCATCAGATGAGCTACAAGTTGAAACTACCACTTGCTATTATTCTTTTAATGGAAAGTGAGCACACAGGCATTTTTCTCTGCATTTATAGTCCTGGCAGGTACAGAGAGTCAGTTACCTAGAGGGGAATTATGTGAGTCTCAGCATTTGAATGTTACTTTGTTGAGGAGGCCCCAGTTGTTGAAGTCTTTAAGGTTGTATTTTTGGTGCATTGACCAAACTGAATAGGAAGCCCTAGCAAACTCATCTGTGCAGCAGCTATCAAGTAATCAATGAGTCCTTGAGGCACACAGGAGGAGTGTCAAAACACAACCATTGACTGCTAACAACAGCCAATTTGCTGCTTTTGCCGGAGATCACCTCAGCTACATGTCGAATGTGTGGGTGCGCCCCATCATTTATGGAGTATAATGAGCCAGATTGACTGGATAGTGCTATTACTCCAAATTGTCATCCAATTACTTACCCATTAGATTCCATTTGCCATACTGAAAACTATGCTACAATGCACCAACTTCAGCACTGGCTGATAAATAAACAGTGCAAATTTTCTTTTTCTGTTTGACTGTGACTAGATTTATGACACATTTGCAGAGATTATCAATCAATCAGTTTATTACAAAATCATTACAAACAGTTAATACATAAGCCATGTTTCCACTATGCAGTAGGGTATGTTACGGCAGGGTGGTTCTGCTCAATGTGGTGCTCTATGCCAACACCCCTCTTTACTTTTAGTGTAATTCTAAATGATCATGTGTAAACATTGTGTCCTACATGTGATGGAGTACGTACTGAGTGTCCATGAATAATCACTGTCAATGTTAACTTTAATGATTTATTTTCTCTATTTTCCACACTATAAGGCACACTGTCAATGAATGATTTATTTTTTAAATGTTTTCATATATGTGACCCGCCACCACGAAACCAGGCATAAGTGGCGCTGAGCCGTTCAGTGCTACAGCCAAATTTAGGCTGGAAGGTGATTTGTTATTAGTGTTTACACCTTATCAAAAAACGGTACCTTAACACCTCTATGTTCACTTCCTGTGGTCATTACATTGAAATCCAATCAATAAAGGTGTTTATTGAGTCAATTATTTAAGCGGTGACAAAAGTTCAGGTATTGCTGAGCAAAGACAAAGACGACTTCCACCTCTTTTCGCCGAACAAAACGATCTCCGTTCCGTGGGTAAACACCCAAGTGTTTGGTACGAGGTAAAAGCTTATATTGAATGTTCTGTCCAATGGTGTAAGCCAAATGATTATAATACGTCACACTTCTGTCCTATTATTATAATATATAAAACTTCTGTGACATGTCCATCAGAGTGTCCTTTAACATCTGTCAACAATTTGTGTCAATCGGATACAAATTATTATGCGTTGCTAAGGACTTCCTACCCCAAAACAGTCCAAAACTTTAACGGACAATATCTAAAAATATGCAAATTGTAAAATATGTCCAAATGTGGATATTAAAATGACCATAACTTTGGTTCTACTTGTGATAGAAACATCATTTTTTCACCATCTTAAACCTTAGTTTCCACTCTACCAAGATACACACATAACTCTGTTTGGATTTACACACACTTATGCCTGGTTTACTGGTGGGGGGTCACATATATGGAGCATTATGTGAAGCTAAACAGTCACAATATCTCAACCTTTTTGAGTTGTAACACATAACAAAACACACTGTTATGCTGATGAATCAAACTTTAAGAGTCCAAATTCTGAGGTAAAAAAGTAAAAGTTATGTGATAGAAAGTAAAAATTATGCAATAAAAAGTCAGTTATGTGACAAAAAGACAAAATTATGCAATAAGTCTAAATTATTTGATAAAAAGGCCCAATTATGCGATACAAAGTCTAAATTTCAAGTCACTAAGCACAACTCTATTTAATCCATATATAAGACGCACTGTAAGAAAATGTAAGTGTTTTAAGTGCACCTTATAGTCCAGAAAATACAGTAGCTTAATATTCTAATTCTGTGCCCATCTGGTGCCTTAGGCGACCGCCTAGTGTGACGATGACTAATGCCGGCTCTGCGGTACGGGTCAGGTCTGGTCGGGTACGATACAGGTCTCTTCTGGACAGCTTGAGTTTCCATTGTGAAGGGAGATGTTCAGAAGGAGGCGTGCTGTTTTGTGGAGGTGTCATCACGTCATCTTATGTTTAGATGTGATGTTGTATGAGTCGCACCGCCAGCTGGAAATATAAACAAACAGCAGCAGTAGAGGAATAACAGTCATTTCTGCTCAGCTGTGTGTTGGAAAAAAAATGGACTGATGACGCAGTTTTGTTTTTGGGTGAATAAGGATGTTGGTTAAAGGCTATGACATTAACATACGTCGGAGTTTCACCTGCCGCTGGATCCTTCATCTCCTAACTCTGTAAACATTATATTTGACCACAATTAACATTCCTTTGTCTCAGAACATAAACGCTATGGCCTGCTCATTCTCTATTCTAGTTTATATTTTAGATCATATTTATATTAATATAGTATAATATATTATAATAATATAGTCTGGGCTTCTTTGCTGAGGCTGCTGCCCCCCAACCCGGACCTGGATGAAGTGGGAATATGAATATAATTTATATTGAAACTTTATTGAAATGTTGAATGTGAAATGTTAATGGTACTTGTTGTACCTTACCTTTCTCCTTTTTTTTTTAGCAGTAGTGTATTTTTAGTGCATTTTAGTGAATTTTTTTTACTACATATTACTCTATTTTTAGTGCATTTTAGTGATTTTTTAACTAAATTTTTCTCTATTTTTAGTGCATTTTAGTGATTTTTTAACTAAATTTTTCTCTATTTTTAGTGCATTTTAGTGATTTTTTAACTACATTTTTCTCTATTTTTAGTGCATTTTAGTGATTTTTTAACTACATTTTTCTCTATTTTTACTGCATTTTAGCGATTTTTTTAAAACAACATATTACTCTATTTTTGTTACATATTAAAAGAATTTTTAGTTCAATAAATGTTTCCTTTAAAAGAAAAAAAAAGGAGATTTTCATTTGACAGTATCAGCTCCAAATATTGTCTTAGAAATATTGGTGGCCTGTGTAGGTCATCGGCTAAGGTTGATGTAAAATAAATAAATAAACTGTATCTGCCCCCCCCCCCCCCCCCCCCCCCCCCAAAAAAAATCCCTATCAGTCAATCACCTTCTCTTTTTTTCCATTGTTTTATTTGTTGTATTTCCACTCAGGGTTTATTTGTGAATTAAAATGAAAACGGTGGGAGCTTTGTGACACTGTTTGTTCATGTTAATGTGAAGAAACTGAAGACAGTGAAGTATTTGTCATGACTGCTGTTATTCCTGCTGTTGCATCCAATGATGAGCCATTACCACAAATCAGTTTGGACTTTTCTAGGACCTTCATTTGTTGTCACAGTGTGGGAGGTCAGAGGTCGTACATCACAACTCTATAACATGTCCCCATAGCGCAGCCTTATGGTGTTAGTTTGTGTCCCTGTTGACACTGACAGGTTTGGTGAAAAGCTGTATTCAGACATGAGGGAATAATCTGTGAATGTGATGTTAAACATAACTCTGCTTGTGCAAATAGGTCAAAGTAGCATTCTGAATGAAAAAAGATAGTACTTTTCTTTCATCTACACTCCTGAATATGTTTTATTTCTTCTAAGAAGTTACATAAAAGTAAATTTAACATCATCTTTCTGCAATCTGACTACCGTTTGAGCTGAGCTAAAGCAGCTATAGATGTGACAGCGTGACAACTATCAGTGCTAATAACTATGTGTTAACCACATACTTTACTAAGATGCACTGAACCCTGAACTTTTGAAAAGGATTGTGATGATGTGAGATTTTCACTAATGTCCAGTGTTCCTTTAAGATTACATTGGAATTATCAGAATGACTCCTTTATAAGTAGAAGATGTTTTAATCAGTTTCTAATTAATAATTATTGCCAATTCTTCATATAATATGATTATCTGAATTTTTTTTACATCATTTACTCATTTCCAAATGAAACCAATCGAAAATGAAAATAAAACTCAAACTGACTCCAAATCATTTCAGTGGTAAAAAAATAAAATAAGAAAAACTATTTACAAAGGCATAAATTATCATAATGACATGATTATTTCATGAATCAGTTAAAATATGATGGCAACTACATTCATAATTTATTAGTTAACGGTTTAAGTCGTGTTTTAAGCAAAATACCAAGTAGTGTTGTAGAAGCTCAGAATGACAATAGCATATGTTTAGAAGTGATGAACTCAGTCTTTGAGGATGTGGAAGATTCCACCAGCTTCACTTGCAGAAGTAGGTCAGGCACACGCCTACAGTGAGCAACTGCAGGTTAAGTGCTTGTCTTTGTATTCAGAGACAGTGAAGGTCTGCCTTGCAGTCTAGTGGGAGGGGGGGGAGGGGGGGGGGGGGGGGGAGGGGGGTCTCTGTTCTTTGTCTACCCACAAGAGGGAGACAAGTCCACAAAAACGCACCTGATTAGCCCTTCTCAGCTTCCTACGGCCGTTAAGATTAATGAAGACAGATTGGGAGAAGATTGAATATTTATTGTAGTCAGAGTCCAGTGGTTAAAACAACTGGAAGACGTGGTTTTTAGAAAAGAGGGCAGAGCTGTTGTGTTCGGTTGACTCATTGTTTTATGACTGACAGACAGGAGAGGGACAGACGCACAAACTGAGAGAAAAGATAAGAAGAGGCTCCGTCAGTGACCCTGCTCCGGTGCTCTGCAGTGTGAGGTAGTTGGTTGTATGGTTTCGCATAATAAACAGCCTGGAGATAACTGTACAACCTTCTAGCTTTCCCTGCGGTGTCACCCAAACTTCACAGAAATGTCATCAGCCCCTTCTGGATGTGGTGAGTATGAAGACGAACAGTTTTCAAAGTGACCGACTTACAGAAGGAAAGTACATTAAGAATGGTGGTGCTCTGAGTTCACTTTATATCCACAGTGAATCAGTGAATTCTTTTTTTTTTCTTATTATTATTATTATAACATGTTCTTCTACTGGTGCATTTTTTTTCCATCACAGATCACTTCTATTATCAAATTACACAAGTCTTTCTTTTCCTCTAATCTAATTCAATTTCAGGCTGACTTGAAAACATGGCGAAAAAAGTGTTTCTGCACCGACTTTAAATCTAGTACATCTGAAATACTAATCAGGTTTTTCTGTTGAGGTCCGGCTAATCCAGACATCAATAATACCCACCTTGCTCTGCAGTGCTTTGATTTGTTGTTTGATTCAGTCCAATGGCGTATGGAGGCACAACTCTCAATATAGCCGTTTGTTTTCGGGGCTTTCTTTGTACAATGCAGACTTGTTTTTTTTTTAGACAACGGAAAAGTGAAATCATCTTTTGTGGACACAGGTTATAGACACAGATTTAGGAACTGGTCCATCCCCACCGATCTGAGCAGAAACTAGGACATGTATTATTGTGAAACTTGCATCCCTGGTTAAATTACATAATGCCAGGATGAGGTTTTGTAATTATGTAAAAAGCTACATTAAACAAAAAGGTGAATGCATTCATCTCACAGTTGACTCTGATCGTGTTTCCGTCTGTAGCGTTGGCAGATATTGACCCAGACTTTTGTACCAGTAAGTCTTGAAGCGCAAGCTTTATTGAACTTGCTCACCATCTCCGCCTCCTAAGCCTCGTTCCCTTCCTTCCCCGCCCCTCCAACCCTTCCTCACCCTCCTTCCCTCCTCACCACCGCCACCACTACCCCCCACCCCCATCCCCCTCTGTCCCCCAGTGTGTCTGGCTAGTGGCTCAGACACTCGGTATCCGCATTGCGTTGCAGTGCTCTAGTGAGGAGGGGAAAAAAAAGAGCATATATCAGCAATCTCTGCCGAGCACTGCTCTTTTCTGTATGCACACAAAGAAACGACTCCCCTTGTACGTTCCAACTCGAGGGGAAATACAAGCAGTACATAGGGCTGGTTACCACTCGCTGGTTTGTAAAAAGGTGGCCCATTTAAATCCTGACATTTAAAACTAAACTGATTTCCTATTAAAAGCTGCATTTTTATTGTGTTATATCTACCCTTAACTGCACTTGAATCCACTTTTACATGAGTAAAGTCTACATGTGCAATTAAACACACTACATTTTAATACAAAGTGTCATTTTTTTACTTATTTTTTTCTCTTAGAGGTACAAAGTTCAGCTTGGTGGCTCATCATTCAATAGCAGATACTTCATATTTGGACAACAAAGCCCAGTAGATTGATGTGTGATGAAGTGTGATGATTGCAGGCTGTGTTAATGACATATAGAGGTGTAGCAGTAGTGTTGTGGTCAGTGTGTCTGGGAGGTTAATCACCTTTGGGCTCGCTGTGGCTTTGATCCTCATGCTGTTTAAAATCCACAGCCTCCGTCTGTGACCCCCCCCCCCACCCCCCCTCCCTTCCTCTTGGTCTATCACACACACACACACACACACACACACATATATACACTAGTCTCCGCCAGATGCTTGTGTGTGCACGAGGACACGCGCACACAAACACGCACACACATGCGCCGCCCTCCGAACACATCGACCCTCTCCTCCAGATGCACGAGCGTAGCAGCGCAAGTTCAAACACATGCAAACAAACAGAGTAATACACACCCACACAGAGACACAGCGTCGTGTGAACGTAGACTCTGCAAGATGAGCGAGACGGGACGTCACGCCTGGAAAAAATGTGAGGGGTTAAGAGTGGGAGAGAGAGCGAGAGAGTGAGTGAGTAGGAGTGGGGGAGAAAAGCGAGCGAGAGAGAGAGGGAGAGATGAGGAGGAAAGGATGAAAATGAGGGGAAGGGCTGAGACGGAGCAGGGGGAGGCGGGGACAGAGTGATAGTGTTCAGGCAAGAGAAGAAGAAAGAGCAATAGCTGGAGATACTGCATGCTTGCATAAGTGTCTATGAGTGTGTGTTTGTGTGTGTGTGTGTGTGTGTGTGTGTGTTTGTGTAATGTATGTAGGTGACACAGATTTATGAAAGGAGGGGGTCAGAGATGGAGGCGCTGTTGGTGGCTGTTGGGGGTTGGGGGAAGTGGGGGCGTTGGTACAGCACCAGATAATGGAATCAATGCAATTGTCTGTGTGTCTTTTAGTGTGTGTGTGTGTGTGTGTGTGTGTGTGTGTGTGTGTGTGTGTGATTGGATCCTACCTGCCTCATAGACAGTGTCTGCTCGGACTGTAATCGCCTGGAGAATTAGTGATGTGAGTTGGCAGAGGGAAACAAGAGCCAGGGACAGCGCCTGAGAGAGGGGTAGAAGAAGAGGAGAGACAAAAAGAGGAGCACGAGAGAGAGAGATGGAGGGGTAGCGAGAGGGGGATAGTGCGAGCAGCTTGTGTGTTCGCCACAGCCGCGTACAGCGCTCACAGAAAGGAAGACTGAAGATGTTGAGGATAGGTTTGATCAAGCCTTATTTTCTGTTCCTCTGGATTAATTGTGGCTTCTTTTTTTTCTCTCTCAGGGGAAATCGGATCAATAACTCATTGTAAGAGTGCGTTGCGTTTCCCTCTTTTACGTACATGCACTTGTTGTGTGCATGTGTACATGAGTACAAATGTGTGTGTGTGTGTGTGTGTGTGTGTGTGTCCATGTACAGTCTACACCAGCAAAAGGCAAATGGTGAGTTCAGAATTACTTAAGCGGGCCGGCTAACAAATCGAGACAACAAAATCGTCCGTCCATCCACCATCATCCGTCATTCGTGTCCACCCTCATGTTTTTTTCATTTTATTATTTTATCCATTTTTTGGCATTTTTTTCAACATGACAATATTTCACCGCATTCACACCCCACTCTTGAGTTTTCATTCTCTGGTCTTTGTCTCTGGTGTTTTTTGAGGAGCTGGAAAAACTGGGACAGAGGAAAACATCTCAAAGCACAGAGACAAAGAGGAAACACAGAGGCAGTGTCATTTCTCACACAGGCAGAAAAAAGGCTTCATGTTCTGCACGCCTTTTGTGAAGTTGCATGTTCGTCTGCATGTGCGTGCACCTGGACCCACACAGATTTCGCAAGTTCGAGACATGTTCTGGATTGCCGACGAGCCAATAAAGCCGCTGTGTGCACAGACTCAGATTCGTGCAAATGTAGTTTTTGAACTAGTGGCTTTAGAGTCTTCATGTCTTCATGTGGCATCTGCAGTGTCAGGCTTGTGTGACATTTAGTTTGTCTGGGGAAGGAGTAAATCAGTTACTCCCTCTAGGCTGAGCATCTTTGTCATGGGGGACTGATTGCATAATCCTGTGAGATCACAAGGCCTGTAGGAAATATAAGACGACAGTGTCGTCTGCAGTTTCAGGCACAGCTGTCTGTGGACGTTTCTCTGCATGTGCACGAGCGACATGCATGTTTGTCGATGAACTCTGTGACCGCTCCTCAGCTCGGCGCTTGTACACGTAGCGCGAGCAAGCGCGTGTGAACAAATCGCAATTTATACGTCAAATTTTTTTTTTCGTCTGCGTGTCTTTGTCTCTCTGTCTGCCAGCAGGGGGCATTTTCTGTGAACATCGTACTGCATAGACCTGCATTAAAGAACAGGCGACGCCAATGTTCGGAGAGGAGACAGTGAAAGGGCCCTAAAAAAATGAAATACGGATAAGCGGTGCCAACGGAAAAGACATAAACTCAATATGTCAATGTCTTACATGGTTCTGCTTGTCTTTTCTTCACAGGATGTGATCCGGTCCAGTTGCTACTGCAGACGCATCAAGACTAAATGTGTCACATCAGACTGCGTCGACATCGACAGCAATCAATGGTAACCTAATTTAAAGTAAGAAATAAACTGTGTTTAATTGTGCAGCTTCTTATGATATGGTATAAGCTGCCCTTTCTCTGTCAGGAGTCTATATATATATATATATATATATATATATATATATATATATATGTTAATAAAATATTAAACATGGCTGAAATCTGAACATGAATAACATAAATACTGACTTGAACATCAGTCAAATGTTCGCCTCTATGCGTCGACCTTTTTTTCCTGCGCGGACGAGGCTGTCGGACCACCTTCTGTCAGCGTGTGTCTTTGTCCCTGAGACCCTTAACCTGTGATGATATGAAAGGTCACAGGTGAGGTCCTTGGGAACAGAGTCGCACGCAGCCGCATCCGGACACCGACAGGAAACGTCTTCCAATGCCGCAGCGTCTCGTAATGACAGAGGACCAACTCATCTGCGGAGAATTCACCCCAACTTTCCAGACGGCTCAGCGTGTCCAGACAGAGACTGCGGTTCTCTGAAGGGGGCAGTGCCTTTTGGCCGGCTTTGTGACTGCAACACGGTTCATTAAAAAGGCAGCCGAGGGTCGTGACCCCGATAAACAATTCACGCGGGACTTTTAAACGTGTTCACAGACACTAAAAATTGCAACGTTTTAACACATTTAATCAAGAGGTTGGAAGCACTTTGATGGTTAAATGTTTAATAAGACGTGAGCCTGTTAAATCATACAGGATGTGAGGCAAATAATGAATTAAACACGAGCATTTTTGACTTGTTTTATATATTTAGGAACATGTGGCTGGAGTTGCACTTTACTGAGGATGTCATTATTGACATAAAACTTTCTGTTTTAAACATGTTCACGATGAAGCTAAAAAAACACACAATGTAGAAATCAGTTTTTAAGGAAATTTTGAAAAAAATAATTTATGGTTTTGAGTTTTACATCTTTTATCTCTAGTATGAAAGTCTGGATTAACCGTATCTTTTAATCATTTTATTGTCTTTCATTATAATTTCACGTACGTTTGATCTATTTTTTTCTATTGTATTCTGTTAGTTTTTCCTGCTCGTTGTATTTATCTTCAGTATTTTGTGTATGAAATACATTTTATGAATAAAGTCACCTTTGTGAAACATGGAAATCAGTATCAGTTAAATACTGCACAGGGTTTGTGACTGTATATGTCATTTTATATCATGATACAGTAAAGGTTGTGGCCTGGTTTTAAAATAACAAACACTACATTTCACTTTACTTCAGTGTCTTATTTTTTTTTTTATTTGAATCTTCATGCAAAGAACCCCTGTTGAAACCAATGCGTCGACCTCCTCACAAACTCTGCCTCTGTCTCCTCTGTGTTTGTTTTTCACTCTTGATAATTTCCTGCCGAGTGGAAGAACGCAGACTGTCATCAAAATGAGGAGCATGATTTGTGACACGATGTATAAACAGTAGGACATAATATGAGATGATATACGCCGCTATAACACACAGCCTTAAACGATGCTAAAGCACAGCAGGGTGTTTTATTTAAATGTCTGTAGGGTCACTTTGTTGCACTGAATCAGTGTAAAATACAGTTAAACTCACTCTGTTAGGATTTCATATATGATATGATATGTTAGATCAACAAGTTACACTTTATTAAACTCCCACTTTATATTTATATTTCTTTCTCTGTTGTCTGTTATCATGAAGGGATCATATATTGTTTTAATTATTGACTTTTAATTCATTTTTACACAGTGGGTTCATCATGTAATAGTCAGATACTACTTTATATATTTTGTAAGTTAGTTTTAGTTAGTTAATAGATTTATTTCGAATATGAATGTAAAAAAAAATAAAGAAATAAAAATACAGCCGAAACAAATTTTACAAAAAACAAATACAAAAATACTACACATAAAACATATTCGAAAAGGAGTGAGAAGAAGTATAGCTTATGAACTCCCACCCCTTTTCCCTAGAAATTAATTACAATAACAATCTTCCAAGTCTATACATATGTAAACACACATTCATACATATATACATACATGTACACATATATACACACATGTACACATATATACACACATGTACACATATATACATACATGTACACATATATCTTAGAATAATATCTTAGAATAATAATAATAATAATATATATAATAATAATAATAATAATAATGTACCACTATATACACTTGTTATTTAAATATTACATTTTTATACAATTATAATAAATGGTTCTTATTAATGAAACCATATAATATCTTTCAACTGCATTATATATTATGACATATTATAATAATCCATATATATTAGCTTACATATCCTAACATTTACAATAATTGACAACACCATTTTAGTGATTAAACACATGATCTTTGTCCTTCCTCCATGTATCGTGACAGCACCATATTTTTGAATGTTGATTTGAAGAAATGAATATTTGGACATTGTTTGTCAGTCATTTGTTAATGTAATTCACCCAGAGGACTGTTTCAGGGTTTTTTTACTTTAATTAATCTTCTGAAATATATGTATTTTAGTGTATGAAAATAAATATTAAACAGTTTGAAGCAGACAGATTGTATTAAATCAGAGACAATGCAGCTTTCACACCTGTTTGTATAATACAGTTTTTTTTAATAATGTCAAGCTGTTTATATTTTACAGTGATGAGGTATTTGTTTGCATCAAAATAGGTACATATATATATATATATATATATATATATATATTCACACACATTTTAGCAACTGGTAATGAAAATATCACCTCAAATTGTGCATTTAAAATTATAATAAAATAAAGAACATTTTCTGATTATGTGAAAATTGAGTTATAATGTAGAATGATGCATAAAATGAGATTTTATTGTGATGAATTAATATAAACTCATCATAATTAGGAGATATTATCATATTATATGATATATATCCATAGGTTGTCGATCACTAGTTTCAGTAAATGTTTGGGTTGTCAACATGCCACCAATCTGTCCATCATGCCAGAGTTAACGATCGATATTGTTGAAAAATGGGCGTGTAAGGACTATAATATTCCTGGGGCTGTTTTACTGAAAGGCTTCAGTTCCACAAAATGGAAAAAATAATATTGAAATATATAGAATGTAGTGTTATGTAATTACACATTCATTGGAATGTTGATAATTCCACACACGTTCTGCGCGTGTCCACACTCCTTGTGGATGTATTTGTGACGCCTGTGCTATTACACACTATAATATATGACTGAACAGACCCACACGTATCAGACCCTCCAGGATTTCACCTCACTGGGTTGTAAGGGAGAGTTCTAATGGGGGATGTCTGCTCAGCTTTCAGGGAGGACCGATGATGGTCACACACATGCACTAAATAGTCTAGTATATGTCTGCAAGACTGGAATATGTACTGATCTGAAACACTGTTGACTCCCCCTCTGTGGGGTTAAAAGATATAATAAATAAATAAATACATGAATAAAATAAGTGAATGAATAGAAAAATAAATAAAATAAAAAATAAGAACAAAATGCAGACAACTTAGAAAAAGGAAAGGGAAAAGAAGAAGAAGAAGAAGGAAGGGAGGAAAAATAAAAACAAAAAAACTCTATTTGTTACCTACTTTCCTATCTGCTCATTTGTTTTTAGGTTGTTTTTTTTTTTTTGTATATATGTCTATGTTTAGTACTTCAGTTATTGATTATTGGTATTGTTATTATTGTTATTGTTATTATTTTTATTATTATCATCATTTTTGTACTATGCACTATATTACTATAAGATGAATTTAGGTTATTGTGGAAGTGAAGAAGGGGTAGAATTAAATAAACTTATGCTTCACCCTACTCCTTTTTGGACATGTCATTGTTATTATTATTATTATTGTTGTTGTATTGATTATTGTTGCACTTTGCACATGTTCGAAATAAATCATTCAAATCAAATCAAATGTTGTGATTTGCAACTTCAACACAAATTCAGTCAATTCCCATAAATTCAGAGCGATGTTACAATTTTAACCAATCACTGTGACTTTCCTACAAAATGTGACCAATTATTTGTGACGTCTTGAGTCTTTTCCTGTTTATCTTATAGTACAAAGAAACATGTCACATGTGACGACTAAAATGATGCACTAGTACAAACAGGTGCATTTGGAAGAGTGTTTTTTTCATCCAGGTAATATTTTATTTGTCATATTTTAAAGGTTGTCTTCATACCTCTGTGTCTTTGTTCTATTTTTGTCATATTCTGCCTCTACTACACAGTACACAGTAATAATAATAGACTTTTATTTGACTGGCTGAGACATTTATATTATATTTTATAACTTCATGTAATGTTGTGAGGTCATATGAACTTTAACCTTTGAACCAACAGATGCATTTGGAAAAAAAATATATTAAGTTGTATTTTTATGATCCTTTATTTTCCATCTGGGTCAGAGGTCATTTTTAAGACCATATCACAATGACTTTGAATGAACTAAATGTTTTAAATGTTACTTAATTATAATTACAAAAAGTTAAAATCGCAACTATTTATCACAATTTTCACAACATCAGACATTTTAGGACAAAACAATCTGAAAAAAGACCTGAGGAATCCTGGAGGGACTGATGTGTTGTTTACCTGTTTATGATGACGAACAGATAAACTGGACCATGATGATATTTTGACGTGTAATTCTTTGATCCAACCTGTCACCTAGTATTTCTATCCATCTATGGTTTTATAATTCTTCATTGCCTCAGCTGTGTTTGCAGATGTTCTGTTGATCATATGGTTATAAATGTCTGGACCCTCTACAGCAGGAAGTAAGTGTCGTCACCATCGTGCTTTTGGTGGAGTATACGGGTCAGAACATCCTATCTGCTCAGTCTTCAATAGTGATCCTTATGAGTATCAGACAACTTCAAACATCATCATGTTCAGACATAATAATGTAGAATGATAGACAACTGTGTTTTCTTACTATGGTGGAACAACTTCAGATTATTGGACATGTATATTAACTAGTTCTACAAAAACACAGTGTGACTGATATATGGATTAATTCTGTGAGTGATTAGTGACTGGGAATTTAGACTTTATCTGATAATTTATACTTTTTATCCAATCATTTTGACTTCACTTAATGCACCTGATACTGTAGATGAAAAACCTTCATAAAAAACATTCATTGACAGTTCACCTTATAGTCCAGTTTACCTTATAGTCCAGTTCACCTTATAGTCCAGTTTACCTTATAATCCAGTTCACCTTATAGTCCAGTTTACCTTATAATCCAGTTCACCTTATAGTCCAGTTCACCTTATAGTCCAGTTTACCTTATAGTCCAGTTCACCTTATAGTCCAGTTTACCTTATAGTCCAGTTCACCTTATAGTCCAGTTTACCTTATAATCCAGTTCACCTTATAGTCCAGTTCACCTTATAGTCCAGTCCACCTTATAGTCCAGTTCACCTTATAATCCAGTTCACCTTATAATCCAGTTCACCTTATAGTCCAGTCCACCTTATAGTCCAGTTTACCTTATAGTCCAGTTTACCTTATAGTCCAGTTCACCTTATAGTCCAGTAGGATCTTAAATGGACATAGGTAAGGACACAGTAATGGTCTTTAGTGTCTTTGTGTTTAGTTTTACTCGTACTTTAACAGTTACTGAACAAACACTGACTATTTTATCTAAAACAACAGACATTTGAGATGAAATATTTTATTATATGATAAATAATTATTTAAATGTTAGAAAAAATACAAAAACTAATTTTTACCATAAAGTGCAGTTAGTGTCTTTGTCCTTTGTAGGACAGAATCATGGGATGTCACGTGCGTGTCCTCTATAGAATATTTTAATGAAATGTGTCTCATCTATTTTGAGGTGGAACTGGAATGACTGAATGTTCATTGATGTTTGTACTTGTAAACTTCAAATAAAGTTTGGAAAAAAAAAAAAAAGACAGTTCCTACATTGTCCTCCCCAGTGTTTGTCCATCCCAGGACAGTTGACACTGATTGTGCAGGAGACAGACTAAGACACATTAGTACCCAGCTCCTTCCTGCTGCTGAAAAACACATTAACTGGCTGCATTGGGAGCCCTGTCTGGTAACCATGACAGCGGGGGGGGCGGGGGGCGGGGGGCAGTGGGTTCAGCTCTGTCTCTCAGGGTTTGTCTTTTCTCAAACCCTGCTTCTCCTCTTCCTCCTCCTCTTCCTCCTCCTCTTCCTCCTCCTCCTCTTCCTCCTCCTCTTCCTCCTCCTCTTCCTCCTCCTCTTCCTCCTCTTCCTCCTCTTCCTCTTCCTCCTCTTCCTCCTCCTCTTCCTCTTCCTCTTCCTCCTCTTCCTCCTCTTCCTCTTCCTCCTCCTCTTCCTCCTCCTCTTCCTCCTCCTCTTCCTCCTCTTCCTCTTCCTCTTCCTCCTCTTCCTCTTCCTCCTCCTCTTCCTCTTCCTCCTCTTCCTCCTCCTCCTCTTCCTCCTCTTCCTCCTCTTCCTCCTCTTCCTCCTCTTCCTCCTCTTCCTCTTCCTCCTCTTCCTCTTCCTCCTCCTCTTCCTCTTCCTCCTCTTCCTCTTCCTCCTCTTCCTCTTCCTCCTCCTCTTCCTCTTCCTCCTCTTCCTCTTCCTCCTCTTCCTCCTCCTCCTCTTCCTCCTCTTCCTCCTCTTCCTCCTCTTCCTCCTCCTCCAGCCACGTCTGTCCTCGTCCCTTCCGCCTCTTGTCTCCTTCCTTTCACTCTTTTTTTTTTCACCTTTTCTCAAAGACGTACAAACACAATTTGCATATTTTTTCTTCCATCCATCACAACATCCTTTAATTTGACTTTTTTTGTCACCGTCGTGTGTTTTCTACGGTTGTCAATAAAGACATGAAAACACACTGAACAATGTGATGGACAGAGGATCAGCTGATTTTAACATGACTTCCTTTGACCGCATTCATGTTCTGAAGCTTTCCAAACATCACACACACACACACACACACACATACCTGTCTACATGCCTCATGAGGACTACATTTGTAATCATCAATTGTAGATAAAGTAGGTACTGGGTAGTGAAAAAATAGTAAAAAAAAATATTGAAAATATATCTAAAAAAAATAATTCAATTAAATTACAAATTAAATAAATAAATCAAACAAAAACAATAAAAATAAAATAAATGGAAAAAGTCAATATATTTTTAAATACAAATGTTAATATATTTAAAAATATAAAAAAGAAAACAAAATGAAATAATAAAATGTAAGTTTTTTTTAATAATGATTAAATAAAGTGGAAGAAAAAGTAAACATCTTGAAACCTTTGAAAGATACATGTTTGTTTTGCACATTTCCCACATGCTTTATGGGGACTTCCAGAAAAAACAAGTTAATGTATTTTATAAGGAACATCATTTGCATACTTCACACAGATATCAACAATATTTTTATAAAATCCTCATGGAGACCTGAATGTTGGTCCTCATAGTGTCAGAGGTCCCTATGTTGTGATTGTGTAAACATGTCAATGTCCCCATAATGATAGGAATAGAAGCACACAACATACACTGGTTGCCATGTCTCATGGGGACCAAGTTTGTAATCACTTGTAAATAAAGCAGCCATTGGGTAGAAAGTGTAAACACATCTTTTTTTAATAAATACAGAAAAAATAAAAGAATTAAAAAATGTAAATAAACAAATACAATTTAAAAAATCAACACATCTTTTTCAAGTAAATACATACAAGATGTAAATTATATATATATATATATATATATATATATATATATATATATATATATATATATATATATATATATATATATATATATATATATCCAGCGACTGGATAGCTTACTGGTCTACACCACTGACTTTGGTGCGGAAGGTTGTATATATATATATATATATATATATAATTTTGATTAGGTTTCATACAAAGGTTCATAATCAGATCCCGTCTGTGAATTGATGCTTTCTGTTTGTTTAACAATGTTAATGTGATAGTTTCAGGTCTTTCTCTGAGGTCTGTGTTAAACTTTGGAAACAGGCTGCGATGAATGTGTGAAAGCAATGAAACCATGTACTGTGTTACTGTAAGAAGGTGATCAAGTGGATCCCTGTTTTATTTCCTAGCAATGGAGACCAACTGTTACAGACACAGTCCATATTTACACCTGGACAGACAGACAGATAGATAGACAGACAGACAGACAGACAGACAGACAGACAGACAGATAGATAGACAGACAGACAGACAGACAGACAGACAGACAGACAGATAGATAGATTTCATTCCTTATCCATGAAAATAGTGTTTTTTTATTTTCTTTGATCTTTTCCTCTGGGCTCAGTTTTACCTGTAGATGTGTAAGTCATCACCATTTAACTGAACTGACCTCATGTGGACACTGGGTCCATCTGTGGGTTCAGTTTTTGTGCAGGTAAACTGGATTACCCATAATTCTTAGAGGATCTGTGTGTGGGTGTGTTTGCTGACAGAGTGCTGAGGATTTGAGTTTTTGTTCTTCTCTTATTTTCATAACTGACCCTAACAACACAGAAGTGTTTTATAAGTTAGTGAGAAAAAAACATAGTTTGTATTATTTTATTGAAATAGAGGTTCCTGACAAAGTAAAAGAAAAACAACCTTGACGCTAAACACAAATTTTATGTGATTCATTAATGTGTTTAAACCTTAAAATGAGTCAGTGCAGACCCTAACACAACAGGAAGCTTAAAAGCATCTCAAGGCTAAATCCAATTCAGTCAATTGAAAAACATCTACATCCACATTTGTCACATTCTGACTGATTTAAAATGACTTTGAATGTGTTAAAGTAGGTCTGTCAAAATTAACACAGATTAACAACATCAGCATAATTAATCTGATTTAAAAAAATATATACAATTAAATGGAACAGTTGTTTTGTTTCAAGTAGTTGAAGATGTTAAATAAACAGTAATTGCACATATATATATATATATATATATATATATATATATATATATATGTGTGTGTGTGTGTGTGTGTGTGTGTGCGTGCATGCACGTGTGTGTGCGTGCGTGCGTGTGTGTGTGCGTGCACGTGTGTGTGCGTGCGTGCGTCCGTGTGTGTGTGTGTGTGCGCGCGCGTGTGTGTGTGTGTGCGTGTGAGTGTGTGCGTGCGTGTGTGTGTGTGTGTGTGTGTGTGTGCGTGTGAGTGTGTGCGTGCGTGTGTGTGTGTGTGTGTGTGTGTGTGCGTGCATGCACGTGTGTGTGCGTGCGTGTGTGTGTGTGTGCGCGTGTGTGTGTGTGTGTTATATAAATGTATAAAGTATAACGTTCACATAGTTATATGAAAATATTAGGTGTAAAAGTAAAATGTTGTCAGAAAAGTAAATACTCTAGTAAAGTACAGATACCTAAAAACTGTACTTAAGAACAGTAACATAAATATTTGTGCTTAGTTACTTCCACCTCAGATTATTAACAGCTGGTCACCACTTGTCCACTGAGGACCTTCATCATCAGTGACCTTTGTGTCCCACCACCAGAGGACAGTATAGAGTAATGTGTCAAAGGCTTTCAACAAACACACTTTAACTTTGTGTGTACACATTCTAAACTTCCACATGTTTTCCTGCAGAGGTGGTTGAAGTACATTCTGTACTTAAGTAGAAGTACAGGTACTGGTGTGAAAATACTCTGGTAAAAGTAGAAGTACTGATTCAACTGCTTTACTGAAGTAAAAGTAAAAAGTACAGCTAAAGTACATATATTTATATAAATGTAAAGAGTATAAAGTACATATATTTATATAAATGTAAAGAGTATAAAGTACATATATTTATATAAATGTAAAGAGTATAAAGTACATATATTTATATAAATGTAAAGAGTATAAAGTACATATATTTATATAAATGTAAAGAGTATAAAGTACATATACTGTATTTATACAAAAATGTAGGGAGTAAAAGTTAAAAGTTTCCAGAAAAATAAATACTTCAGTAAAGTACAGATACATAGAAAGTGTACTTTAGTACAGTAATGAAGTACTTTTACTTAGTTATTCCCACCTCTGTTTGGCTGTGCATACAATGTACAGTACTGCTGCAGTAATACTAGGGGGTTCACCTCAGTAATACTAGGGGGTTCATCAAATGAAACAGAATCTATTGGATTATTGGTTTATTACTGGTTTGTAATTGAGTGTTTAGTTTTGACAGGTGCTAATTTCTAATTCCACAAAAAGGAAAGAGGGGTCCTCGCCGAAGGGCACCAAATTGACCAGAACAGGCCCTGATCATCATCATCATCATCATCATCATCATCATCATCATCATCATCATCATCATCATCATCATCATCATCATCATCATCATCATCATCATCATCATCATCATCATCATCATCATCATCTTCGTAAAACATTCAGTGTTCTTTATTTAAAAGTATATGTACTGAACACACACACAGAAAGAGAGAAAGAAAAAGAACATAAAATCGGCAGATGATTCAAACAAAAAAGAGGTGTAAATATGAAATATGAAGCTCCGGTAGAACAGACCGACACGGAAGAGTTCTGAGGTGGAACCAATGTTCAACGTTTTTGTTCCCGCTCGAGCCCCGGAACGTCACGGACGGCCAGAAGCGGTCGCAAATTTAAACAGCCATCATAGAAACAATAGATACGGATTTTCACTTTTTGGGTTGTTTGAGGAAGCCGAATTTATGAGAAATTAGGCCAAAATATTACTGATGATTTTCAGGTGGGATACGCAGTTTGTAAGTTGCACTATTTTTTGTTCTTTGTGCCGCTCGATACTCTTAACCGCCGTTGATTTCGACACCGGCTATTGCCTGGAACGCAATCTGCTCTATAGTCATAATAATTGTTTTTAGCTTCACATAAATGCAACGACTCGCTTATTTTCATCAAGGAATGCTTGAAGTTTATATTATTTTTCATATTTGTTAGATTTCGTGTCCAAGTGTAAATATGGAGTCCATAAATGTAAAGTGGTTTGCATTTGTTCCCGATGCACATGTTGCTAGCTTCCTGAGTATTTCACCTTCCCGCCGTTAGAGGTTTGTAACCCAGCAAATAGACGGCGCCATTCACCACCCATCCTCTAAACAATACTTTTAAACAGCGTTTGTTTTTATAATATTTATTAATGCTATAAGATAATTTTATAACGTTCCATGCTGTTACGCAACGTTAGTTTTTTTTTTTCCATTAATCGCATTTTAACCCCATGTTTTAAAAATCGTAATAACGTCCCTGCGTTTGTGAATAAATGTTTGAAATTAAAATGTCCTTCTTTAACCCTCCCGTTATCCACGCGCGCGCTTTTTTAATGTCCACTTTGCACTTCGTGTTTAAAAATTCATGTTATTAGTTTTGTTTGTTTTTTAAAATAAGGTCAGAATTCAAAAGTTGTTAATCTTTGCATCATCTTTAAAATTCTGGACACAAACTAAAACTTGAATTTGTAAACAAAGAAAATGACAAGACGAGCATCTGTTGAGCTGCATTTTGTAATAAACGTCCAAAATGTAATAAGTTTTTAATTTAATTTTGTAATAAACTGACCCAACGTATTTTGCAATGATTTTATTCACATTATGTAATCAGTTATTCCATTTTGCTGCAGGGTGCTTTGGTTGTTTGGTATTAAAACTAAAGGAGCTGTTTGGGAAACATTCCAAGTATTTTATGGCTAAAAAGTCAAAATTATGAGATAAAAAGACCCAATTATGAGATAAAAAAAAAGAGGATTTTTCATTTCATTTTGTAATAAATGAAAAAGTTTTTACATTTTGGACGTTTATTACAAAATGCAGCTCAACAGCATCTATCTCCCAAGTGTCTCAAAAACGTGCAGTTATACTTCTATTATAACCAATGTTTTGAACCATAAGACATTAAGGCAAAAATCATCTAAAAATGTTTATTTTTTGCATAAAAAATAAAGTTTAGTTCAGTTTGTTTCAATCACACAAAATCATCAATAGATCAATCACAATGGTCAACAAAAAATCTTTCTTGCACTAAAAGGTGTGTGAAGATGTAAAACTTATAAACTTCACCCCCTTTTTACAAACTACTAATCCAGCAGCTTCTGTATTCTATGACTTAACACACTTTTTTATATCTATTTATCCTTTACACAAAACATCCATAATCATTTATATACACATTGTCACCTCACACAATCCAATTTATATAATCAACTATAAGTATATTTATATTCACTTTATATTTACTACAAATATATATGTAGTTACATATGATAATATTTCCTAATCGTGATAGTTTATATTAATTTATCACAATAAAACCTTATTTTATGCATCCTTCTGAATTATAACTGAATTTTCACATATTCAGATAATGTTCTGTATTTTAGTATTATACTAGTTTTATACATTCTTTTACATAAATAAACTGAAATGACATTGATAGTGACATCATGATCAATACAGATAATCTTTGCATCCAAAAAAGGCTTATTAACATTATTAATACAGCATTTAAAGAGTTAAGAAAGTTAAACACATAACAGTTATTGAATATTTGTTTTTAACTCTTCCTTTTTTCTATTTCATCAACTTGAGCTATAATAAGAATACCAAACTATGACTTATTTATTTTTAACATTATTCTATAAGTGCTTTTTCACACACTTCGTGCTTAGTGGGGGTCTTATTGGGAGGAAGGGGTAACATGGGGTTTAACCCTTGAACTCCTGAGACTTAAGCAATTCCACAGTAAAAAAAATAAATAAAATAAGCAACAAAATGAACAAAAGCTGCCAAAGTGATCAGTAAAATGAACCAAAAATAATATGTAAGATGCACAAAGACTAACAGGACACAACTGAAGAAAAATAATAAAATAAAAAAAAACTGAAACTAATAAATATTCACAAAATAACAAATAACAAGAAAAAATGCAAAAACAAAATGAAGTTTAACGGAAAAAAAGAATAAATGGCTTGTGTTGTAATTTGGTTCCAGTGGTTTTAGTTTGGGCTTTTCGACACATGTACATCAGTACCATCCATAAAATTCTCAGTAAAATAACACTTTAAAAAAACATAAATTTTTCAACTAAAACATCCATTCAGAACACGTCAGCGCTGACACATCAGGGGTTAAAGAGTTAATAGAAGATTTAAAAATTGAGCATTTATCATTCAATCAAATGTTATTTATATATCACCGTCAACACTATTTAATGTGAAGCACTTTATTGACTTATTTTGTATAATGTATTTTTCACCCTGTCTTAAAATTGTACTTTAATTTTTAATCAATGTGAAGCACTTTGGGCTACAGTGTTTGTATGAAAGGTGCTTTACAAATAAAGATTATTATTATTATTATTATTATTAACACTAAAACCAATAATTCAATAAATGGTTTTATTGAATTCACGGTGAAAAAGCAGCAGTTGTAAATGAAAAGACAATGTTTTCAGATTTTCTACATAACAAAGGAAAAATAGAAATAATGTAAAATAAAACAGGACAACCCCCCCCCCCCCAATTAAAAATAAATAAATAAATAAATAAAAGGTGCCACAACACCTCTGCCCACTGGGGTCCATCTAAGATATAGCAATTAAACTAGATTGTCATAGACGGTGATATTGGTAGTTATGATACTCATTAAACATACGTAGGTTTGGTCTACACGGCAGGTTTGAGAGCAAATGTAGTTGTGTTATTTTGGGATACATAAATGTGTGTATCCGTTCATTTGTTTTTCAAACTAAACCCAAAAATAAGACAAAGAAAAAACAACTTGTTTATTCATTATTTGTTTCCAAAACCAAAATGAAAAAAAACAGATAGTGATGCGTTTTTTTCAGTTTTCCTTTTTGTGTTTAAATGAATAATAGGGGGAAAAAAATGGATAACGGCTGTTTTCCTTTTTTATCCAATTTTGATAAATTGAGTAAACCAGAAATGACCTTTGACCCTCAGTGACAAAGATGGAAACCTGCGTCCTAAGAGGAAACCTGAAGATATGAAGAATTTATGCATTAAATTTAACTTTGCAATATTAACATGTCAAACTAATTTTGTTTAACTTATAAAGTGTTTATTTATTAAGTCGTTATTTGTAATGTTTTACAGGTTTAAACCTAACTGAAGTCGTCCGCATTGAAGACAATAGTATGGAAGAGGAGATAGTCATGTCTACATCCGAACAAGAAGATACTCCAAACTATGAAGGAGAGTCCAGTGGAGAAATGCTCAACAACAGTCCCAGCAAAAGGGGGCGGGGGAGACCGAAAGGCTCCAAACAGCAGCATGTTTCTGCCACAGACGGAACCGATACAGATGCTTCTGGCGTTTCCAGCGGTGAGTCTGCGAGGCCTCAGAGAGGGAGGGGACGTCCCAGTCTGTCGGGGCAAGTCGATGGGGAGAATTCTGTGAAAACTCCAAAAGCAGGAAGAGGGAGGCCCAAAGGGTCAGGGAAGAGGAGCAGGGATGAAGATGGCTCCCCGAAGAAAAGAGGCCGCCCTAAAGGGTCCCTAAACAAAAGCACCCTAGAGAAGGTGGCGTCTGGAGATTTACCCAACGGTGGATCTGATACACCTAAAAAAGGGAGAGGACGTCCGAAAGGGTCCCCAGCCAAACGCAAGTCAGAGAGTATGAGCGGTGATGATGACGACGACGAAGGCGGATCTGCAACACCTCGAAAAAGGGGTCGACCAAAGGGCTCGTCTGTTAAGAAACCCAGGCTGGACGGAGACGGCAGCAGCGACGAGGAGGCGGAGTCGGACGGAAAAGTGAACTCGGCGAAACGAGGGCGAGGCCGGCCGAAGAAGTCGGGTGTGTCGAACGGAATCTCAAAATCAGGTCGGAGGGGGAGGCCCAAAAAGAACGAAAAACGAGAGGTGGTCGCGAGCGTTTCCCAGTCAGGGAAGAGGGGCCGGGGTCGACCTAAAGGCTCAGTAAATAAGAAAACCCCTTCAATTAAGGTGCACAGCGAGAAGGGCGGTCGTCCACGGAGATCACACGCCCCCCCCGCAAGACTGGAATCAGACATGCCAGTGAAAACGGGGAAACGCGGTCGCCCGAGGAAACAGCCGGGCAAAAGGGGAAGACCCAGGAAGTACCCTCTGCCGTCGGCAGATGAGCTGAAGAAGCCCCGGGTGTGGAAGCCTCTGGGGAGGCCCAGGAAGTACCCGCGGATCGACCCTCCAGAGGGAGGGGTGGAGCTCCCCCGCCGAAGCCGCGGGCGCCCCCGAAAGTCCGAGTCTAAGAAAGGGGCTCATTTCCGAAAGGGTCTGTCTCCGTCCTCCCTGGGCGCAGACGGGACCCCGAGGAAAAGGGGCCGTCCTCCGAGCTCTTCCAAAACACAGGACGGCGTCGTGCGGAAAAGAGGCCGACCGAAGGGTTCAGTCAACAAAAAGAGCAGCGACGAGCTCCAGCGTCTGCGGGGGTCGCCCGACAAGAACGACTCCTCCGATGACGACGACGACGACGGAGACGATCAGGTGGAGGACGAGCAGCCCTCGGACAACGAGAAGACGGAGGAGATGCTCATGGATCAAGACGACGGCTACGACGTCAGTAACCAGGATTAAAGGACAATTGGAGGCCGCGGCACCGAGTCTGCTTTTCCACCAGAAAAGGTTAAAGGTCACTTCAGAGTGAGATTTACTGCAGCGCAAGCGTCACCCTTCCATACGCTGCAGGGACAGAGGCTGGTGTCCAGGAAAAGACATATTTTTAACATTTTATCAGTTCAGTAGGATAGGTATTCATCAGCTCCTCTTTTCCAACTAACTCGTTTTTATGTGATTTTTTTTCTTTTTTCTTTTTGTTTTTTGTTTGTTTGTTTGTTTGTTTCTACTTTCTGTCACCTGAGTAAAAGCCAATGTAATGTCTTTTATTACTAGACCTGGCATGTAGGGTTTATTACCATTCTAGACTAATGGTTCCACTTTTTTAAACGCTAGCGTTCACATTTAGTGTTTGTCGGTTTTACTGTAAATTTAGGTCGAGTCCCGAGGATTCTGGGGTCGAACTCGGAGAAGAAGAAGAAGAAGAAAAAAAAAAGTCCTGACAAATGTACTAAAAGACAAAGTCATATGTGTAATATGGATTTGAACTGTGGGGACGTAAAAAAACACAGTCTGATGTCACGGTTTTTAATTTTTCAATAATCTCTTCATATTTTTCATATTTGTTTTTGCCTTAATTGCCAAAGCTTTGAATGTACCGTTCATCTGTTTTGTTTTGTAGCTTCTCTGTCCCATAAAGTGACGTTTTAATTTTACATTCCTGGGTGAATCAAAAGCCACTCGGCTCCAAATCATAAAAAGTCCCTCCGCTACGGTCCAGTTTCTATCATTTATTCTGCAGTAGTTTTCACTTTGTTTTTGTTTTCTAAATGTTTACATGTAGCTGTGAAGCTTGTTTTTATTTTTCTTTCTTTCTTTTGTTTTATAACCTGCGACTTTGATGAGATTAAATTTGAGTGAATTGGTTTTTATTCCACAGAAATCTACTTGTCCTTTGAATAATTTGTGTAAAAAAAAAACATGTGACCTGATGATTTTTTATTTTTACTTTTTTTTTTTTCTTATCGTTGACTCTTCCTGCATCCATCGTACTTTTATTATCATCGATATAAACCCCATAATGGTCGGGTCAAAAATTGAAGTTTCTTAATTGCCAAAATGTCTCTTTGTCACGTGTCCATTTTATCATGTGTAAAAGAATGTGAGGTGAAGCAGAGGACGCTGTGAGGTTTGGAAATCTGGCTTTGTGAAGTCAAATTATTTTAAGTATTTGGATTTTTGTGTGTTTTAAACATCAAGCCAATAATTTGTGAGATTATAGTCTTGAAATAAAAATGTTGATCTTGTCATTTTATTCTCATTGTCATGTTTGCATTTTTAATTTTATTCTCTTTATTCTTATTCCTGGAGTATTTATTAGATTTTCTAACTTTAATAGAGCTGCACATAACCTATTTATTTCATTAATTAATCTATGTTTTAGTTTATAAATTGGTGGAAAATCACATATACTTAAATATCTTGTTTGGTCCAGATTCTTAATATATTATTAATTTTTACTCTTTTGAAATCAAGAAAAATGTACAATTCCATTCAACATTTAAAGGATTGATACTAAGGCACACTAGGAATAATGGGAAAATAAAAATACAGAGTAATGTTTTAAATGACAGCTATTTTATTGTAACTTCTGGTTTTCATCAGGGCGTTTTTTCTTTGGTGAGTTACACGTTTGCAAAATCAGTAATGAACTACAGTAAGAGTAAATCAATAATAAAATAAAAATTAAAACATCACATGATTCAGATTCAATGTATTAATAATAAAAAAACTGGACTAATGTTTATGGTTCTAAACTATTAAGACTTTCACATGAACACGTGTGTAAACCTTCAGTTAAATTAAAATGTCATAAAACTGAACAGAAACAGACAATTTAAAATAATTATGTAGGAGGATTTTTCTGCTGTAGATGTTTAAGGTGGAGCCTTTTATGGAGTTTGAAGGAAAATGGAATAAAATTCACACTTAACACAATGAAAAATAGAATAAAACCCAATAATGTCTTAAAATATACTGAGTGATATTGTAATAACTTTTACCAATACTGTAAATATACCATATTATACTGACAGATAATTTTACATAAAGTTTTGGGGTAAAAGGGGCGGGGCTTAGGAGGTAGAGAGATTATGTAAACTGTGGACTGAAAATAAACTTATATTTATGTGATATTCTATTCTATTCTATTCAGTGTTGGACATTATTATGTAAGTTATATTTACAAATTACTTCTTCCAAAAAGTAAATGAGTTACTCTACTATAAAAGTACAAAGTTACCTCCACCAAGGATGGTTTGTTTGTTTGTTTGTTTGTTTGTGTAGAAGATAACTCAAAAACGTATGGACGGATTTTGATGAAATTTTCAGGGTATGTTGATAATGGAAAGATCTGGAAATTATTAGATTTTGGTGGTCATCCTGGGGGGGGGGGTCTTGCGCTGTCAGAGTGCTTTTCTAGTTACCAGTAAAGTTTTTATTATTTTTTTTTTTTAAATCATTTATTTATTTTTAAATTGTCATGTATTTTTTTTACAACATTTTCAAAAAATTTACAGGTTGAAAGCAGAACATTTTTTTTCCTACAGGATTGAAAATGTTTGAACTTTATAAAGTAGGTTAACATAAGTATACAACAGTAAGGAGACAAACAAAACTTAAAACAAACAACAAAAAAACACACATAAATAATAAAAAGAAAGTAGAGGTTTAAGTCACTGACTGTAAACATTTAATAAGGCGTGTAGCTGTTTTGCTTTTGATATGATATAATGTTTTTTTTAAATAATTCAAATTCATTTAAATTGCAGTGAATAGAGGTTTGACCTTCATACATTTACATTTGTGAATTAATTGTTTAATTAGTAAAATATGTGTGTTGTAAAAATGTTCTCATTTTGAATCTTTGAATGAAACCAAATTAGATGTGAGTGAAACTCAAATGTGGCGTCTGATGTAGGAAAAGAATGATTACATTCATAAAATAAATGTTCCACTGTTTCGATGGGTTTTTCGCAGTTACCAGTAAAGTGACTTGATCCTTCTTCTTCTATGGTTGTTTCCGGTTGTTTTTCTCCCAATCGTTGTAGCGTCACTTTGTTAGGCCCGCCCCCTGACTCTATACTTCATTGTGATTGGTCGACCAGTTTCAGGGAAATTTAGACAAAATTTACATTGAGTGAAACTAGACTACTACGATAGAACATTAGATTTACTGATGCTAGGAGGAGCTAGTGTGGCTAGGCTACTACGATAGAACATTAGATTTACTGATGCTAGGAGGAGCTAGTGTGGCTAGGCTAACTATTACCACCATACCTGAACATGTCATCCATTAGTTTTAGATTTATGTTGTACACAAACAAACAAACAAACCAACGCTGGTAAAACCATAACCTTAGTGAAGGTAATAAATGTCAACAGTATTATTGTTTTCATCACTTCACTTGCAGTTTTTTATGTTGTAATTCTCCAGTCATTTTTCTTTTTCACAGTCTAAGTTCATGTGTGTTTTTACTGTAACAGTGGATTTAACAGCAGTTTGGTGTGTTGCGTTCAGGGCCCCTCCCTCTGCACTCTGATAAGACTGTACTCTGCACCTGAGGCCAACTCTGACAAAGAGTGTCAGTGTTTAAAGATGACTCACTCTGCCTCTGAACTGTCAAAACATGACAAGGGTTGAAATTACATGCACAGCTGGTTTAATATTTAACCAATAAAGACCTAGATCAGTCTCTTCAGGTGACATTTTTTTTTACAAATTATTTAACCTTCTGGTATCCAAGTGTGGATTTTTTATGTACACTTTGCAGTTCGTGTTATAAAACTTCATATTATTTTTCCGAATTTAAATAATGTTTTTCATTTTTACATGATCATTAAAATTCTGGAAACCTACTAAAATGTGCACATTGTAAATAAAATAAAATAACCACACTAGCATCTGTCTCCCAAAACGCACTCTTATTTCCATTATAATCTCAGTTTTTTTCACAGAAAGAAAGAAAGAAAGAAAGAAAGAAAGAAAGAAAGAAAGAAAGAAAGAAAAAGAAAGAAAGAAACGAAAGATTGTAAAATTCTAGTTTCTTTTTCATTTATAATTTTTTGCTTCATATTTAGTTTACATACCATCATAATACAAAACACAAGGAAAATAAATAAATAAATAAATAAATAAATAAATAAATAAATAAATAAATAAATAAATGTATACATACATAAAACAACAGGGAAAAAAGTTGAATAACATAAAAATGTAAAATAAACAATAGAACAAGTAAAACCTCTGATAGTGACTTTTCACTTTTTTCTCAGTGAAACAAAAATGATTGAGAATAAAGTTAGTAATAAATAAATAAACAGAAATTAAACGTTGGGAGTCTTGGAGCACGTGATATTTGGACTGTAACGGAATGACGTCATATACAATAAGGCGTGTTGTTTCGGTGCCTGTTAACTCCGTCAGAGTGAGACCTCTGTCTGTGTCCTCGTGTGTGCGCAGACTGGATTTGATCACCTGGACAGGATCACCTGGACAGGATCACCGCCGGAGCGCGTGTTGTGGACCGGGTCACGGACGGTTCTGTGATGAGTGGGTTTAAAGTGGGTGAGTGTTGTGTTTGGACCCATTTTTCTTTGTGTTAATGGTTTAGAAAAGACTGAGGATCTGTGCTGGAAGTAGTTGGACTAGTTTGAGTTTCAGGCCCAGACCACATTCCAGAGCAAAAGACCTGTTTAGAAAGTGGACTTAATTTAACACGAGTGTTTAGAAAGTGGACTTTATTTTAGATGAATGTTTAGAAAGTGGACTTTAGTTAAAGGTGTCATTCCGCTGAAAGCTACTTTTCCACTTTTGTCCTTTTGGAATCTGATGCCTCACCCAAACTGACCCACATATTAATACATAACCATAGAATGAGTCCTTTAATAAAGTTAATATTAATAAATAACCATAGAATGAGTCCTTTAATAAAGTTAATATTAATAAATAACCATAGAATGAGTCCTTTAATAAAGTTAATATTAATAAATAACCATAGAATGAGTCCTTTAATAAAGTTAATATTAATAAATAAGCATAGAATGAGTCCTTTAATAAAGTTAATATTAATAAATAAGCATAGAATGAGTCCTTTAATAAAGTTAATATTAATAAATAAGCATAGAATGAGTCCTTTAATAAAGTTAATATTAATAAATAAGCATAGAATGAGTCCTTTAATAAAGTTAATATTAATAAATAACCATAGAATGAGTCCTTTAATAAAGTTAATATTAATAAATAAGCATAGAATGAGTCCTTTAATAAAGTTAATATTAATAAATAAGCATAGAATGAGTCCTTTAATAAAGTTAATATTAATAAATAACCATAGAATGAGTCCTTTAATAAAGTTGATATTAATAAATAAGCATAGAATGAGTCCTTTAATAAAGTTAATATTAATAAATAACCATAGAATGAGTCCTTTAATAAAGTTAATATTAATAAATAAGCATAGAATGAGTCCTTTAATAAAGTTAATATTAATAAATAAGCATAGAATGAGTCCTTTAATAAAGTTAATATTAATAAATAAGCATAGAATGAGTCCTTTAATAAAGTTAATATTAATAAATAACCATAGAATGAGTCCTTTAATAAAGTTAATATTAATAAATAACCATAGAATGAGTCCTTTAATAAAGTTAATATTAATAAATAACCATAGAATGAGTCCTTTAATAAAGTTAATATTAATAAATAACCATAGAATGAGTCCTTTAATAAAGTTAATATTAATAAATAACCATAGAATGAGTCCTTTAATAAAGTTAATATTAATAAATAACCATAGAATGACAGCTTTAAATGAATGTTTAGAAATCTATGGCATATATCATAGATTCAGTGAGTTTTTGGTGTTTATTTGACCCATATGAAACCATTTGAACACTTACCCTAATAGACCTGAGAAATAAATAGTTCAGTAATCTAATGACTGGGTTACTAGTTGTAGATTATTGGACATGAGGCCGTTACTGTATATTACCAAGGTCTGCAAGAACCACAGTGTGACTGATGTATGGATTAATTCTGCGAGTGATTAGTGACTGAGAAATTAGATTTTTTATCTCATCATTTGACTTCACTATAGTCCAGTCCACCTTATAGTCCAGTTCACCTTATAGTCCAGTTCACCTTATAGTCCAGTCCACCTTATAGTCCAGTCCACCTTATAGTCCAGTCCACCTTATAGTCCAGTCCACCTTATAGTCCAGTTCACCTTATAGTCCAGTCCACCTTATAGTCCAGTCCACCTTATAGTCCAGTCCACCTTATAGTCCAGTCCACCTTATAGTCCAGTCCACCTTATAGTCCAGCAGGGTCCTAAATGGACATAGGTAAGGACACAGTAATGGTCTTTAGTGTCTTTGTGTTTAGTTTTACTAGTACTTTAACAGTTACTGAACAAACACTGAGTATTTTATCTAAAACAACAGACATTTGAGATGAAATATTTTATTATATGATAAAGAATGATTTAAATGTTAGAAAAAAATACAATAAATAATTTTCATTAAACCATGCAGTTCCAGTCTTTGTACTTTGTAGGACAGAACACAAATAAAGGTTTTTTTTATTCTTATTTTTCACGATGAACACAGTGAACTTAGTTTTTGTTTTCTTACATTTTGTTAAATATTATTGTACGTTTGTTTTGTTTCTTTGCAGAGAAATCAACTGACGTAGTAAAGAGCAGATAGAACGAACGTTAACGGTCACAGTTTTAGCAGAAAAGAGAAAGAAGCACAAAGAAGACGCGTCAGAATGTCAGAAACAAGTGGATTAAAGTCAGAGCTGAGTGAAGATGTGGCTCCTGCAGCTGTGATGAAAGACCAGGAGGAAGAGGAGGAAGAGGAGGAAATGTCCAGGTGTGCTCACCTGGAGCCCACTACCCTGCCTTGGCCTGGAGACAAAGACCCCAAACCTCAGAAGGAGGATGAGGACGACGGGATCTGGTCCGACAAAGGTGCCTCTGAGGCCGAGGAGCGGGACACGGGGACCAGCGGAGAAAGTCAGGAGGTGCTGGATGAACCCAGCTGCACGGAGAGCCACGGTAACCATGGTAACCATGGTAACCAAGGTAACAGGTGGAGGGAGAGCATGCCCGAAGGAGACCGGTGGAGGGACGAGGACACAGAGGGACAGCCTCAGGACAAGGGCAGCGGGTCTATGGCTGACGATGAGGAGGAGGAAGATGAAGATGAAGATGAAGATGGAGGGATGAAGTGGACGGAGGAGAAAATGGGTCCTGTCTTCAGTCCACAGGTGACCATCATACGACCCAACAGTAAAGAAGTGCAGCAGGACAAACACTGGACTGACAGAGACACAAAGAAGGAGGCGGAGCCAGAGGTTTACTGTTATGACGAGTACCTACAACCAGATGATAAGTACTGTGAGTACTACTACTACTGTTTACTACATACTGTCAGTACTACTACTACTGTTTACTACATACTGTCAGTACTACTACTACTGTTTACTACATACTGTCAGTACTACTACTACTGTTTACTACATACTGTCAGTACTACTACTACTGTTTACTACATACTGTCAGTACTACTACTACTGTTTACTACATACTGTCAGTACTACTACTACTATTTACTCCATGTTACGCCGTGTGCTACTTGTCTGACCACAGGGTGGGGGGTCACATGGACATATACATATAGCTAATGTGCATCAGATGCAATGATCCATTTGAGTAAAGGTCAAAGGTCAAGGTCAAAATCACATTATGGATTATAACTCCAGAACAGAGGGTCACAGAACTTTCAGATTGGTACCAAACGATGCAGAATGAAGATTTATACAATTCTAATTACTGGTGTTATCACCTACGACCAATAGTTTTTCAGATCTCTGGAGGTCAAAGGTGACATGTGGCCAAATTAACTTGTGTAACACTGTTTGTGTCAAACATAGACATATCACACTATAACTTAATCAATACTGAATATATTATCATAATATTACACACACTGATATATATATGCACATAACCTTTGACCTTTACTCAAATAGATTATTGCATCTGATGTGCATTAGCTATAAGTATATGACCATATAAGGTCATGGTGATATCTACAGTATCCATTGAGTTATAGCATGATATGTCTGCGGACACACATACCTACCCCCCCCACCCCCACCCCCCCCACCCCCCAACACACACACACACACACACACCCATACCCCCACACCCACACACACCCATACGCCCCCCCACACCCACACACACCCACACACATACCTTTATCCTCAAATGTTTGAACATTTCCTTTTGTCTTTTCTCCTCAGATCTGTGTGAGGACAACTGTGGTGAGAAGCTGAAGGTGGTTCTGGGGACGGTGGCCGGTGCCGTCCTCTTCCCCTTCCTGGTTTGGGCAGGTTACGCCTTCCTCCCCTTCGACTGTCCTCTGCTCAACAGCGCCCCCCTCAGGGTGGTGTACACACTGCGCTGCTCCTTGTTTGCTATGGTCCCCATCCTGCTCGGTGAGGAAGCTCCTTTGAACATCCTAAACCCCCCCAGATAAAATAAGACATACTTTATTAACCCCCATGGGGACATTCAAAGTAGTCATCGCTCCACACAACAGAAAACACATTCATATACTACAGCAGCACTGAAAGAAAGAAATACACAATGTATATGACTCTAAGATATGAATGAATAAATTAATTTGTTTGAACATGTGTATATATATATATATATGTATGTATATGTATATATATATATATATATATATATATATATATATATATATATATATATATATATATATGTATATATATATATATATATATATATGTATATATATATATATATATATATGTATATATATATATATATATATATATGTATATATATGTATATATATATATATATATATATATATATATATATGTATATATATGTATATATATATATGTATATATATGTATATATATATATGTATATATATGTATATATATGTATATATATATATGTATATATATGTATATATATGTATATATATATATGTATATATATGTATATATATATATGTATATATATGTATATATATGTATATATATATATGTATATATATGTATATATATGTATATATATATGTGTATATACACATATATATATATGTGTAGTGTTTGGCTAAAATAAGGTTAATGAAGTAAAAGTTGTGTCATAGATAACAAAACCAAAGAGTATATTTTCCTGTTTCAAAGCTAAGTAAACAGCATCTATAAAATATCCTGATAGTTATCATCTAAGGACACAGTGTGAATTTAAAGAACCTGGGTTTCACACAACATGAAAATGTTTGCGTTTATCAGTTTGTGATGTGAGTTTAGTTTGGATTTAAAATGGTTCATAAATATGGGACGGTTTAAAATGTTGTTTAAAAATATGATTTTAAAAAGATATGGGGGTAAAGGGCAGTTTTACTGTCATCTGGGGCTGTTATTTATTTTGGGTATTATATTTACTCTTTTTTTTTTTCCCCGGGCCCCAAATGGACCAGAACCGGCCCTGCTGTCGACACACGCCACAGCTGCTGCACCGTCAGAACACGTCTACATAAGGAAGAAGTGAGTGGTTTGTGACGCGGCTGCTTTTGTTTTTTGTTTTTGTGCAGGTGTACTGGTGCAGGGCGTGGCCCGGCTGCGGCACAGTTCACTGAAGCCACTGTATCAGGGTCAGCAGGTCCACAGGGAGGTGGCCGTGCACTGGCACTTTGTCAACGAATCGCTGGCCCTTTTCCTCTTCTACTTCCTCCAGCTCGCTGTCATGGCAACCTACGTCAGCCAGGACCTGATTAAGATGGTTCCGCTGCTCACCATCATCTTCGCTTTTGGCAGGTTTGTGATGTTTGAAGTGATGTGTTTTAGTTTGTGAATGGATGTGAACACCAGAATGTCTGTTGTTTTCTCTGCATCTACGTTTAAATGATGAAGTGTGTGTTTATCAGTTGAGTGTAAAATCCTCTTGTACTAAATAAACTCTTAAATTCTCCTCTTCAACTGTCAGAACAAAGCTGGAAATAGGACTTTTTTCATGACATGATGTTAAACTAGTCACTGTTACATAAACTGGTTGAAATGGGCTGAATATTAAACATCTAGAGCAGAAAAAAAACTAATCCAAAAATATGATTGATAGTAAAACTTTAAATACTTTACTTTAAATACTTTGAGTTCATAAGGTTTTGAATGTGGAACTTTTAATCCGTGTATCATTAGTTTTATTGTTTTTTTTTAACTGCCAATCACAGAATAAATAAATAAAAAAGGAGGTGGATGATTTTGTTCTATGTTTTCTAAATGTAACATGAAAATGAATATATGCCTGTTTTTTCATTTGATTTTAGGCTCAGATCAAAAATACGAAATGAAAAAACGGGATACTCGACTGAATTAGATTTTTTTTCCTTTTTTAATATGAACTTAATTGAACATTAGGATATACAGTCTCTGTTTTTTTTGTTTTGTTTTTTTGTGTCTGCATTTGTTCTCATTGTTTAACTCCACAGAGAGGGAGTCAACATTGTTTGAGATCAATGCATTTTTTAGTCTTGCAGCCAAATATTTAAATATTTAGTGCATGTGTGTGACCATCAGCGGTCCTCCCTGAAAGCTGAGCAGACATCCTTTATTAGAACTCTCTATTATAAACCAGGGAGGGCAGTGCTACACCTCAGTGATGTGTGGGGGAAACAAAGACTGGACAGGACAGACAGGACGAACGGGGACAGAAATTAACAGGCGGTGCTATTGTAGTTAAAGATTGTAAGGTGGTGTTTTATTCCCAACTATTAACTGTCCATCAATAAAAATAAATAAATAAATCAAAAAAAGAGAAGAAAACCAAACCAGCACAAAAAGAAAAAGAGATTCAATAAATAAATAATTAAACAAAACAGTAGTGAGCACCATAGTTATGGAAGACTTGATAGTGTAAAATAGAATGCAATAGAATAGAATAGAATAGAATAGGCCAGAAGAGGACACTAGTGCATAAGAGAATGAGTTTAGGGTAGAGATTCTGGAGAGATTCTCAGCACATTCTGGGGGGTCCCATCATTCACTGAAATGGGACTCGGCAGTAGCTGGCGAGACCTGATCAAACATGCAAGTGTGAAGGACCCCGAAGCCCAGAACAGCAATCATGGCAAGGCAGGGCCAAGCCGACAGGGCATCCCCCATCCCGGGCCGTAGGAGCCACAGGGCGCCGCCCCCAGAGAGCCACCGGGGCCACCGTGAACGACGCAAACCCGGAGAACAAGAGGGAGCAGATACAAACCCCCCCAGCACACCAAGACTGACCCAGGTGGCCCGAGGCACGAGAACTCACCCGCCACCCCAACCCCAACCCCGCCCACCCCAGCCCCCACCAAACTCCCCAACCCCCCACCCAACCTCCCCACCCCCACCCCCACCCCCTCCCCCAAGGGGGCCAACAGCCCCACACAGCCAGGAAGCCAGACACAGGGGCCGAGCAGCCCACCGAAGGGGCGGCACCCAGCCCATCACAAGGCAGGCCGCCACTGGGAGCCGGTCAAAGGACAAGGAGCCGGTAACCGATGCGAGCCCAGAGGGTAAAAATGGACAGTGTGGTGGGGCCTGGTGACACCAACAGGGAGGCACCCCGCACACCTCCTGCACCGGCCCCAGGCGAGTGCAGTACACCCAGGGCCCCCTCCCCCCCCGCAACGCGCCCCAACAACCCACCAGGACAGAGCCACCACACGCCACCAGCCCGCAATACAGCCACAGCGGCCACCAGAATGGCCAATCCAGCCCCCGACCCCCCCCCCCCCCCCCCACCCCCTACAACAGGTCCCTGGGAGGCAAGCAAGGGGGGTGATGGGGAAGAGACAAGGCCATAGAGCCCTGCCATAGAGCCCTGCCATCTGCCCCACCACAGAGCCCATCCCTCCCGCTCCCACCTGCTCTCGAGGCCCTAACTCAGGGGTCTGCAAACCTGGTCCTAGAGAGCCGCTATCCTGCATGTTTTAGATGTTTCCCTCTTCCAGCACACCTGACAGACATTATCAGTCTTCCACACAGCTTGATGATAGGCTGATCATCTGAAACTCTGGTAACTCTGGGTGAGCCGTCACCATGGTAACTCTGGGTGAGCCATCACCATGGTAACTCTGGGCGAGCCGTCACCATGGTAACTCTGGGCGAGCCGTCACCATGGTAACTCTGGGCGAGCCGTCACCATGGTAACTCTGGGTGAGCCATCAGATTCCAAAAGGACGAAAGTGGTTTTCAGTGGAACGACACCTTTAACTGGCAACAAACAAACAAACACAGTTGTACTTGAGTCACCCTTGTGAATGTTGTTTTTCTTTGTATATTCGTCCGTTGCAGACTCATCTACTGGCTCTGCCTCTCACTGTGCAGCAGCTTCAGGGGCTTCGGCTTCAGCTTCTCTTTCTTCCCCATCCTGCTGATGCTGGGGGTCAACCTCTACTACGTCTGCTCGTCGGTCGGACAAGCGGCCGTGTTTGACGTGGAGCCGCCTACCACCGCCCCCCCACCGCCCCGAATGAGGTGGTTCGGATAAAAACGTGTCATTCCAAAGACTGCGGTGAGGATGAAACAACTGTCACTTTAAACAAGACAAGAACGTGCACTTCTGTGGTTTGTCTGAGTCACTGGAGACGTTTCACATTAATTTGTTTGGGTTTGTTTGTGGCTGGAAATCCAGGTTTAGACGCATCTGAAGCTAAAATCTGTAACAAAAAGACTATTGGCACTGCAGGGAAAATGAGAGCTGAAAAAGTCACAAGTTTACATGTACTATGTGTTTATGTCTTTGTTAAATTTGTGACATTTATCTTTCAATGTAATGTACAGTGTGTTGTGTCAAAATGCCAAAATAAAAGCATGAATTTACAAAAGCAAAAAAAAAAATGAAAGCATTGAAATCTGAATTCACAAGACAATATTTAATAATAATATATTTGTAATATTGTTCAGAGTAAATTTTATCACGCATTTTAAACACAAAATTGCACAGAGCTTTAATATGATGTTGATTTCACAATAATTTTCTGTTTATTATTTTATTTTGTTAAACTATAAGACTCATTTTTTTTTTTAAAGCTTTTCCTTGTTTACAGCTGCAAAAACTGCCATTTTTGGAGAATGCTTTTTGTTTTTGGAAGATTTTCTTTGTATGAATGAATAAAGGCAGGTTATTAAAATGTCAGAAATATATTGATATTTGGGATTTATATGAATTCAATAAAGTTTTATTTCCTAAACAACAGACTTGTGTGTAATTATACTACATAGTAATGTTAGGGGGTCAATTATTTTACAGCAATGTGTGTATGTCGAGGACAATTATTATAATTACACAAAATGTATTTGTATTTTAATTAGTTTTTAGTTAATGCCTGACAGATTTAGCTTCAGAGTCATTATGTGGAACCTGTTAGTTTCAGTCTGTTCCCAGCATGCACTTTATAATGCGACACCACCCACTATATTTGACATTTTCGCGCCTTTAGCTCCTATTGTTCTGGATGTTTCTGGAGGTAAGTGGTCATATAGTCAGGGGAAACTCTACAAATGTTATTTTGGGGGAATTGGCGACTTCAAACTTTGGTGACTCATATTTCTGCGCCATTTGTTCTGTGTAGGGACGTGTTTGTTGGAGTCCACTGACCGGAGGAACTTATATTTTTGTCCAGAGCCAAGAATAAGGAGACTGCCTCCAACTGTGAACTGAAGGTCCCGTTAAAAACACACAGTCCGACACCACTGGTTACAGTAATTATATCCATTATAATCAAGGTTACATGGAAGCATCTGTAGTATTTGTAGTTAAAAATGTTCCAAAATTTAATGTAAGCTAACAGAGCTAAGCTAACAGAGCTAAGCTAACACAGCTAAGCTAACGGCTATAATCGGAGCTGACAAAAGTACTGACATTCTGTACTTAAGTAGAAGTACAGCTACCTGTGTGAAAAATTACTATAATAAAACTAGAAGTACTGATTCAATTCCTTTACTGAAGTAAAAATTTAAAACTACAATTTCTCAATTGTAATAATATAATATATAATTATATAAATGTAAAGAGTATAAAGTAAAAATATTTATATAAATGTAAAGAGTATAAAGTACATATATTTATATAAATGTAAAGAGTATAAAGTACAGATATTTATATAAATGTAAAGAGTATAAAGTAAAAATATTTATATAAATGTAAAGAATATAAAGTACAGATATTTATATAAATGTAAAGAGTATAAAGTACAAATATTTATATAAATGTAAAGAGTATAAAGTAAAAATATTTATATAAATGTAAAGAGTATAAAGTACATATATTTATATAAATGTAAAGAGTATAAAGTACATATATTTATATAAATGTAAAGAGTATAAAGTACATATATTTATATAAATGTAAAGAGTATAAAGTACAGATATTTATATAAATGTAAAGAATATAAAGTACAGATATTTATATAAATGTTAAGAGTATAAAGTGCAAATATTTATATTAATGTAAATAGTATCCATGAAAAAATAAAGTTTTACTGTTGTGCTTAAACCATTCATTGACAGTGGGCCTTATTATAATCCAATGCATCCTATAGTGTGGAAAATACTTCCATTTTCTGAAACAGCCTCTTCTAATGTCAGTCTTAAAGGGTTAATTTTATATGCTGTAATATATATATTTTAATTGTGTAGGCTATAAATGTGAATAAAATCATCTGCTAACAGCAGCAGAATATTAATAAAAGCGTTGTTTATCTCTGCTATGTTGAAAAGTTCAAAGGTCACTTCATCTTGGCAGCTTGTTTCCTGGTCCTCCAGTGGAAAATGTGATGTGAGGGGGCGTTCATTTGCACTTTTCAAATCCATAACTAGTGTTTACCGTAATTCCCAGAGCAGAATGAAACTTAAATGTTCCAGTTAAAAGTTAAGTCGACAGATGTTGAATCAGTTCAAGAAAAAGAACATTGATCCATTTAAAGGTTCTGATCGTCATGAAAATGGAGAAGTCTCATTATATATATATAATGTGTGTGTGTGTATATATGAGAGAGACTATATCATAGTCAACAAAGTCATCTATTGTGCAAAAGAATGTTTTTTAATCTGACAAATGTACATAAACTCCACAACTGTGTTTTCACTCACCAGTATCTTACCATTTGGGACACACACACACACACACTCACACAGACAGACAGACACACACACAGACACACACACACACACACTCACACAGACAGACAGACACACACACAGACACACACACACACACACACACACAGACACTCACACACAGACAGACAGACACACTCTCACACTCTCACACACACACACACACGTCTTTTCACTCTGAACCATTTATTGTCACTGTTGATAAAACTCATCTACTTTTGTCTGTTCAACAGCAGTTACATCTGGAACTAATTTCGCATGAGGAACATAATGCATACACTAACAGTTGTTTCAAGGTGTCTTGAACCTTTTTTCAAAAACTCATCAGCGCCCCCTGGTGTTCAAATGTGAAGCCTCAAAAGGTCATTTTGGACCATATTCAAATTTGGTTAAAAAGTTCTGTAAATCATTATTTATGACAATTTATTGTTTAATTCAATATGTTTTTTAATTTGCTTAATTGTTTTTATTTTCTCCATTCAAACAAATGAAAACTATCTGTAAAGTTTTGTGTAAATCAGATTTATTGATCTATTGTCTCAAAAAAGCCCTTGGTAAGATTTAGATTTTATTTCAACATAATAATTAATAATAGACTAATTGTTTATAAAGTTATTTCATTATCACTATCTGTATTTAGTTATAAAATAAGGGTTGATATTTTAACACCATATGTCTTCTGTCCATAACTGACATGGTTTTATTTTAATATTTTGACACATGTATTTACACCATATAAGTCATTATTAAACAGGTTTTGAAGCATTTCCAAATTTTTAATAGATGTTCTTTGAAGAGTTTGACGCTATTTAATTTTTTTTTTTTCATTTAGTCGCCATCTGATCTCTGGTCATTAAAAAAATAAGTCTGTCATTTGAGCTTTGGAAATTAATATTAGACACAAAACATTTTATATTTTTATATGATGACTTCTGTGTGACTGTAAAGACAATAATAATAATTGATTATCAGCTCATTGTTGTCTGTTTCATGTTTTACTGCCTGTTGGGCTGGTTTTCATTATAGTAGTAACAGTCGTACCTCAATTTACAACATTTATTTGTTCCAGAAGTGGTTTCATAACGTGATTTATTTATTTATTTTTCATAAGGAGTCGTATTTTACATGTAAAAGGTCTGAGTGGTTCCAAGGTCCCAAATACTACCCCCAAAACCCTTTAAAAATTATAAAAGTATAAACATTTGCTATGAAATGTATTAAAAGTAAAAGATAATTATTTATTAAACCATTAAAGTGAACAAGATGTGTCAATAATTTATATCGTTCTGTGGTTGTTTTAGGCTACGTCCAAATGACTTCAATACGGGTTTAGTTTTGAAACCGTGTCACAAAGATATTCTGTAAAAACGGAAATGTTTAAGTAAAAGTCTGCATCA